>JABACO010000008.1:7898527-8141027 GCA_013339895.1 Ephydatia muelleri | reverse complement strand
TAGATAGATTGATCATTCGACGAAGAAAGCTCCTTCCGTACCTCACCACTTTACATGCGTGTTGCAAGTGACCAATCAGTGACTGTAGTTCGCGCTTTGAACAAGACTTCCTCTCTTTCCACCCCTGTATCAGGTCCTTTAGATGATGCAGCTTCTCCTGAGGAAGCCTAAGCTCCATTGATACTGTGTCCAACTCGATTCCAAGAAATGATAATGATGTCGTCGGCCTCTGCAGTTTCTTCTCTGCGATTGGGACCCCCAAGCGCTCGCAGAGCTGCAGTGACACATTCAATGCGACCTCACATTCTGATGATCCCGGATCACCCACGACGAGATAGTCGTCCAGGTAGTGAATGACGTCGCGTACCCCATGTTGCGTCACTATCCAGCATAGTGCATCTGCCAGAGCTGTAAAGATTTTTGGGGCCGATCGCAACCCAAATGGCAGGCATGTATCAATGTACAATAAACCTTTCCACCTCATGCCAAGCAAAAACCGATCTTCCGGATGGACGGGCACATTCCTGTATGCGCTTTCAATATCTATTTTTGCCAGCAATGCCCCCCTTCCCCTTTTCATTATAAGCTCAGCGGCACATTCGACAGTGGTATATGTCAAGGAACAGGACTCCGGGGAGATCCCGTCGTTAACGCTGTGGTTTTCAGGGGCTGAGAGGTCGACTATTAGCCGCCACTTTCCCGGCTGACTTGATTTTGGCACGACCCCGAACCGGCTCACATGAACTGCCGTATCGCCTGGAAGTGGGCCCACTACTCTGCCCAGCCGAAGCTCCTTGTCCAGATATTCCGATATTACCGACGGGTTAACCTCCGCCGACAGCATGTTTCGGGTAGCACTGACAAGAGTGTCACCCTTACGCTTGTACCCTATCCTGAACCCGACTGTGATGCCGTCGATGAGAAAGTTAACAAACTCTCTATCCGGGAACATTTTCAACTCTTCTACCCACGCCGCTACTCTGAGCGGGGATGATACGATGCAAGCCGCTCGTGGTAGGTTTACCCTCGCGTCGGTTCTACACTCTGCGAGTGCTTTGAGGTCTCTCGTGTAGCTGAGCCAAGTAGGTACCGTAGCAATGCCTGCGTATATATGCATGCATGTGTGTACGTTAAATATTAAAATCAACATTAAGCGAATTATTATTCACTATTGCTTTCAATAATCCCATCTGCAGAATATGTGCGTATATACATCATTTATAAATGCACTGATAATGAGCTACCCTGCTTGTAAAACCATTAATATTATTATCAACGTTGTTCCCTGCCACCTTTCGATGCCTGTGAGCCATCTCCACTTCTCCGCTCAGACGCTAACGGGGCCGGTTGCCGGCATTCGGGTAAGCGGTGGCCGCCCTGACAACGGCTGCAAGCGTGGCGATACCGACAGGCTGGGTGGAAACATCTCCCATCGTTCCATGCGAAACAGGTAAACCTTTGCCTTCCCTGTGCAGCTGCGCTCACTTCCCCCTTCTTGGGTGTGCGGGTAGCCAGCTGCAGTGAGCAGTCTTCCTCCCTATGGTCAGACTCCATACACAACGAGCAAGACCGCACTCGCGTTCCCGGTTGCGCCACGAATGACACTGCGTACAGCGTGCTATTAATTTTTGACCAATCCACTGCTGGGTCCAGGGCTGCTTGCTGCCGGAACATGGTATCGTATGAGCGCCAGCCATTACCCCCAAGCCGACGGCCCTCACGGATGATGAACGTCTGGTATGCCAGAAGCTGTCGCACTTTCCCGGGATACACGGAAGCCATTATTGCGATGAAGGTGCCGAAACACTGCACCCAGCTGAGCAGATCGGGGATCTCGCGCCTAGCAGTGTGCGCTGCCTTGGGGGTTTTTTGACCCTCCACCACGCTCGCTCTTCGCTCGGCCTCAATATTGTCTCTCAGAAGCTCTGCCATGTCCACGAATTCCCCGTTGGTTATTTTCTTCACAATCTTATAAGGGATAGTCGGCAGTCCCTCACTGAGCAGGAATGGCAGGGATTGTTCCTTCTTAAGCCCGCTTGCTGTTACCTCTGCCGAACTCGCACCGCTGATCTGCGATACCGGAGGCAAATACATCGTGTCCGTTGCCAAGACAGATGCTCCCGCATTTGGCACCACCAAGGGTATGTGTAGTCCAGCCACCGTGGCTGGCTCCGGCATGCGCCCGAGAATAGCTGGGGGAGTGGCGTTGACAACTGGGGCGGGAGGATCTACATGTACAGGTAACTATTATCGTAATAAATTATTATTTTAAATCTCTACCTAATGAACCTCCTTCTGGCCCTATGTCACATCGACAGTATCCCGCTTGACACGAAGCATTATGGTTTTCTATAGGCTAGAACAATTGCACTTGTGAATCGTTATGGCTTCCCATGCAACGGAATCGCACCCCAAACTACTTTGAATCCCGCTTGTCACCACTCATGGTTTCCCATAGGCTAGAACAATTGCACTTGTAAATCGTTATGGCTTCCCATGCAACGGAATGCAACCCCCCAATTAACGCTAGCCCAAAACGGGCGACCTGTCCCGCACCCGACCAATACATGTCTCGCACAACTGACCAATAATGGACAACATGTCCCGCACACAATGAATGTGCCGACCAATAATGGATAACATGTCCCGCACAAATGAATGTGCCGACCAATAATGGACAACATGTCCCGCACATCTGAATGTGCCGACCAATAATGGACAACATGTCCCGCACATCTGGATGTACCGACCAATAATGGACAACCTGTCCAGCACATCTGAATGTACCGACCAATAATGGACAACCTGTCCCGCCCATCTGAATGTGCCGACCAATAATGGACAACATGTCCCGCGCACCTGAATGTGCCGACCAATAATGGACAACATGTCCCGCGCACCTGAATGTGCCGACCAATTAATGGACAACATGTCCCGCACAAATGAATGTGCCGACCAATAATGGACAACAAGTCCCGCGCACCTGAATGTGCCGACCAACCATGGGCAGCGTGTAATGAATGTGCCGACCAATGTCCCGCACCGACAAGTGTGCCAACCACAAACTGACTGTGGACAATATGACCCGCCCAAATGAATGAGTCCTGCCAACTGAATGTGACCCATGCCACTGCCAATTAACTTGTTCCGCCCCAAATGGATGTGCATGGCGACCAATGGACCATGCATATGTCCCGGATGCATATATATTTGATGAATGTGTCGACCAGACATGCACACGCCTGAACATCATATATATCCTGATTACGTGAGCCGACCCGACTTACACACAAATGCCGCGCCTGCGTGCGCGTAAGCCACCGACGGTTAAGCAGCTATTATTCTTAACATTTTAACGCATGTATCCGTCCGTATATACATGGTTACTCCCCTATCCCCGGTCTGACTGGACTTACTCGGCGTTGGCAGTTGAGACTCTCGCAATATTGACTGAACCGACTGCCGAATGAGGGTCATTAGGTCATCTCCGGAGAAGCCGGCAGGGTTCGCCGAGGTAGACTGCACCCCCCGCTGGGCGTCCGTTTGTGATCCTTCTGCCTGATCTACCATAGTGAAGAACCGCTGTCCCTTGTGACGTCGATGGGTTGACTTACACGAGCCGGCGTTGGCTCCACTGCACGGGCTTATATATATATATATCATATGAATCTGCGCATGCGCACAACGACCGTCGCTGTTAACTTGGTCTAAACTCGTTTAAACCTTATAAAATGGCAGTGGCTTCCTTTCCCCAAGCTCCATAAGTTTCAACGACCATAGGGACATATACCCATCCTAGATCTGAGTACTTGGGGTCATTGGCGTGGTGCTTCCTAGACTCACTGGCCTGGGCTGCAGCTGTGGCCGACACTCTCACTTCCAACAAAATCACAGGATTTTAATAATAATAATAAATCTACTAAACGCACTATAATTGAAATGACATCATTGGGAAGAAACGATCGATTGATGAGAGTTTTGCATCCTTATCAATTAATTTGGACGTATTTTCTGAAAAGTACAACTTATTATGACCTACCGGTAAACGGCGTTATACAATAACAGATTCTATATTATTCTATTTACCAGCAGGCAGCAGTGCGGTAGAGCATGCGGTTGATAGATTGAAAATATATAGAAACTGCATGTTATTGTGGCCTAGAGGGCTAGAAGCACGCGCTGATTACGCTCGTAATCCGCCAAGCCTAGTATAACAGTATTTGTATATTGTGTAAGCGCAGTTTACTGGTATCATATCTATATTGCAAAATAATTTCAGAATTAAAAAAAAACAAATTGCAGACCTACTGGACTGGCTCATCGCGAAAATGCCATAGCTGCTGACGTGTCTAAAAAGACTAGTATAGACACGAATTACTGCGTTCTCATTTGGAATGAATGGACAATTTACAGACAACAAGCAAGCGGTACTGTACAGTTCTATTCATGATTGCATATTCATTGTATTATTGATTAAACGGTATTTAGAGCTAGCAATTGCCAGAGGGCTGGAATTCTGGCACTTAGAATACCCGCGCCGGCCAGCCGTGGCACTTAGAGGTCGTAATGAGGTTTCTATCAGAGACCTGCACTTGACCATGCATCATGATAGCGAGGTTTCATTACGCTATATACTGAGCCTATTACTAACCCAATCCTTGTCAGTTGCCATGTCATATGTAATTTATACAACACAGTACTACAATATGTAATATGCATGCGTAGTCGCAAAGTCACCGGCTTACTATCATGCTATGCATACTGTTACAAGTCATGCTTGTGCAGCGCTGCAATAACTAACTATAGTGGTTCAAACTATATCTCATCTTGGACTTAAATGCTATTCAAGAGAAATGGAGTCTGAATTGTTCCCAACCTCCAGCTCCCCATTGGCAGTTGACGAGGCCCCCACCATTGCTGCCCTGAGGAACACCACGCCCGTCCATGCGGAGGAAGACGCCCGGAAACTGTACCGATTCAATAGAAACATTCCCTCCGTTGCTCTGTCTCAGTCTAAACTTTTCCCACGCCCCAATCCCGAATTGGGCGTTTACTACTCCACCCCCGCTTTGGTTATTGGACTTGACACTACTTCCATCCATCCTCAGGTAAACTCCGGAGAAGTGACTTGACTCAAGGGCTATTACGTCTCCTTCTAACTCTCTCAGTATGAATCTTTCCCACTCTTGCGCTCCATGCTGGCAGTTGACCAATCCGCCACCGTTTGGAGGCTTGTTGCTAGGACTTAAACCGCTGCCGTCCATTCGCAAGAAAATGCCTGAAAAATTTGCCGATTCAATGCTCACAATCTTGCCATCTGGAAGAGGCATAGGTGCTGGGACGGGTGCAGGGCCAGCTGCCCTTACTGTTGTCACTACAACAACAACAAAAAGTACATTGAAAGTGATTATTTCATAAATACGACATCTTTGCTTTAATTACTGTACTAAAGTAGCGTGGCTGAATAGAATTGTCACTAAAAAAAAAAACAAATCGTGATAGCCAATCATGCATGTATGTGCTGTGAAGTACGATAAATGCTGCCACGATTTATGTGGTGCTTATAAAGGTACGTCGTACCAATGTCGCTGTTAAATTCAACAACAAAGTAGTATAGTCGTATTCATGTAGCGGTTACGATTTAATGTGCCCGCCCGGTCTGGTTTCAATGACCTTGTACAAACGATTCATTTTTATTTTATAAAGCAACTCCGCTATGGTCATTACTGAAAGAACCAATTTTATTGTCGCACAACCACAGGTATGCACGGAGGGTATGCATAGTAGGATCGAATTGCTTATTTAAATTGTAGCGCACCATATATAATCGTGCGCGCGGCGACACAAACCTTTTAAATCTGCAGTAGAGTAAGTAGCACCATTAAAAGTGCCGTTGAAGTTGTACTGAAGTACACTGCCATTTTTGCAGGTTATTCTCATCGTTCCAGTGTAAGGAAGATCAATTATGGCCATGCCAATGAACGAAGTAGCCATCAGCTTTGTATAGGGTGGAACACAAACATCGAACGACCATTTCCTCTCGATTTCGTTTGTTGTTTCTCTCTCTTGTTTAGTTTCGTTTTCCAAGCTAAAGCCAAATCCAGTCGAAACTTCAACTATTTTTAGGAAGCTTGCTTTCACCTTGACATTGATTGATGCTTCGATCTTGTTGGTCACAGACCATGATGCTTTAGTTATTAGCTTTTTGGAACATTCAAACTTGGCGTGTAGCTCAGTAGGACCACTTAGGTTGTCAAAGAACTCAGATGCCAAGTCTACGTTGCTTAGCTGTGGCTGAACTAGACCTATCGTGGGGTACTTCAC
Source organism: Ephydatia muelleri (assembly GCA_013339895.1). Classification (NCBI taxonomy): domain Eukaryota; kingdom Metazoa; phylum Porifera; class Demospongiae; order Spongillida; family Spongillidae; genus Ephydatia; species Ephydatia muelleri. The sequence continues at coordinate 8,134,703 of JABACO010000008.1, read as the reverse complement.
ATTTTCCACAACAGCTGATTCAATTTGATTGATGAATAGGAATCCCATGCGGTCAATGTCTAAGCCACACTTGCCCACTACACCAAGGCAGATTCCTGAGCCAATGTCAATTGGGTACTCCGTTTTTAAGCCCCATTTTGTCATTTTAACGAAAAACTCTCTGCCTCGACTTGTCACAAGTTTAATAGCGCCGAAGCGTGTTCCAGCCCCATTGCCCCACAAAGAAAGAGATTAAAAACTCTCTCCAGCTTCAAACTCAAACTCCTTGTAGGGACAGTTGCTAGGGTCACCAAACCTCTCAACACGCCCATCGGTAAGCCACACTCTGACAGCCTTCACTGTACTCTCTCCTACCCACACTCCGATCTTCTGAAGGGTGGCACCATTTTGCAGACCAGTGAATGAAAAGTCGCCTCCACCCTGTCCACCATAAATACTCAGCGTTGTTGCCGACATTATCAGTGTTTGCAGTAGACTGGAAAGGTAATAATGTGAGGTCAAGAGTAAGTACAGCCAGTTACAGATTGTGTATGCATGCATAATAATAAGTTTAGAGAAGCAAAAAACAATCCATTGTGAATGGGACCAAACTTTCTGCTGCTGATGTACTTGGTCCAATGATTAATTAACGCCATTGCGTAGTCCGCGCTAATGGCTGTTTTGAAACTTCCCTGACACTCTAAAATTAAAATTGCATGCAGAGGTTGCAAGTGAATTCTAAACCTAGTCACGTCTTCGGTTGGGAATTTATATATATATTATAATTATATAATATATATGCGAGGTCAAACGAGATCAATATTGAGAATTTATTAATTGTATTTTTGTTAGATGGCTGTGATATCATGTTCCCCTTTCGATTAAAACTGTACTCGTGGTAGCGAGAAAAAAGGGGCCAGAGGCATATGTTGATCATTGCAAATGGAGCAGCTTTAGGACACGCGAAAATAGGCCATTGAAATAATATTTCAGATTGATGGGCTGTTTTAATGCACATGCAGAGCTTCCGCGGCTTTTTCAAGTTTTCACATTCTCTGATTTTCTAAAAAAATGCAATGTCGTTTCAAAATGAATTTAAAAATCGAAGGAGTTAGTCCATTTATTTAGCTCGTCGTGAAAAAACAGTTCCTGTTATGTTATGAGACGGTGGGGTTTATTATTAAACCGACATCAATTTATCGCACGGGTGTGCTCTGCATGTGCCAGAATACAGAATACTATCTACATGGTGACTCCATTGTTTAGCTATGTGATATTTCGTCAAGAATCTTGCATTTTATACCTACAGTACCCCTTGCACGATGTCAAATAACCCCTTGGTTTTGAACCATACTTGGATGCCATTGTGCATGTTCTATATAGCAGCCAATTGAAGTGAAAGTTGCTATAGAGCTCGATGTTTCGCATGGTAAAATCCGAAGGGTATTTGATGGAATTAGTTTGTTTTTGTTTTTGTTGTTCTGTTTTGTTCTGTTTTTTTAAGTTGACGCACAATTTTATCTCCATTGTTGAATAGTTTGACGTTTAACCTAATTATTTAAAAAGTGCGTACAAACGCAATATGATTGGGAAACATGTACAGAACGCAATCACAAGTAATGGACATCGCCAACTGTATCCAACGACTCTCGTGTGAGTTCATGCAACAAAGTAAATGAAGCTACTTTGAAACAGAGGGTTACACGAGATCTCGGTCGCTCCTAGATCGCTTTCGCTCAAAATCTGGCTCCGTACGCGTGAGACGCAAAGGCAGTATCGCCGCCGTCATAACCCATGCAACAAGCTTCCGCCGTGCATGTCTTGCAATTGTGAACGCTGGGGGGGGGGGCTTATATTGTCTATCCTGCGTGCAAGTTCTACAGCTTTTTTACCCTCACGTCTTTAATACAATAGATCAGAATTGCTTATCTATTATGGTATACTAAGTTTCGGACAGATGTTGGATTTCCGCACATTTTAGCAATTTGCGAAGCATAAAAATGATCAACTTACTCTCGCTGTCACCCTTTAAGAGATAATGATTGGTTTCTTCAATCAAACTCAATCACCGCTTAGCTTCGGATTTGAGAACTGTAAATTGTTCAATCAGAACAATAACACAAAAACTGGTACACAACAATATATACTGCAGATCTATTATTGGTGCATGCGCATAAAATCTCAAACTCAAACTGATGCATAGACGTCGAGGGGGGAGGGAATGTATATGCTTAATTATTATTATTCTTAGAAATGCACCTCACTCTGATTCCTAGAACAGTGCAGATGTGCAATGAATGTTGTTATCAGAGAGCTGATTAAATCATTTAACACGTAATTATTGAATATTGGTGTTACTCGTTTTTGTAAATACGCTAGATTGGCAAATCTCAGAACTGTCTCGATGTAGTATCCTTTCAAATCCACATCCCCGGTACCAGATTTCCAAGTCCTTGCTTTTTGCACAACTCAATAATGATACATTCAAATCACAGTATTTGATTAAAAACTTTTTTTTTTTCGATGTGGGGAGTCCATTCGATTCATTGAGTGGCGTCAGCATATTGGTTAACTTATATTCATAACTCACTTTACTCACTTTGTAGCAGGGTCGCCTAAAGGCAATCATACAACATGTTGCATGCAACTCAATGAACATGCACACATACCACACACATTACACACACACACACACCACTCACACTCACATACGCACACATACGCACACATACACACACACACACGCGCGCACACGCACACACACACACACACACACACACACACACACACACACACACACACACACACACACACACACACACACACACACACACACACACACACACACACGCACACACAAAGTCAAGGGGAAGAGAACGATCTAGCCAGTAGGGTTCGGGCATTTTGACGCATCAGAACCGTGCTGAGGCATAGATACTTTAGAAAAGTTGCCTCAGAAACGTGGATCATTTTTCTAAAAAATAAATAAATAATCACATTGAACTCTGACAAGACTGGACCCGGAGAGCGCATGAGGGAAAGGGATCATCGTTTGAAGGTCTGACGGAGAGTACTGTCTGAGGCTTTATGGTTTTAAGAGTGTGCTAGATATGGGATGTTCACAATTGATGTGCATTTGTGTTTGACTGTTGAAGGTACTGTGATTAGGAGAGGAGAGAGGCTATTGAGAAGAAGACACCTTGTAGAAGTCACTAAGCCTATAGTATGAGGAGAGGCTTTTTGAGAATTGGCCTTGAGGAACTCCAGATTACATCAGCTAGTGTCAAGATGATTTTAGTCATGTAAACTTCACTACGGGTGCAAACCTTGCAATTTCTGTTAAATAACGATATACTCCCATACGTGCTATAAACTTTTCGGTTGAGAGCTTGAAAACTGTAAAACAGTTGGTTAATTCTGCCATTGAGATCTGTGCACAAAGTCAAAACTGATGTTCAAAAACATGTGTACATATGAATGGCGAAAATTGCACCATTCCTGCCATGAAGGAGCAAGCGTGTAATTATAGATAGGTAAATATACTTTACTATCTATGGTGTAATTCACCGATTCACACGCAACACAGAATTGCAAACAGCTAGTGCTCTCTACTTACATGTATATGTACGAAGTATGGGCCTAATAGTACATGGTGTCGGAGTGGTACATGCAGGAATGAGTCCATCTAAAGACCGATCACATACATATTCCTCCGTGCATCTGGGCATGGGCAAGTACAGTGGAAACTCAAGCTGCTGAGGAAGCCAAAAGTTTGTCCAAGACTGTGTCGTGTACCCGGAAGCCAGCCAGCCGAAATCAACAGATTATCAACCAGTTTCAACGTTTGATGCGTGGCCTTGGTGCAGCAAAAATGACACACACTTACACGCTAGTCTGGCGTAGCACAGCCATGTTTATTTGCGGATGGTATGCTATGCGCCAGATTAGTTACAAATTCACTCATGGTTTTCAGCGGATCACCTCAGGTCGGAATTTACGGATCTGGATACGGATGCGGATCTGATACGGATATTAGCTTAGTGGTTAAGGATGCGAGTCATCCTACAGATGGTTCCAATTTTTTGTCACTGAGTAGTTCGAGTTCCGGTTTCAGTGTTGTCACAGAATAGCTCCGGTATGCTAAGTATGCCGCCATTGGCTGGTGCTTTATTACCAATACATCACTCCAACGGCCGAGTATTAAACTACAGGAAAGACCCATTACCTCCTTGCGCAATCCCGCGCCTCATGTGAAGCATGACACAAGTCAACTAGTCCAGCTTAATGACCTTTTTTTTTTTTTTGCGCAACCGCCCTTGCAGAAAGGAAGCACACCTCTAATCTAATTTGGAACTACTTTGGTTGGTTTGCTGGTAAGCCGATTCGCCAGGTTGCATGTATGTGCCCAATGCCAGGCAAAGATGTGGGCATTTAGTTTACCAGACATCTGCAATGTACATGTAGCATCATTTTGGATGGTCCACTGCCTCAACAAAAAGCAAGTATGATCAGGAGAAACGTGTTGCTGCTGCAGCTAAAAGTCACTGGTACCCAAGTACGATTAAAATTACCTGTGACAATGTCCTCCAAGAAAACCACGGAAGGTACATGTTGTTTTGCAGCTTTGATCTCAGACCACTTTCCATGAGCCATCCCATGGGTTTCAAGTTCTATTCCATGGGTTTGAATCCATGATACCCAGCCAACTGTGGTCATGGAACATTTACATTTCTTCTTAAGCGAGAGGTGTGTACTTTGCAGGTAAAGATCAAAAGTGTCAGTTTGAATCTATGCGGTATGGGCATCCCCTTTCAGCTCAGTTTGACATTTGGACAAGTGCAACGCAATGCCTATGGAGGAATCTCATTGCAGTGCATTGATTCATTGTGAAACTTCAAGATGGTACGGCTTGGTGTGAATAGGTCTGATGACACACAAAGCAGATGACATTGAGGCCTGGTTTATTCCCAGTTCATTCCAAAACTATGTGCTCTTGATGAGGCTGGCAGTGGCATAGATGCGATGAAGAAATTAGGTGTTGATGCACAGAGATGTGTTGGCCGCAGGCTGAATACAGCTGTAAGATGGGCTACAGGCATAAGTGGTGCTGAAAGTAAGAACCCTGATATCAGAGATTTACTTGCTAAAGTTTCCAAGATCATTACACATTTCTCACACTCCTCTATTGCTAAGTACTCCCTATGTGAAAATCAAGAGTACAAGATACTTGAACAACAGCTACTTTCAGAAGACATCCTTGACAGCATGGAACTTGTTGAAACAGATCTTAGTGTGGAAAGCCACACAGCATGGGATTGTACAGATTGGAGTGCATCAAGCTTACAGTGAAGAGACGCAATGACACCAGGTGGTCCAGTGGGCTCCTTATGGCCACTAGATTCTTTCAACTGAAAGCACCAATTTCAGCATACATCAAAGAGTACTGACAGAAAAGTGAAGCTCCTGGCTTTGACACCAACGGAGTGGGATATTTTATGACAGATGATTGGTGTATATACTGCTCCTCATTTGGTGTCTCTGAAGGTGAGTTTGATCCATGCTCTTGCAGTGCAGCTATTGATTTGTCTCATATTGTATAGGCTCAGAAAAGTGGACCAGGGACAATTACTTCATGCATGTTGGAGATGTGAATGTACAGAAAGATTATCAAGTTGACCTGTTCTATGGAACCTCCGGTTGGTGCTGTTCAGCACAAACTCAGCTTCACTCATATCCCTTAGGAAGACATATGGGAGTGTGTTCATACTGTATTACTCCTGGAGATTGATCGACTTAATTTAGTGAGACCTACAACTCGTTTGTAAGAAATTGATATGTGCATTATATCTGCACATCAGATGTAATGGAAAGCAGAGCAGATAATTTTGAAACGATTGCTACGTACATTTCAACCCACAGTAGAGGCCCTATTAGCATACATGTACATGCTTTTCAACAAAATGGCATGTAAATTAATTGAAAGGGTTAAAATGATGCAAAACAAACCTTTCTAGAGATTGGGATCAGCTAACAATTTTTCTCAATGAAGAATTTGCAATCCCTATTGTTGATAAAGAGTCCCAACCTCGAAAAGACAGAGTAAAAAAGTTGCAACAGCATGTAGTACAGCCGTGACATTGAAAACAGTGAGAAGTCTAGTTAGAGAACTGGTGAATTCATACAAAAAGTTTAAATCGAAGCATTGTAAGTCTAAAGACAAATTACAGACGAATCATCAGTTAAGGCAGGCATTGAAGCGTAAAACCTGCATTGAACGTACACTTTACTCCTAATTGAAAAAACAAAAGCAGAGAACTCTAAAAAAGATATAAAAATCAGTCGCTTGGTTAATGAGAACACACAGCCTCAACACTGTAATTGTTTTAGAAAGATAAACATACTAAAAAATGTTAATGCATATCTTAGGTCATGCAATGCTAAGAACTAACAGAAAGCATTGTAACCAAATCGCAATAAAATAAAAAAAAACTATGCTTTAAAAAGAAAAATCTGTGAATTGGAGGAAGCAAATTGTGATGAGAAAGTGAATATATAAAAACAAAATGTAATGGGAAAACATACAGCACAGCTTGTAGAAAGGCTACATATTATTGCCTATTAAACCAGATACCAGTGACAAGTGTATGAGATGTTAATAAAGCTGTTGTATTTGAACTGCATGATAAAGCAATAAATGTTATGCTTGACAGTAAATTAGTTACTATGTGTGGATATGAACTAGGAATTATAACTGATCTTCAAGTTGGAGAAATTTTGTATTCAAGTGAGAATATTCCTTTCATGGGATTCTACAACTGAGGATGGACAGCATATTAATGAAGTGCACTTCAGCATCGCCACCATTCCACCCACTTCATATGTAATGCAACTAGGTGTTTTACCAGGAGGAACCTGTGATGATTACTTGACACACATAACAAATTGTCTTAATGATATTGCTGAAACCTATGCTGCATATAATCAACTACATAAAATATACCTCTTTGTGCAGCATATTAAGAACACACTAAGTGATCGCATTGCTCTTAACCATTGTGTTGTGCAAGCCCTTAATACCGATCTAAATATTGAGTTACTTGATCTCAAATGCAATGTTACAGCTATAAAGCATCCTTGCATCCGATAAATATATCACATACTTTTTCTATCTAGTGTCAAAAACTTGGATAAAGTGCCGAACTATCCCTGATCACATCCTCGATCGTGTGAGATTTGTATTTAAAATTACCATGCCCGACAGCAACTTGTTTGCACTGGGACCTTCATTTCATGCTCAATTATATGTTCAGTCTACATGTTCGGCACACCCTGTAACAGACCAGTGCTGATATAAATGGGATCATTTCTGCAAAAGGGACCAGCCCATACATTATAAATTTTCATTATGTGCAATAGAAGTGTAATGCTTGCGTTGAAATATATGACTAATAAAAATTCAGAGCCTTACAACTCCATGATAGATACTCCGATTCTCAATGTGTAAAACCCAATGACATGTAGAGGAAAAACTGAAATCTTGACAAAACATATCGTTTCGCAGAAACGGTCCCTATATTTTATTTTTTACATGAAAGTGTCTGAATGAGCAAATAATCAAACATCTGCAGTTAGTTCAGTGCAGAATGGAAATTCTGATCTGATTTGCAACTTTAAAGAATTAAAAATGAGTCTTATTTTCATAAGCTCCATACATCTCAATGCACAAGTGATATTATTTATTGTTGAAGTTAAAAATGTAATTGAAAATGTATCCATGGCTTTGGAGAGCAGACAACTATTGTTACGTGAAGTATATAAAAAGAGGTGTGCAGAGATTGCGTGGTGTTTATAACCCCACGCTGGGTGCACAAAGTCATTTGCTTTGCTCCGACATGTTCCATCTGCTCAGCTTTCCAGAGGGTTACAGTCATATCTGTTGGAAGCCAGCACATATCCAGCCCCACAGCTGCAGCGATATGACCCCACTGAGTTGGTGCAAACCTGTGTGCACACAGTAGTACTCTGGCATTCATCAATGTCTATGGTAGGAATAAGTTCAACAGGGTTATAATTGTATAAGATAACTATTGGAATTAAGCTTTCTGCAGATCAAGCATTAATCTGTGGACTATACATTCTTACAAGTTGGGCATTGATTAAAATGGCTAATCACTTTGAATAGAGAGGGGCTTATGCATCAATGCTAGAGTTTTTCTTTTCCATGAAAGTGCCCATTGGAGACTTGCATGTAGTGTCTGTCAATAATGTGCTGTATTGTGTTTGTGTGTTCACCTATACATGTAGGTGCTCCTTCTGGCTCATTTCTGTACATGTTGAAGTATACTTATAGTTTGATTGTGAGTTGCAATAAATAGTATATTCGAGACAAATCGTATGTCAACTGTAGTTTGGAGCTTGTGGAGACAATGCCACTAACATGTTATCACAGCTAGCATCTAAAGTGGTATGTAGTTTAAACAAGACCCTGCAAGGCTACAGTTTTGTCTCATCCGCATATAGCAAACTGAGTTTGTCTGTAGTTCTTTTCTGGAACTTACCAGCCCTAATGTTTGTTGTGCTGATAATACTGATATGATGTATTTTTATTGCGATAGAGTATGGCAGGTATCGTTTTATTAACATTTTATTTGTACCATTACTTATTTTTAGAGTCACAAGAGTAGAGTATTATATGATTCCATCTCAACACAGAATTTAATATTTATTTAAAAGGGTTCTGAGGACAAGGGTTTTAACACCCACACACATGTGATTTCCTTACCTTTGCATGTGCGCATGTCACTGGAGAGGTGATAGCCGCGCACACAATAGCAATTGTAGCTTCCCACACTATTCACACATGCTTGGGAACATCCCCCGTTGCTGGCAGAGCATTCATTGATATCTAGACAGCATGGAGAGGATTGTGTTAATGTTATTTTATTTAGCCAGAGATTTGAATTTGTGACCACACCAGTGCACCATAATGAACACACCGTACTACATGTACACAGCACTAGAATAAACCACACACAACAGACTACAAGTACAATGGCATACAGTGTATACAAGTTCATCAATGTTTTACTTACCATAGCATGACACATTGTCAGCACCTTTCGTGTACCCAGTACGACACAGGCAAACATGGCTGCCTTTGTACCCTAAGATGTTGACACATATCTGTGCACAACCTCCATTATTGGCAAGGCACTCGTTTTGGACTGCAATGGGACAAAATAGAGCATGGGACACAGGCAGGCACATCTTAACATTTTTTTTTATAACAGCCATAACTAGAATAAAGCATTAACTTGTTCAATAAATTTACATGCACACTCCAACTTAGCACTAAACTTTACAGGTCCTTTCAAATGGCTTGCACAGTATTGTACGTACATATGCAAGTCTTCCCATTGCTGCTGAGGTAGTATCCTGGCCTGCAGGAGCAGCTGTAATTACCAATGGCATTCTGACACAGATGGGCACATCCTCCATTGCTGATCGAACACTCATTAACATCTGCATGCAGGAAACAGAAAAAAGGGACAGCTCAGAGGAAAGGTTTCAGTGTCCTTTCATAGTTGGCAGTTGCCTACCTGCACAGGTCCTGTTGTCTGAACCCAAAGTGTACCCACTACCACAGGTGCACTGGTAAGAGCCTGGTGTATTTTTGCAAAGTTGACTGCACCCTCCATTCATCAACAAACACTCGTTTATGTCTGCAGAGTGGGATACAGTGTGTAATGATTTTTACTGATTTCCCGTCACATTTCTCCATTTTATGATTGTGCTACAATAACAATAAAATGCAAAATAATAACAGATTTTATTATTTCTTAAGCTGGGATAGTCATCTAACATCTGACAGTGACCTTTTTTTTAAGGAGTACCATTTTGGATGAGCCAAATGAATGTTGTGCATTGGATGCATCAACGTTAAAAATTAATACATTAGAGATACATTGAGTTGAGATAATGGGGTTTTTCCTTAACAAAAAACAGGATCTCTCACCACTGCATTCATGAGTTCTCGCATCCATCACATAGCCATTGTAGCAGGAGCAGCGGTAACTGCCAACTATGTTCTCGCACAGTTGAGAGCACCCTCCGTTGTTCGCTCGGCACTCATTGATGTCTGTACGGGTGCATACATTGATTTAAGCACTTAGCAGCACTCAATAGCTATATCACCTGTGCATGTTCCCTTGGAAATAAGCTGGTATCCAGTTCCGCAAGAGCAATTGTAGGAGGTGCTTGTGTCTGTACAGTTATGTTGGCACACGTGTGTGCCTTGCTGGCATTCGTCGATCAGAACTGCGGTGCGCAATAAAGTGTGTCTAGTTATTAAATGCCAAACCGTGTTTCGTGCTTGAGCATGCGCGTGGCAAGCTACGGTATTGCATGCAAATCCAAAGAAAAACTATTAAAAGCGCAAATTCGTGCAAACTCACCAGCGCTAATGCAACTCGTTCCATTTCCATAGTAACCAGGCTTGCACTGGCATTGATAGCTGTTGAGGCCTCCGATCACGTTACGACAGTCCGCATTTTTATCGCAGCGGTCAACGTGAAGGGCACATTCGTCCGAGTCTGGGAACATAACACATCACGTGCGTGCACACATATATACAGTAGTGCGCGTGCTCGCGTATAGGGTGCAGTAAGGCCTATATGTGTAACTGCCTATAATGTATATTACAGCAGACTTTCTGTATAGATGTACAGTGTACATGTAACTGTGTGGCTTGCAGGAGTGCGGTGCTCTGATGCATAGTTACTTTTTTTTTTTACTAAGACAAGTAAGGTAGGAATTCTAAATATTATATAATGAAAAATAAATAAATAACTAAACATATAACACACATACTCCAATTCTGCTTTATAGCAATATATGCAATCTTTTGTTTTACGCATGCGCATTATTATTGAACTGGTTCCTCACCACAGCCATAAAGCAGATTGGTCTGGTAGCTGTCGAGAACGCTAAGTCCTTTAGCTCCACCAATGGCTCCGGCATAGGCTGGATCAGCAGAGTTGATGGTTGGCTGTCCATTAAAGCTCCAGGCTAGCCGGCTGTAATGCATGATGCTGTTGTAATCGTACCCCACGCCCAACGAGTTTATGTCACGTGAGCTCATCACATCAAAGTTGTGCTCCGTCCCAGGTAGGACGTTTTCGTAGGCGATACTCACGTAGTTATCTCGATCGGGCCTGGATTGCTCGTGCCAGAATCCCACCGCGTGACCGAGCTCGTGCACGACAGTAGGAAACGTCATGCACTGGGCTCGGTTCAGGGACACGCCCTGAAGCCCTCCAGTTCTGCCAACGTATGATGCGCAGCTGCTTGCGTATAGCGTATGGATGGGACGAGGGTGATGAGGTTCGTGTATATGTGAGCGAGAGAAAGAGCGAGGGGGGGGGGGGGGGGGGGGGGGGGGGAAGTGGAAGGAAGATGGAATTGAGGAACGAATGGAAGGTGAGAAAGTGTGTGGGAAGAAAGCGCCTTGACATTATGCAGCCGCAGGCACGCACTATGACGCACGCCCACCAATCTCCGGAGAAGATGTTTACGTAGTCCACTTCGTTTCTCCTCTGCCTAAATCGGATACACGTGTTGTTCATCCAGTGGTTCATAGCGAGCCGAATGAGTTCCCTCTCAGAAGCTGTGTTCGGTCAAAGTCAGTACATAGACAGCTCAAATAGACAGCTCAGTAAGACAATACCATATACACGCCAATTATGCACGACACCGGAGGTTTTTGTTTGTAAGAACGAACCTGTGTAGTCCTGCGAAACGTTGTAAGGAATGACTCCGTTCGTCCATCGCCAACTCCTGTTCGCCGTTGCGGCCCTCTTCGACGCTGCTGCCTCCTCCGTTTCACCCACCGCGTCCTCTCCGCCGGTGTCGGTAATTGCTGGCGGGGCAGGCCTGCTGTTACTGCTCTCCGAAAGCGGGACGGCTATGTCGCCGTCGTGTGTCTGGGTAGCTATGTATGCACGTTGTGCGCTCACTCATGCGTATACAGACGCGCGCTGAGTGTCAGCTTACCTGAAGTACCGCACGGGTTATCGTACAAGGATCCAGCCACGTAACTCGCGGGGAGACGCCCCATGTACAAGAAGAAAAGGAAGAAGGATTTCGTCGCGAAAGCGTTCATTGTGGTGCACGATTAATGATCGTTACAGTGGTGGTAGCGAGGTTAAATCTTCTATTAGCAAGTCAGTAATATATTGTTACTTGATCTATAGACATGAACATTTTGAAACTTTGCACCTCATCTTTCAGACCTCAGTTCAGATTTAATTCGCAACATCGAGTGAACACTGATGTGTGCATTTTAGGTTTTGGAACGCGTCATTGGGTAGAGAAAAATCTGAAGATCATAATGACATAGCTATTATAGCATTTGCACTGCATGAATCTGTAAGTACTAGAAATTTGTCGAAGAAAGTATAATGGACCCGGCTTTAGGTTTAAAGATGAGGAATTTCATAACACATCCAGAGGCACCCACAACCAAGCAAACGCGGCATCCGGAGGTAGCCACAACGATATGAATGGAATTAAGTTCAAAGCTTGAGCCTTACTATAACATTTCCAATCTTGTGCTTTAAAGGGTCCGTTAGTAATTGCGGTGCGTCGTGATCATTAAAGACGCAGGCATGCCTTACGTCATGAAATAGTGCAGGTGGGCGGATGATATCTTCGTGTCCGCATCCATGGCTGTAACTAGTCTCGTGAAGTCACTCCCAATTATTACTAGCAATAATTGGGTCCGGCTCCGCGAGACAACATGTAGGCTGTAACAAGGACTATTAATTATTACTGACATGAATGTAAGTCGTTTCGCCTCGTACCCCGACCAAAATTCACGTGAGAGCCTTTTGTACTAATGTACTAAGCTCGTTTGTGTTTTTTAGTATACATATCTGTAATGACAGTGCATTTGTACATTTTTATGGTGTTAGCTCTTTCCAAATCATTAATTGGTGCCTAGTGTCTCTGTAGTAGGATAGCTTGTCCCCCCCAAAAAATTGTCCGGCCGGACAACGTATCCTGGACCTAGGATACGTTGTCCGGCGGACAACGGGTACTAGCATACGTTGTCCCCCCACGGACAATTATTCCTAGGATTACCTGTCCGCTTTAGGATTTGCTGTCCCCCCACTACAACCACCATAGTGCGTGCGTAGTTAAATATCCAGAACGTTCGATCGGGAACCTGTGTAGTACTGTAGGTACGCGTGTGTCGTGAGACTCAGAGGATTAAAGTAACACGCACATTCAGATACTTAGTACTACTACGAAACAGTTGGACTATCGATTAATTCCTCATACAGAAGTGCCATAGTCATACACAAATAGAATCATGCTACCACATGCAGTCACACTGTTCATTTCTTTGCGCACAGCCTGCACTGCCACGAGGAGCTCAGTTTGTGACCCGTTCACACTTCTTGAGAAACTGCTCTTTGCAGTGAGAGCACTGGATCATTCTTCCAGCTGGAAGATCACTTCTCTCTTGTCTCTGTCCAGCAAGTGTCCAGATGTCGTATTCAACTTATCTGATTCACTGTGAACTGTGGCCTTGCCTTAAGAGTAGAAATAGAAAATATGTATCATTGGACACAATTATTTATGCAGCTAAACAATACAAATGTATTTACTAAATATTCAGAAATGCATAACATATATAGTTTACATTCTAAAGGTGTGCTGGAATTTGTTTTTTGTTTCATTCCATTCTTTTCTTGTGTCATACATCCATTCACAAAGCGCATCCAAATCAGATGCTGTCATCAAGTAATATACTTTATCCATGAGTGTGACCTGTCTTATGGATGTAACTTTGCAGGTCTTCATCCAGTAAGATAAGAGATCAACCTCCTAACAATCTGGAAATCCTCTTGGTAATCCACTGTTTTCTTGAATTCCACAAAGCTTTCGTACAACCCATCATCACAAATGACAATATCACCACCATGTACCTCCATTAATGGATGCTCTTTATTGTAATGACGACTATGTAGCCATAAATCTACCATCAAATCCCTGCTTAATGCAAACTCCCTTCATTGAAATGCAAACTTGAGGGTTAAAATTTAAAAAGGTATCTGTCTTTTGCTTACATCAAAATCATCTTCATCAGCAGAGTAGGAGATATTAGCAGCACCTGTTCTCCATAAACGCAGCAGGTGGGAGGAATACAGTTGGTCTTTAAGAACAGAATTTGTTGTATCTAACAGTTTTGCCATTGCTATACTCTTTCATGAAAAGGTTTCAGTCTGCTTTCATTAATGTTGTTTGCAAGTTGTTTTCCATCACTCAATTTTCTGAGCCTGTACAATCTTTTCTCATGAATGTTTACAATTGCATAAGGCCCTGTCCACCGTTCATCTGTTTTACCTTCCGCCCTGCTTAAATTCCGCATGTTTTTCACAAGCACAAGATCCCCTATCTGATTTTTTTCAGGTGTGCATCGCTCATCATAAAATTCTTTTTGCTTTTTCTGTGCTTTTTTAATGTTCACATCAACTTTAGGAAATAATTCCTTCTTAATCTTCTCAAGTTGCGTAGCGTATAACTGCACTGTGTCATTCTCCACATGCAATTCATCTACTACTGATCCATCTTGATTGCGATCAATCAGTTGAAGTTGCACAGGAAGCACTGCTTCTCTGCCATACATCAAATAAAATGGTGTAAACTTAGTTGAAGCATGGACACTGGTGCGATAGGAGAACAACATAGATTCAATGTGCTCATCCCAATCATCCTGTTCAGTATTGATATACTTTACTATAGCTTTGGTTAAGGTTTGGTTCATTCTTTCATCCAGTCCATTCGTTTGGGGGTGATAGGCACTAGATACCCAGTGTTCAACACCTGCTATTTCAAAAAGCTTTTCGTTGAAGGAATTAACAAATTCACGGCCTTGGTCTGAAATGCAAACATGAAAGCAACCAAGTCGTGCAATAAGAGACAGAAGAAAGTGTGCTACTTCTTCAGCTGATTTTGTTGGAAGGGCTTGAGCCACTCGCCACTTGGAAAAATAGTCAATGCATGTAGCGAGATATCTAAAAATAAAATCAGGTCATGACTTGTAATATAAATTATGCCATTTAAGTACCTGCATTTGTATATGAAGCATTATTAAAATACTATTTATTAACAACATCTTAGACTATTTCTGCAATGGCAAAGGTATTGTCACTGATGTGGCATTGGCCTAACAGTAAAAGACACTAACATGTTGTGGTCTTTGTGTCTGAAGAAGAAACATGTTTGTGTGTCTTGTGCTAATCTTGTATACTTATGAATGAACTGGTTTTACTCAGCAGGCACAGTGGCAATACTAGCTGCAAACGTGGTCTGGGTGAAGCTATCAAGCATGCATAACAGTATTTTGTTCACAAACAACCTACTAGTAGCAGAATGCATGAAATAAATAGAACATACCTACTTCCTCTGCGTGTAAATGTACGAGGGCCTACAAGATCGATCCCAATTTGATACCAGACTTCGGTCTTAACGGGAATCGGATGTAGCACTGCGGTCTCCTTAATCATCTTAGGATTGGCCTTTTGGCACTGTTCACACGTGTCAACGTGCTCCTTAATATGCTTGGTTATAACGTGCCAATAAAAGCGCGAACAGATTTTCTGAAGAGTCTTGTCGCGTCCAAAATGCCCACCGCCTTTTAGGAATATGTGAAACCGGTAATAAAAGTCGCGACTATTAACCCAAATGATTATAGCATCGTGACTCACCTAACTTCTGATCGTGACATGACGTGATCACCTTCATTTGACTCTCTTTATCTACGATCCACTGCTTTGCTGTTGAGTCTGCCCCATCTTCCGTAAAATAGAGCAAGCCGTCTCTCTTAACACAAAACTGCATGCTCTCCTGCGAATTGCTCACTTGTCATTTTTGGTAGCATTTGGACGATACTCGCTGTCCTTGAGATATCTGTAGATATCGTTGTACAATTGTATCTCTTTCTGCTCTGTCATTCGCACTTAGAATTTGTCACACGCTGTTCATCTGTTCCAAATGAGGTGTTATACGGTATACTAATAGAGAGAAATCTTAGAAACCAAGTGTTTGCGTCTTGCAGTCGAGTCGGTTGGTGAGATCTAGCATCCTAAAGCAGTTGCAACTTTAAGCGCGTGTCTAACCCACTAATGATGAAACATATATGTACGAGGGGGACAAGCTATCCTAAAGGCGGACAACGTATACTAGGATAGGGTGTCCGTAGGGGGACAGCCTATCCGGGGGGACAAGCTATCCTGTTACACCGGCTTGTTTGTGCACCGTTGCGTTCTCAAAGGCGGCTTCTCCGCTTAACCATCGTGGAAATGCCTCCATAAGACGGCCGCGGGGGGTGCATGCATAGCAACGCGAGCTTTATTGAGCTGCCTACACTTGACTACGCATGTGTACATAATACATTACACTACTCCCCCTCCCAGAAAATGGGCAGGCCCTAGCTATGAGTCATAAATTAGGGTCAACTACCGATAAACTGCAGTGTCCTTATCGCTAACCGGTTATTCGGTACCGTTAAGTAATCGATAAGACACTTTTGTTATGATTACCATTCAGTAACAGATAAAAATTATGGGTAACAGTCAGCTTTCTTATTGATAATTGCGATTTCTTGTACCCAAGCAAATTCATGACAGCTATAATTATGTATATGTTTCGTAAAATTAATGGTGTTGCGCATTTTGAAAATTTCAACATTGACTACCGATTTCGAAATTGTCCTCCAATTTTAAAATTGCGTCTCATTTTCGAAATTGCGCTGCGCAATTTCGAAATCACGCAACTGCAATACACATGCGCACTTTCAAAACTTGCATAATAAAAAAATAAGAGTAAGTTAATGCAGGATCATAAATTTCAATTCATATTATCAGACCGATCGAGATAAATTCTTTCTAGCTATGTCTTCTTCCTCCACAATGTTAGCTTCCAGCTTGCCATCATCAACCGACTCTCAAAACAATTTGCTAGGTGGATCCGCATTGTACTCTGATCCCAAATCCTTGATGAGGATAATTCACCACTGCTAAGGGCTGTAGCTACAGTCATTGCACCCTGACTGCTTTTGACATTTTATCACTTGGATGGTATAACTTGTAGCATAGCAATTAATAAAGGCTCTGACTATAGCTTGACTGGTCATTCGGTGATTCATGCTATCATTAAAATTGACGGTGTTTCCAGTGCATCCATGCTTATATTTCATCTCCATCATTCTGTTCCTGCTTTAAATCATCTTCACAATCTTGTACACATTCAGCAGGCTGGTTTGAGCAACACCTGCCACCATGACATTTTGATAAACACTTTTGTTTTTAATTTATTGCGCTTGCGTTGAGTACTGTATCCAGATTGGCAATTACAATAACATGAAGGACATTTGAAATAATGTTTAGGATTCATTAGTTGAGCTGCCTCACGTAGTGATATATATTTATCATTCCATTTACTTCAAGTGCTAGAAATCATTATACGACTAGCCTGGAGCTTTAATGGACAGCCAACCATCAATTCTGCTGATCCAGCCTATGCCGGAGCCATTGGTGGAGCTAAAGGACTTAGCGTTCTCGACAGCTACCAGACTAATCTGCTTTATGGCTGTGGTGAGGAACCAGATCAATAATAATGCGCATGCGTAAACCAAAAGATTGCATTGCTATACAGCTGAATTGGAGGTAAATTGTATGTGTGTTATATGTTTAGTTATGCATTTATTTATTTGCATTATTATTATTTAGGAATTAATCTATCTTGTCTTAGTAAACTATGTTTCATAACACCGGACTCCTAAAAGGCACATAGTTTCATGTACACTGTACACATGTACAGAAAGTCTGCTCTTAAATACCCTACCTGTAATATTTACGGGATGGGACTTGAAGACTTCTAGAATCTTCCTCACCTGATCAGAACTACAAGTGGCTCCAGTGCAATGTCACGTGTGAACTGTTTGTATTGCACATGTAAATCAGATGTCATTCTTGGCTGCTATACCTGGTCAACCCTTGGTGCGGGAGCTACATTGGTGTCAGATATGGGATCTACAATGGATGCTATACGCTATTGAGGATAAGCCAGCGTAAATGTTATGCATCTATCATACATTGATCTGCTGTAGGCTGAGTTGAAGAGTGTATAAATCCTTTTGTTATTTTGTCTGAAACTTTTGATGGATACCAAAAAATTGTAACAAGTAATATACATGCTAAGCACATTCCTGCCATGATTAAAAACTACGGAAATGTGAAGCAATTTACTGTCAAGGGTAGTAAATATAATTGTACACTGAAGATTGATGCTGACTGGGAGCTCCTCTTTGCACATAAGCAGATCAATCTTCAGCAGGGAGTATCCTATTCATGCACCAGGCGATGGGCATGGGTATTCATGATGCTATAGAGGGACATGCCTGGCCTCTTTTAAAGTTTTGGCTTTTAATTAAGCACTGTTTTATGTAAATTTGATTTGTAGTGCAAGTACCATTAGCATGTGATCCTGATAAGGGTAAGGCCATGGTGCTCTATCACAAAACTGATCATGAGTTTTATTGGATAGAAATATTCAGCATCTGCAAAACATCGTGTACATGTATGTGTTGAAGGCTCCAGTCTGAATTTCCATCCGCTCTTCAGGCAGACCTAACTTCATACATGACAAGAGTCTCTGAAACAGAAATTGACTTTCACATTTGACTGAAAATACTGGTGCCATATAGCTGGCAACCACAATAGTGAAGTTTTTTTTTGGATTTACATGTAATCTGTTGTACATTTACTTTTATTGTTTTAATTAATGACAATTTTTAAAAATTAGGACATATGGTCATTGTCAAACACACACATTAATTGAGGTCATGCACATCAGGCATATCACATGCATACACACATGCACTCACACATATATGTGTTTATTTATTTACACACTAAGGACAGCAGTGCTAATAGCAAATAACATCCCTAATGTCTGGCACAATCTCAGGTGACTTCCATTCTGCAGAACTTGCTGGAAACGGAGCTTGTGTGGAGTGTTGCAATACAATTGGACAAACCATGAGTCCTGGGACATTGGTCAGAATGTCCAATGGGTTTGTCACTTTATAATCCATGCAGTTGTTCTGCTCTATGCTGCTGTGGGGCGTGTGAAAGGAAACAATCAACTTACCCACCTGGCTATATGGGGTCCTCGTGTACCATCTCATCTTCACCACGTCTGTGTTAGAGCTCATTGTAGCACAGTTGCCCCCTCGATGAGAGGCATGCTCATCGAAATCTATTACTGCGATGGCTATGGACTAGGGCAAGCTGTTGCCTGGGTTGGGACTATACTGCCTCATTCCACATGAGATTATTTACTTAGCGCTGACGACTGTATTGGAAATAATGAGTGTTACAATGTTGATTCGAGCAGCCAATAACTACAACTTCAGAGTACAGAGAAAGAGAGAAATAGTATCACCTTATGTATTTTTTGAGATGTACTATGAAACACAAATAAATACCTGATCGAATTTTTTTACATTGTGTCTGTTTGTAATCGCCTGTTGTGTGATGAAAAAATTGAGCACAATTACATTTTTGCATGGCAATCCATTTATTGCTCAGTGTAATATATGGCTTTGCCTGAAGAATTGAAAGATTATTATTGGTACAGGTACATAGCAAAGGACTGCATACATCATGCTGACAAAGAAACAGCTTCCAACATTGTTAGATCATCTATCACTTATTTTCATCGCTTTATATTGCATCCTTTCTCTATGTGAAAACTTATTTTCGTGTCTTATAACAAGACAGTGCTGACGTTATGAGGTTCGATACTCCGTGCGGTTCAAAACCGCCACATCTTCGTGTGAGAACACTCACATTGCTTCAAATTCGGTGTATACGTAGAGGGGTCGTGTCGTTGACATGTTCTGTTCGTTAATGTTTACTCCATCCGTTACAGAGATACAGCTGTGCAAAGTTGATGTACATTTCTTGCTCGATTTGCGCATGCAACCCGCGTTCCATTCTTCCAATCCACTATAAAAGCAATCTTTTTTCCACCCATTTTTTCCGCCTTAAACTAATCTAGTCGTTCGCGGCTGTTTTTGCCTCACCCAGGCAGTGAGTTAATGCGGGCAAATGAAAAGAAGAAGAAAAAGACTTCTCACTTCGCAAGACGATCGTACCAAATTAACTGATCTGAGTGAATGGTTTCAGTAATTTTGCGCCGCAGTCCCACGTCGCGGGATGTTAGTACTCAACATGGCGCGCGTAAGGCTATTTGCTACGCGCTCGCATCCTCCTCTACACGTGTAATAAAACTTTCCTATTTGCCATAATCTTTGCTAAAATTCTCGTCTTATATCTGCCATGCACACTCAGCTACGTTGGTCTGCTTCTCACACGAGCTCACACATTAGTTGGGATTAGCCCACGCCCAACTACTCACACATATAGTACATGAACTCATGCTGGCTCACACTTGCACACTAGCATTGTTGCGTACATGGACCGGTACACCACATCGAATCGCATATATTCTTATGCACAACACACACTATGTGTGAGCTGAAAATAGTGTAAAGAAATAACACATGGCGGTCGCCAAAGTTGGAGAAGTTACCTTTTTTGTTTTTGTTTCTGAGATTTCATCGCATGATTTCTGTTGTGCATATTTAGAAAGACAAAATATGATTTATTTCTTTTGTGAATTATCCTTGATCCGTTTTTATACAATATTCGATAATAAGGGCTATTAATAATGTACAGCAAAAACCTATAACTTGATAATGACTAACTATTCCAAGACGATACTTCAGTTGCGGCAACGGAATCTTGTTGCTCAGTATCCTCTGTCTTAGATTCTAAAAAGAAAATACCCCTTTATATTGAAAGTTTTGGTTCCTGGAGGCAAAATAGTGCTTTTCGTAGACAAGTACCATTTTTCCTGACCTAATTACAGTATTCCACCAGCTATAAATTTTTCACTTGCGGTGACAGATTCTGGTCCACTATACACAAGTGTGTTTTACTGTGGTGAAAACATTTTTTTACCATAAACCTGTCGGTTCCTGGAGGACTGATTTATATTATAATGGTCATTGGTGCAATGATTACTATTTAAAAATGCGGCCAATGCCATATTTGGCGTTACTCTTGTAATACCCTCGCTCGTTCCCCGGGCCCCATTTGGAAAAGTTTATAAGCATCACGTTAACGTTAATTGCATAATTTAATGCAAATAACAATAACAGCTCAAATTATAATTTCTGCAAGATATTATAAGTAACACCTCAAGTTTTTCATATGCAAGGTCAGTTACTATAATACGTATTACTCTCGGTGTTGTACCGATACGTTCGCGTTTATGCATGTATGCCTATAAGAAGGCGTGTACATGCATACTACCCAACTTTCAATCCACCATTGTTGTGTGTGCGTGCGTGTGACACACAAATACACTTACACACGCATATACATGTACATACACTCACACGTAGACAAAAGCAAGCTTTCAATCCGCCCTTTTGTGACAGCTATTTCGGACATCCATAGATCGTCTGTACATAAGAATGTACTTGCTCCGTTTGATTTTGTGTAAGTTTCATAAATATTGTGAATTTTTTTAATGCAAAAGGTATATATACTGATTTAAGAATTTTAGTACTAAACGTTTGAGTCAAGAGAAGAGTTAATTACTTTTCGTCATTTGTTGTGTTGTAATTAATTTAAATCAACAAATTACTTAACGTATGAAAAGCCAATCAATAACCAGCAACTGGGTTTCGTCTGGGTACGAGACTACAACCCAAGAGAGCGCTTCAGTACAATCCATCGTTGCAGACACGAGAGTCTGCTCCTGTCTACGAGAAAAACCAGGTTAACGTCGATCGAAAGGTGCGCGCAATGAAATTAAATGTACGATTGTATTCAGTTGTGTCCGGCTTTTTCTGGCTCAATTAGTGAACATTACAGCGTTTTGTGAAGCGATTGAAGTACGTCAAATTCGACGCCGGGTAAGCCTTCGTATTAATATACATGCATGCAGTATCGTCTATAAATCACGAGGCTGTTGGTTAAACTAAATTCGTTGTATCCACATCCACCTGGATTTTCACTCTTAAGATGCGTTGAGTTTCAACAGACAATAATTTACTCCACTGATTAGTTCATAGGCTGTTACCATTCTGTACATGGTGTGTACCACATCAGATGTTGCCCCTCTTACAAGATGACTACATGGTGATCTCAAAGTGGCACCTATAGCAGGGGCAGCAGAAGGTGGGAGCAAGAGGGTGCCATGGCACCTGAATTATGGATATGGTGTACAGAATATATATTTGTCTTATCCTTTCAGCCCCATCCATCCCCAAATACATTGCCCCTGCCACAACAGTGAGAAGGAAGCAACATTGGACTCACCACTTCATTGCAAAACATGAGGGATGATCATCACTCCTGTTAGGTGATACTCACCCTCACCTGGAGTGTTAATAAAAAAGGATGACAGCACTCCAATTGATCAGAGTGATAATAACATAGGGTGCCTAGCACTCCATTATTTGCCTTCAGAGTTTATGTCACTCCCACTCAAACACTCAAACACAAGAGTGAACTACTTGGGAGTCCAACTTCATAAGAGCACGTGTGCGTTCATCTCAGGAAGACTTTTTCGCGCCAATGAGAAAGGTATTAGTATTCTCGAAAAAATGTTGTGTTTGATTGTCGGTAGGGAGGGAAGGAGGGAGATAAGGTGGTGGGCATCTAGCTATCGGGTAAGCCCTAACACTGTGTCATGTGTGCTCACACATATCTTCACACCTACACATCTCCATACCCATACATCCCACACCTTCTCATCTCCACCCACGTCTTCATACCCACATGCACATCCCCACACCTACACATCTTCACACCCACACATCCCCACACCCACTGTTTATGAATTTGTACTTTCTCACAGGAGAATGATATGGAGCTTGTGTGTAAAAATGATGTAACACTTATGTTCACATTGCAGCTGTCATACAATACTGAAATAAGATTGTAATTATGGTTATACATATCTTATTGTTCTCTCTTTCCTGTTCTCTTAAAAGTATCTGCTTCAAAATCTCCCTTTCTTTATTCATGTTTTCTATTTCAGTCATAGCCTTGATTTGATTTGGATGGTATAACCACCCCAAATCGTATCACCACCTCAGTCTTGCAGTTCCAACACACCGCATTCCCTATCTTACCATACCTGACCTTTCCCACCAACACTCTCCCATCTCCCCATCCTCTGCACATAAGACATTAACCTCCGAAGCACGCAGGTGCATGTAGTCAACAATGAGCATTGTACTCAGCATAGGGAGGTTTTTTTTTTTAACATGGTCAAATTTAAAAATTGATACTTATTAATTCTGTTGTTGTTGTTGGATAATTTTTTGCTACCTAAACAATGGATCCTAAAGAAGAAGCAGGCGAAATATTGATACTATTGATGCTGCAGGCTGCGACCAGTATTTATGCTATTTAGTTGTTCCAAACTCTTTGCTGCGAAACGTAAGTAAAAGGGCCAAAGATGGTTCGTGTTTGGTATCTTGCATGAACGAACATATCATTGATGAACCTATTGTTTTAAATCCAGAGTGCAAAAGATTTGAAACCAGTATAAGAAAGAGATAGATTGAAAATCAGTCCCATAAATTTAAAGGAAGAAAGAGAATTGAGTTACTCGAAGGGTCCACAAGGATTAAAGTACTTCGCGGTGAGTGTATTTCTGCTCTAGAATTAAAACAAAAGACAGAACAAACGGAAGCCCTCGACAACCATGCTACTAAGGGTAACATTGAGTCCCCCCTTGGTTCGACCAGATATGCCACACCACGACGCAGTCAGTGGCTTGGGTGGTTGGTCAGGGTAGAAGCCAGAAGGGTGTCGCCTGCATGCCATTGATGTATGACCGGAAAATCTGTGTACAGGTACAATTCGATGCACATGTGGAGTGGTGGGTGGGTCAGCGAAAAATTCAGACCATCTATAGGCTGGCTATGATACTGAATGTCTGCTTTCCCTAGAACACCATTTATATCAAACCTGGAACCAGACAATGGGACAATCTAGTTTGGGGGATAGTTTGTTTAGAGGGGGGGTTGCAGATAGAGAGGCAGGCTTACCCACTTAACCTTTGACAAAGCCCCTATTTATCCCATTGTATGCTTTCCCATGCCCAATCTAAACAGGGAGGGGTAAGTCCACAACCATTCGCCTTTCATCAAAACATTAAACATTGTTTACTCCCTAAACAAGCCACTTAGATACATGTACAGTGATTGTGCAGTGATTTTATACATTGCACTGTTCATGCATGTAATCTGTTACTAGTCTGCTTCCAAATTACAGGCATGCTATCATCCAGTGATGATATGAAGGTTGATGTGGAGACTAATTAATAATTATATCCTGACTGCTGACTCCTTTCATCATTTATAAGCAGGCAATCACACAATTGGTGCTGTTAAAGGCCACAAATGCTATGATACTTTATCTAAAGCATTCGCTGCGCTCTTTTGTGAAATCATGCCTGCACAAGTATGCTATTTATATAGAATGCTTGCATTTGGCCAGACACTGTCATGCAATGGGAAGGTCAATCAACACAAGGCAGGGATCTGTACACCTTCCCCATCTGAAGATTCCTGTTAAACATTTTGTGTTAGATGAACCTCATTTATTACTAAGGATTTTTGATGTACTTTTTGATAATTTAATGGCACTGGCTACAATGTTAGATAATGCTGCAAGGGATGGCAGCCATAAGTATGTAGAGGGTCTAGCAACAGCTGTTAGAGAGTGTGGTGTGACCTTCCATATATGGAAGGACAATGAAGGAGGGGATAAGTGCAAATATACCTCACTGACTGGTAATGGAATGAAAAAGGTTTTAAAGGTATGTGTACATCATGATCAGTGTACTGCAATTCATGCCATTGTACAATACAGATGCTTGCCATCATAGCTGGAAGTGGTCCTTCCTCATAGCACAACAGAAGCTACAGTAAAGCTGTGGAAGGTAAGATTGAAGTACATGAATTATAGTGCATTGATATGATAAAATGCAATTGGAAGGACTTTGAAAAGCTGTATACAATTGTATCTTCAGATGATCTACCTAATCCAGATGTCATATACATCTTCAGGTGTGTATATTTACGAAGATGTATATCTAATGATAGGCAAAGCAGTGCATAAACAATTTCCTAAGTATAAAAACAGCAGGCTATCAAAAGGTCAATGTGACACCTTACATGCACTGTCTGGTGCATCGTGTGCCTGATCATATGTGGCAATATGGGAATTTATTAGGCGAATCACAAAAAATTGTTCATACAAAACCATACAGGTGTTGAGAAGCATAATGATGATGCCAAGCACGCATATTTGTCTAGCAACAAGTGGGATGCAACAGGCGACCTCATCAAAACTGAAGCTTGCGTAGAATGCCTACGAAAGTATGCAGTTGCAAAAAGAAAATATAATAAACACAACGCTACTTATTGGTATGGAGGAGGTATTGAGGCAGACAGAGCCTCACGCCAAAAAGGAACCTGCTCAACAAGCACTTCATAATACCTGTATTTTTTTGTGTTGCTGTTATCATTGTTATGACTACCCTTAGTGGTATTGTGGAAGGGAGAGTATGTTTATGATGAATGGCCTTTGATGCTTATCTTGAGGTGGTTGACCCATGACCACACTCCCACACCACATCTAGTGCAATGTTGGTGATACACATACATGTAGCTTTCTAATTTTTATCTGTACATTTGTATCTTCAATGGCTTATGTAAGCAAAAGCCTTGTGCGCTGGACTTTTCCATGACTTCTGTACATGCACACAATGCTTATGCTATAGCATTAAAGTCCTGACTGCATTGCAGATTACATTGTATGTTATGTGTGTACTTTAATATTAGCATGTGCATGCATGTACGCAATGTAATTTTTAAAAATAAACAATGCAGTGATCAGAAAATGTTCTTATAGAATGTACCAACGACTTAATAATTTAATAAACATAAATCATTATTTCATATGCATATAGAATAAAATGATGTATACATGTACATCTAAGTCTAAATGCATCATCATACAGCATGCAACGTTCAGAAATGCTCTTAACTACATTCAAAACAACAACTTCTGAAAATGATTGTTGTTTGTGAACAAGCATTCCATCTTCACCTTGGGTGTAGACTATCGGTGACCATCTAAGCTTGCTGTGCATTCTTATTGGGAAGACAACTTGACACCCATCTCCAAGTCGATCATAAACTTTATCCCACTCTGCTGAGAAGAATTGTTCTGAGAAATCAACTTTTTATACAGTTTCCCTAATCCACGTGTTGGTTTTGTACCCCTATCTCTAAAGAGATATCTGAAGACATCCATTCTAAATTCTACAGTAAAGTGACATTTACAAATAGCCCTGATTTTAGACTGCCAGACGGACCAGACAGAAAGTTAGATACACTATCCATAATTTCTCTAAAGCTTGGTTGCGGATTAAAATAGCTCCTATAAAGCACAGAATGTACACCTAAAACCACAAGAAGAAGGAAAACAGCCGTTTACCTACCGCTTAGCGATAGCTGTAAGGCTTGTTTCAGGAACCCATGACTATACTTCTTTGGTGTACCCTTCCCACAGTACTAAAAATTCGACATGCCTCTAGGGCATAGCCATATAAATACAAATTAATTTCAAGGTGTACACAACACGCACCTTCATTTTCCTGGTCGCTACAACGCGTTCTACGGGAAAATAGGGACCGGCCATTTTCTATTATTTCTAAAGTAGAACAAACACAGGCACATCGTTATCCGTACATTATCTGTACACTTTTGCTTAGGGTTAGGGTTAGAGTCAGTTTAAGTCATGGTTTCAGTAAGTAAACCTTTCACCTGGACCCCATACAAACCACTGAAACCAGAGATGTCGGTATCTGTTACTTCGAACAAGTATATACGTAGTTGGCTGTGCCGAACACCCATGCACGTTCTATAAATATGGCTATAAAAGACATACTAAAGGTGAACACCTGTATTGATTAGCCTTCGATGGTGCCTTGTACTGCGTGTATACTCCCGCCTAGCTAAATCAGCTCTTACATGTAGTTCCTTTCCAAACTTCGATCCACTAACTTGCGCTATAGTCGATTATGGACAGTTGTCAGATTCTCAGCGTATCCACAAACTCACATCAAGATCCTCTAACACGTAGGAAAACAAGTTACCTATCAGTTGTTATATTATTTCCGTCCAGTTCAGCTCTAACCTGTCATCACGGTAACAGTATACGTAATGGTAATATCAGTATTAAAATGGCCGCTGAGTGAACCTTGATGACTAAAAATGACCTTGGACACTATTAAAACAGGATGTAAAAGGCTAAAATACAGTCAAAAGTCTTCAGTGATGATTTTTTGAACATTAAAAATTCTGGAAAACTTAACTTCTTTCACCAATACGCAGAAAAGATGACAAAAGTATTGAAAAAACACTGCTTTGTTTAAGATTTCTATACTTATCTATAGAAATGTAGTTACTTGAATGAGGACACTACTAAATGAGGACTAAAAATTTGTATTAGAGTTCAGAACGATATAAGCCAATACCTTTGATCTCCCTAAATTCTGGATATATGCATTTAAGATTTCAACGAGCGCGTGCGCGGAAAATTAACGGACGTTTGCAATTACGCGTCAGGACTGACGTCCGAAATAGCGACTCATACACTTACATGCACACGCACATACATACATACACGCACCCACACATTGACAAGGCTTTTGGAGAAGGGCGTTCGGATATGGGAAGGCACATGGTATTATGTATTAAGCCAAGCCTGGCAATAGGCATACATCGGGGCACACTGGCATACATACGTTGGGGCATACGAATCTGAGGGGCATTGACAAAGTTCAACTAGGAGGTTGTACACCATCTCAGTAAATACCAAAATACAGATGAACACAAGTGGCGAAGAAGAACCTTATAAGTAGATATTTTTAGAGTACATGTATATAGCACTAATTGCAACTTCACTTCATTAATCGCGCGCTACCAAACTTCGGCTTCCGATGAAATAAAGGGCTATTTTCAACCATATCGCTATAGAAGCCTTCCCATGTAAAACTCCTTTGTCTACTTTCTCACATCTCTCAGGGTAGCAGTGATCTTTCAGAAAAATGTATATTTGCTCGCACTTATCGTCCTCTGTCACGCCATCACTCAAAAAGATTATCGAGACACGTGCTTAATGCGCTATCTCTGCGCATATGTTATTTATAATTAGACATACACAACCAAAAGTTTGAGCCGAATACGGACTCGCAATACACCTCCGATGAATAAACTAAACACCTCCCAGGCGATGCCTTATTTACCATCCGTAACATCTCCGATTGGCAGCGCTCACGTTACGGACACGTGAATTTTTGGTTGTGTACACACAGGCACGAATAGGAAAAAACAACGGCAAACCTATAGGTATAGAACATTTTGCCCTATACTGTAGTAAGAGTGTTCAGGGTGGGGGGAGGGACATTTTACCCTGGTGGGGGACATTTGCCCTAGTGTAGAGTGTCCGGGGGGACATTTTGCACTAGTGCAGAATGTCCGGGGGACATTCTACATGGGGGGACAATTTACCTCTCACAACGGAACGGCCCGGGCACTACCAGACAGTTTTTGAAGTCATTGCTGGCACACACAACATGCATATTCAAGTGAATGTTGACCAGAGGAGGAATAAATAATTTTGTTTATCTTCTCGGATCACGTGGTGCCTGTTGATTTGATTCCGTCGGTCACAGCAACTGAGAGAGTTCCTTAGCTTACAACGATTATCTGACATCCCGTGTTATAGGACGCAGGCAAGTTCGAAGCAGCTGTAGCGCCGCAGTGTGGGGGGAGGCGATGGGAGAGTACGGCCCCTTTTCGCGGAAGCGTCACCTCACGCCAAATGCGTTAACTCCTGTACTCGTTCAACGATATTCCCACCCTGAATGTCCCCAGCTCCGGCCCCGCAAAGACGGACGTGCCCAAGGCGGGCGTACGTATCTCTCGCTCGAATGCAGCACCAGCTGCACGTGTTCATATATAATCAGTGCGCTTTGCATGTGTTCGCTACAGAGCGGGGGCTGAATCGTGGTTATATGGCCTATATGTATATGTGGATGCAGCCTTTTGATATTGAATGTCGTCATGGTTTATAGCTGCATGGCTACTATGCATGGACCACTCGACATTGTGCCAGCGTGTTGGGAAGCGGGAAGCGTACGGATGTGCGTATGTGCCTGGGTGGCAGATATAGGTGTGCGATGCAGCTTTTGAAGCCGCTGAGACTCAGCTTCACATAAGGGGAAACATTTGTGAGCATGAAAATTCGGGCGACACTACTCAATAGTCTGCAGCGTGACCCATGCGTTTGGGCGACTGGGTGTGTGGGAAGACGTTGTGACGATGGGTGTCGAGCATTGGGTGGTCTTATTGAAGGTTAGTTTACTCGCGTGTCAATCACCATTTGCGCTGAAATACAAGTGCCGCAGGAGTTCAAAATTTTATTTAGTTTTTTGTCATTACTCGTGTATGACAAGCTAGCTCTGGCGGGTGGGCCTGCCGTTAGCACACCTCTTATTATGGTTTCTTCATCATGTTGTACCACCCCAGGCACATGTAGATGTAATGTAGGTCAGTGTAGGATGGTGGGTTAGGAGGGCGAGTTTGGAAAAAGTGAGTGGATAAGCTACCACATCAAGAAAAAACAACAAACTTTGTAATCTCAACTTTGCCTCTCCCAGACAACACACACACACCTGATCATCCTGTTGCATTTGTTTGTCCTCCCCTCCTCCCATTTCCTCCTCTACTCCCTCCCATCCCCTCCCATCCCACCTCTCCTTCCCCTTCCTTCCCCTCCCATCCCTCCTATCTTCTCCCACCCCACCCCATTCATTCCCTCTCATTCCCTTCCCTCCCACCTCTCCATCCCCCTCCCATATCCCATCCCCTTCCCTCCCATCCCCTCCCTCCAATCCCTCCCTCCCATCCCTCCCATCCCCTTCCATCCCCTTCCCTCCCCTCCCATCCCCTCCCATCCCCTCCCTCCCATCCCTCCCTCACTTTCTGCTACACTTTAATTATCTTTGCCTTCATAGGATGCGAGTGCCCAGGCTCATCTTTGTATTTGTATTCTGCCAGCTTGCAGGTAGGAGTGACATGAGCACCTGGACAGTTACTTATTAATGGTCACTTGTACAGTTGATTATTAATGGTCCCACGTATGCACATGTGCACGCAATGCTTGTCATGGAACACACACACACACACACACACACACACACACACACACACACACACACACACACACACACACACACACACACACACACACACACACACACACACACACATATATCTATATGAACACACACACACACATGCCCACACACATACCATGCCCACAGTCCACGCGGCTCTCCCGACATGCGACACGTTTGGCAACAACCTGGTTCAGGCCACGGGTACCCAGGCCCCCGGCCTCTACACGAACATCGGCAATGCAGCCAGCTGTGCTGGCAACGCCACGGCATGGAACGTGTGTTACTACAGTGCCAGGTCTGACAGAACGATGATCTCCTACTTTGCTGTGTATCGGCCCGCCACCGGATCAAACTACCGTCGCATTGGCTCAGCTGCCACCTACACTGCGACCCGGAACACAGCTATAACCTACGTCTGCGACCGTGTTCCCATTCCCCAGTCCGATCAGTACGTGGTACAGCCTCAGGACGTCCTGGCTGTCTGTCTGAAGAGCGTGGGGAGTGGGTACCAGGGCATGGTCGCCTCCCCCGTGACAGGGGCCAGCGTGCTCATGGCGACCTCCGCGTGTGCGAGCGCCAATAC
Source organism: Ephydatia muelleri (assembly GCA_013339895.1). Lineage (NCBI taxonomy): Eukaryota > Metazoa > Porifera > Demospongiae > Spongillida > Spongillidae > Ephydatia > Ephydatia muelleri. Next base: position 8,103,727 of record JABACO010000008.1, on the reverse strand, counting down.
AGCCATGGCAAACAACCTCAATATTGGGGTGGGGTTCAACACTATCTCTAGCACCACAGTGCATATCAGCATTGGTAAGGTGGACCCATTGCGTATGCGGGGGGGTGCATCTTGTGGGGAGGAATACATGTACGTGGCAATTACCAGTGTCCTTCCCAACCTACTTCCCTCTCTCTCTCTCTCTCTCTCTCTCTCTCTCTCTCTCTCTCTCTCTCTCTCTCTCTCTCTCTCTCTCTCTCTCTCTCTCTCTCTCTCTTCTCTCTCTCTCTCTCCATCTGCCAAGATGTGAATGAGTGTGCCGTCAACAATGGAGGGTGCGGTCAGGTGTGCACTGACTCCACCCCTGGTTACGCCTGCAGCTGTAACCCTGGTTACATGCTCAATCCCGATGGAATGAGCTGCAGTGGTAGGTTGATTGGTGGATGGACTGTACAGTATGCTGTAAGCATGTTCCCTACTGATATGCATGTGCCTCACCCATTTCTCTCTCCTTGGACTTTACGAATGTACACATAGCAGTCCCAAGTGAAAACGTTCTACTCTCCCCCTAGTTACACTTCCACAGAACGGCCTGCTTTAAAAGGGGCATTTATGTATAAATATCCCTTCAATCCAATATTGCTTTCATAAAACTAGCGGCCTGTTTGCAATAAATTCCACATGGAAGTATGGGCTCAACCGGCTTTTTTTTTTAGTGCCATAATAAATTTAAAAAGATGGACGTCACTGGTATGAGCATGCCACGAGATGTGATTGTCATTATAACGTTCCGTTGTCGGGGACTTTAACAATGCATGCTGGGCACAGTACATGCCTTGTGGCCCAGTTCATCATGGGAAGTGGCTGAAGGCAAGCAGTGTAAAATAGCTGAATGACAAGTTCAGGTACTTGTGGTCACTGGCAGCTCAAGACCCTGTGGCCAGGGTAGATCGATACGGAGCACCTAACCTTCCTCCATACTTGCACATGCTACACAGCAGACCACTGATGTCACAATGTAACTTGAATGTAGCCATGGCATCCAATATAGTGATTGCACTACGCTGCAAAGCTGAAATATTTCAACTGATACTTAAAACGTAGCAGAACTAATTCAATATGCATTTAGAAAAATGTTGTGAACGTTTGATTGAAGCAGAAAGTCAGGCCTAGCATGCAATAGGTTGCTTACATGTAGGTGTAGAGTCATGAATGTGTAACTATGTTTACACTAGAGGGTTTGACAGCCCTGTGTACATGCATATGGTCGTATTCATAGCCCCTCCCCCTCCCCCATATGTATTCCTTCTATGCCCACCCACACACAAGCATTTACTAGTACATGACACGTCCTGTAGTTTTGTAATTCCAGCAGAAGCACACACACCACACTACACACGCACCACACACACATGCAGACACTACATGTACACAATACACACTTGCACATGCTCACACACACACACACACACACACACACACACACACACACACACACACACACACACACACACACACACACTACTGCACCCTAGCTGAATATACCAGCTGCATATGAGTCGTGTGGAAGTGTTGCACACTTGTTCAAGCCCATGTGAGCTACGCTGTGAACGTACTGTAGCCATGCTGTAGTCTGATGGACGTGCAGCTTACCCTGGCACACAATATGCCAGGTACACAAATAAGCCTGCTGCATAAATTAGATGGACACATCTTTGGAAATTTTGGGGGGGAAATGTGCCAAACCAACATACTACTTTGCATGCAGTGCAACTCTTAGTGTGAGCTAGCATTGCAAGAACTAAACAATCACAACTGTGTTCTTCTCCTATTTAGACATCAACGAGTGCCTGTCGAACAATGGAAACTGCTCTCAGGTATGCACCAACACCAATGGAAGCTACTACTGCTCCTGCTATCCTGGTTACCTACTTCAACCCGACGGCAAAACCTGCACAGGTGCTCTTTATCTAGAACTTCACAAGCGTGTGTCTGTGAGCATCTGTATTTTTTCCTCACCCCCTCAGACATTAATGAGTGCGCCGTGCAGAATGGAAACTGTTCCCAACTCTGTGTCAACACCAATGGAAGCTACTACTGCTCCTGTTATCCTGGTTACCGGTTGAATCAAGACAACAAGACTTGCGATGGTACTTGCGTGGGCCCATGTTTATCTGGGAGGGGAAGTCCCTAGGGGGAGGATGGGAAGGAGATGACGTGAGGGGACTATCCATCCTAAGCATTATTCTACTGTAGCTTTCTCTTTTTCTAAGATATCAATGAGTGTGCCACAGCGAATGGTAATTGCTCTCAGATATGTATCAACACCAATGGAAGCTATTTCTGTGTGTGTTATCCCGGCTACTTCCTGGAGCAGGATGGGAAGACTTGCACTGGTTAGTTTGGATGTGGAACGATACGTTGATCCTGATGTGTGTGTGATGTGTTGTGTACTGTATGTGTGTGTGTAATGTGTGTGATGTGTGTGTGTGTGTGTACTGTAGATGTTGACGAGTGTGCCTACCTGAATGGGAACTGCTCTCAGATTTGCGTCAACACCATTGGAACGTACCACTGCTCCTGCAACTGCAGCTATCGGCTCGGAGCTGACAATAGTTCTTGCTACTGTAAGCGTTTAATCGTGACCTCAAGTGTGCTCACAAGGCACCTCCTGGTGTCCTCCACCTTGCCAAGCACTCTCCATGTCATGCTGTTGGCCTCCCCCCCCCCCCCCCTCCCCCGCACCACACTATGCTGCCTCCATGCCATACCCTCTCTGCCTCCATTCCATACCAAATGGGTTGACATGTGTCACACTCATACATGTCTATTGCAACTCATTGTACCACCTTAGTCTGTACTGTATCCGCTTGTCTCCATTCCATTCCTGCCATCATTCGACCCCAAATTACATTGCTGCATTCATGCAGTGCCATATTACATGTACTGTATGTACATCTAGAACCCTCACACCTCACACCCTCTCCTTCATACCTTCCCCCCACACTCCCTCACACACCCCCTCCCCTCATACCTCTCCCCACACCCTACTCTACTCTCATCCCCCACACCCTCCCACACATCCCTCATTCCCCACACCCTCCACACACACAGACCCTCATCCCACACCCTCCCACACACAGACCCTCATCCCAACCCTCCCACACACTCCACTCACCCACCCTCCACACACACCTACATAAGACCCGTACCCACATCCCAACACACACAACCCGCCTACCCACCATCACCCTCCCACACACATACCCTCACAATCACCACACACCAACCCACCACACCTCCAATCCCTCATCCCCACACCCTCCACACACATACCCTCATCCCCACACCCTCTCACACACATACCCTCATCCCCAACGCCTCCCCTCATACCTCCTCCCACACACACTCTCACCTCACCCCCACAGGAGCATAACTGTTTGTCCCTTCTTCCAGTCCAGTGTCCCACCAACCTCCCCCCTCACCTCATCTTGGAGGGCAGTGCCTACGTCAACACCCAGGCCACCTTCTCCTGTCCCCAGGGCTATGGGCTGGTGGGGAACACCACACTGCAGTGCGCTAGTGATGGGACATGGTCCGCTGGCTTCCCTCAGTGCGTTGAAGGTACATCAGCACGCACAGCAGAACACTTACTGTACTACATGAGGGTACAATGCAGCCTAACCTGCCTATAGCGGTCATCCCTGTAGTGCCTGGCCTATAGTGGCCGTATGTATGGAAGTGGCTGCAGTATGGCGCATGCAGAGTATAGTGTCGTGCATCTGGACCATCCAGAACCCAACACAATGGGGATCGCGATGGTTTCTGTGTCTAACTGATTTGAGCTATAGCAATGCGTACGTAGCAACCAAGAAATGTAGGGCAGATACTCCAAGTGTTGGTGTGTGTGTGGGGGGCACTAACAAGTGTTGGTGGGTGTGTGGGGGGCACTAACAAGTGTTGGTGGGTGTGTGGGGGGCACTAACAAGTGTTGGTGGGTGTGTGGGGGGCACTAACAAGTGTTGGTGGGTGTGTGGGGGGCACTAACATAGAGTACTCGTCTTCTGGTTATTCGAGTAACTACGTTACTCACAATTGACTTGCAATCAAATTATGAGATTTTATTACACTGTATAGTGTAAGGGCAGCTTAGAACACTAAACCTTCTCTCAAAGTACGCATATTATTGCAACCACACCCTAGAGGTGTGTTTTGAAGTCAACTCGTGTATCGCCATAGAGACTACAGTATCTGTAGCATTCACTTTCTTTTTTTTTTCTTCAGGGGTGTGTCCGTTAGCTTTGGGAGGCTCCACCCACCTCCAAGTGCATGGCTCGGCCGAGTATGGCTCCACCAATACCTTCTACTGCGACTTTGGTTATGCATTGTCTGGAAATGCAATTCAGACCTGCCAATCAGATGGTACTTGGTCTGGGGACCTGCCTACCTGCGACACTTGTACGTTTCAGAGAAATTTTCTCTCCCCTCTCCCACCTCTACACTCTCCCACCTCTCCCTCCTCTCCCTCTCTCTCCCCTCTCCCTCCTCTCTCTCTCTCCCCTCTCCCTCCTCTCTCTCTCTCACTTCTCACTTCCACTTCCTCCTTTCTTTGCCTCTCCCACCTCTCCCATCTTACCTCACATTCACTAATACTAACAGTTCACTTTTGCTGTATTTGTTTTTGCAAATAAACATTCATGAATTCCTGTACTACCCCTGTGTAGTCACTGGACATAACCATAGAGCCTACACAAGTACACAGTAGACATATACACGCGCAAGCACACACAATACACAGAGCTAGATACGAAGATACATGCACTGTACACTGCACACATGTGGTCTGCAAATGTTCAAATGCACATGCATGTACAGTACCTGAAAGTGCTGCATTTGAACCTTTTTTCTCTAATTATTGCTCCACACAACAGTGACGTGCGACCCTCTGCAGCTGCCTAGCAACGGCAGAGCGTCTTTTGTTTATGTGAATAATTTTGCCTCGAATCCTGTTCCTGCCCCTGGAGACTCCGCCTCCTTTGATTGTGACGAAGGCTACGTGTTGGTTGGATGCAGTTCTACGGTGTGCCTGGATACTGGCATCTGGAGTGCTCCTGTCCCAACGTGTGTACCTGGTACGGGATGTATGATGTGTGTGTGCATGTGTGTGCGTGTGTGTGTGTGTGTGTGTGTGTGTGTGTGTGTGTGTGCATGCGTGTGTGTGTGGGTGGGTGGGTGGGTGGGTTTGAGTGTGTGTGCGCCTTTTCACTTTAGTGTCGGACATGTGCATAAATTAAATAATATTAATAATGTTTATACAAAAGTGAGTGTTACATTATCGAGAGATGCGCAATGTTCCATACTAGTGACCTGTGTAATGGAATATCCGCTTGTGCTGCACATACAGTAAGCCTATTAATTTGCACCCCAACGTACAAATGGTTTTTTAAATTGACGATATGACTCTCATCAGAGGTGCTAGGTGGTTATGTGTGTGTCCAAACATATCCTGTACCACACATTGTTGACCTCATTTAATCATGTTCTCTTATTTTGGGGTCATTTCCAGCAATCTGTCCGTCTAACAAAGACACTCACCTTCACATGGAGGGGTCTGGGGCTGTGAACACCTCTGTGACCTTCAGCTGTGAGCTCGGCTATGTGCTTAATGGTAGTCCATCTCTCACCTGTAACCCTGATGTCACCTGGAATGGTGATCTTCCCACCTGCACACAAGGTAAGGGGTCATCCTAGTCAGAACAACCCTGTCCCTCCACCTTCCCCTCATGATCATCCACCACACGATGACCACACTCTCAAATCGCCATAACTTCTATACACCCTCAACTTCACATAGCCACACCTTCAAATCCCCACAAACCACACCCCTCACCACACAGCCACACCCTTAAATTCCCTTAACTGCACCCTCACACCTTCATAGCCACAGCCTCAAATTTCTATAACCACACCCTCATCTCCTCTCCCCCCCCCCCCCCCCCAGTGTTGTGCCCTCAGGTCACTCCTCCACCTAAAGTCTCTGTGGTTGGTAATTCCAACACAGTAGGCAGCTCTCTGACATTCTCATGTGGTCAGGGCTACACACTGACAGGTCCCACCACCATAGCCTGTCAGACTAATGGCTCCTGGAGTGGACCTGTTCCTTCCTGTGACTTAGGTAAGTATGTCTGCTGTTGTTAAATTGCTTTTGCTGCGTGGAATGGATTTAGACAACTCAAATCAATGGATGTGGATTACTTTTATCCAATAGCTAGTTAACCTGAATGTGCACGTACACATATATGTAGTACTAGGTGGTCATAAATACTTCTGTTTTTTAATTTTATTTTGTTTTTTACCTCCCAGCCAACTGCCCCTTCGCCTCAGGGGACACACACCTTCACATGGTGGGATCTGGGGCTGTGAACACCTCTGTGACCTTCAGCTGTGAGCTCGGCTATGTGCTTAATGGTAGTCCATCTAGAACCTGTAGCCCTGATGTCACCTGGAATGATGATCTTCCCACCTGCACACAAGGTAAGAAATTATTGTTAGAGTAGAAAAGCAATTATGTTTCATTGCGTTTTGAAGCTTCCTAAGTATGCACATACACATACACTTTGCGTTAGCTAACACCATAGTCTGCTATAGGGTTTCTCTCTATCTCTGTACACGGAGGGTCACAACCGCTTTGTGCACATCATCATATTAAAATTAACTGTTTTGAATAATGCGCACTGTAGTTGAATAATACACTGTATATTTATTAAAATCAAGTGAAGTCAAGTTTTCATTTAATAATTCCAAATGATTAAGTATTTTACTATACAGTAAGAAACCCACTTTGAATCAATGGACCATTATATCACCTTGTTTACAAGAGTCTTAATTTAATTTATCAACCGTAATAGTTCATCTTATACTGAGTACTTCAAACTATATTTTTAGACTCTCGTACTTATATCTTATTATACTGAACATTGAAGTCCAATAACCTATTTTATTACTGAGTTATAACTACATAAAGGGGTTGCTTCTTAAACCATGAATTCAGCATTCTCATGACTTTATCGAGTGCTTTATTCTACCTCCACCACCTTCTCATCTTCATCTTCCACAACACCACTGTCACCTCACTCCATCCGTGCACACCTTCATGTACTATGACCACGCCCACACCACACCCACTCCCAATAACCACATCTGTTCCCTCCTCTCCCCCCAGTGTTGTGCCCTCAGGTCACTCCTCCACCTAAAGTCTCTGTGGTTGGTAATTCCAACACAGTAGGCAGCTCTCTGACATTCTCATGTGGTCAGGGCTACACACTGACAGGTCCCACCACCATAGCCTGTCAGACTAATGGCTCCTGGAGTGGACCTGTTCCTTCGTGTGACTTAGGTAAGTATGTCTGCTGTTGTTACATAGTATATTGCTATTGCATGTTCTGGAGGGGTTTCAGGTGTGTGTTGAGGGCACCATTTTGCAGGCCACAGGTCTAGACTACACAGCAGAGACCATGTTTAAAAATTGAAAATAAAATCTCAAAAGATATCACTTGTCATTACCTACATGGGCTTCACATACGGAATAGTATGCCATATTATACATACATGTATGTAGATTGGAAAGTTTGGGAAGTTTGAGCCACTTAAAAATTTTTCCACTAATTATATTGCGGCCACAGACAAATAGTGAAAGCAAAATATCATCACTGTTGCATTTCAGTAGAAGATTTACTTGTATTGTTTCTTGACTGTAAATGAACTTCGTGTGTGCGCAATACAGAAGTGAATTGTTTTTGGCATTCTAATTTTAATCTTGGAGGTTGGCAACAGAAAGTAATTGTTATAAACATTTTGCATTGAGCATTTCCTAGAGTAAATGTACATGTAATTGTACAATATTTGATAACAAAACTACACACGTTATAAGTATATATTGCAATTGCTTTGTGATAGTAAAGAGTACCCTGGAAATGGGTTGTAAACTCATCACCATTGCCTGTAGCTGTGTGATTTTCCACTAAACCTGCCAGTACATTTAGGTTAGAAATTTTGTTGTTAACAAATTTAATTGTGTTGATGCCATTCAACTGTTCACATGTGGATCGTTTTTATTCAATAGCTAATGGTAATTCAAGTGACGTTTATGTGTTAGCAGGACACGAATACTTCTCTATTTGGTGCTCTCTTTTTTCCTCCCAGCCAAATGTCCGTTCAACTCAGGGGACACTCACCTTCACATGGAGGGGTCTGGGGCTGTGAACACCTCTGTGACCTTCAGCTGTGAGCTCGGCTATGTGCTCACTGGTAGTCCATCTCTCACCTGTAACCCTGATGTCACCTGGAATGGTGATCTTCCCACCTGCACACAAGGTAAGGGGTCATTGAATTATTACCGTTTAGAGAGCAAACGCAATTGCATTTCATTGTGTTTTTAAACTGCAGTGCATGATGTTTGCTTTAGCCACAGTACATGTATATGTACAAAGCTAGCACCATAGTTTGCTATAGGGGTTTCTCACTATTAATCACGGAGCTACAATATTCTCCTGACTTTACCAAGGGTATTGTTCCATCTTCTTCACCTTCTCATCTTCATCTCCCACCACACCACCGTCACATCACTCCATCATCCTCACTCTATTTAACCCCGCCCACACAACCCCCACCCCCATAACTGCACCCACTCCCTCCTCTCTCTCTCTCTCTCTCCCTCCAGTGTTGTGCCCTCAGGTCACTCCTCCACCAGAAAGCTCTGTGGTCGGTGATTCCAACACAGTAGGCAGCTCTCTGACATTCTCATGTGATCAGGGCTACACACTGACAGGTCCTACCACCATAGCCTGTCAGACTGATGGCTCCTGGAGTGGACCTGTTCCTTCGTGCATCGCCAGTGAGCAATGCTTTGTAATAGGTTACACTGTAGCTGTGTCCTAATTGCCTAAAACAGTCATTCAAAGGCCAGAAGTGTATTCGGAGGTGGCTGCAATATGCAGATGGCAGTGTAGATGCATGCATAAAATATTGAACATCAGCAACTTTGATATGGCTAGGGGGGGGGGGGGGGGGGGAGGGTAATAGGGGTCATTTCACAGGAAACAGGACCACCCTTAAACCATCACCTTCTCATATCCTTGCTCAACTTTCCATATACATTCTCCCTTTCAAACTACACTTAGTTGCTGTATATATGTATACCCCAAGTTATTTGGTTTTTAAAATGCAACCATTTGAATAATTAATTTTTTGAGTGACCTTTAGCACTTTGAAAAGAGATTTCTATAGGGTTTCTTTTTTTATACAATATTTGCTCTGTATCATAGGTGCTAGCCCTGGCAACAGAAACCAATCCAGATTTATATTGGTATGCATTAGTGGTTAAAGTAAGTTATGAATATGTAATGAGAAATAGAGTAGCAAAAAATAACATACTCCTGATTACACCTTTTTTTTAATAGGTAGCTCTTGACATTACTGGATTAATGTGCTCTTGATTCTTATGCATTGGGCTGGGAAAACCTATAGCAGCCATTTTTATTCCCTTGCTTCTGTTATGGACAAAGTTGTGATAGTGAGAACCCTCAGTTTATACAACTGTAAGCTATGTGTAGTTGTATAAACTGTGGGTTCTCACTATCACAACTTTGTCCATAACACCTTGTAGAAGCAAGGGAATAAAAATGGCTGCTATACTTAAAGTTTTCCCAGCCCAATGCATAAGAATCACACTAAAATATTAATCCAGTAATGTCAAGAGCTACCTATTAAAAAAAAATGGGAGTATGTTATTTTTTGCTACTCTATTTCTCATTACTTATTCATAACTTACTTTAACCCCTAATGCATACCAATAAAAACTGGATTGGTTTTTGTTGCCAGGGCTAGCACCTATGATACAGAGCAAATATTGTAGTGTAGAGACCCTATAGAAATCTCTTTTCAAAGTGCTAAAGGTCACTCAAAAAATTAAATATTCAAATGATTGCATTTTATAAACCAAATAACTTGGGGTATACATTTATACAGCAATTAAGTAAAGGGAGAATGTATATGGAAATTTGAGCAAGAATATGAGAAGGTGATGGTTAAAGGGTGGTCCTGTTTCCTGTGAAGTGACCCATTATAGCTACACAATCTACATGTGCTACATTTTAACCTGCTAGATGATAATTGTTATCTATTTAGCTGTTGCACAGAAATGGAATTGCTGCAGATTACCTCTGATCTAAATGTTAATGTTTGCATGTGCAAAAATGTTGCATTGTGATCCAACGAATGTGGTCACTCACATGTTGGAAATTAATGAGTTTGGTACACACAATGCATCACGAAACATATGAAATTAACAAATAAGTATTGTAATGTTATCAAACCACTAAGTCTGAAATGAGAGCTCATTTTCTCTCTCTCCCTCCTCCCTCTCCCTCCTCTCTCCCTCCTCCCTCTCTCTCCTTTCTCCCTCCTCCCTCTCCCTCCTCCCTCTCTTTTCCTTCCTCTCCCTCCTCCCTCCCTCCCTCACACCAATGTGCAGCCAACTGCTCCCTCATCACCAGCGACCCTCACCTCCACACAAAGGGTTCGGGGGAGGTGGGTACCTCCGTCAGATTCACCTGTGACTTTGGTTACGTCTTGAATGGCAGCGAGACGCTGACCTGTGACTCCAGCATCATCTGGAGTGGACCCTTCCCTTCATGCACTGAAGGTAGCCTACAATACTGATCACGCAGCCTGTGCAGAGGGTGTGCTGAAGATAAATGGCAGAGCCAGCATCTCTTGTACAAAGGGTGCAGTGCAGTGCTATATACATACATTCTGATTTGCAGGGCTATGCTGTGTGTGATACGGTATTGCTACTTGTGTGACACAGTATTGCTACTTGTGTGACACGGTATTGCTACTTGTGTGATACGGTATTGCTACTTGTGTGACACGGTATTGCTACTTGTGTGATACGGTATTGCTACTTGTGTGACACGGTATTGCTACTTGTGTGATACGGTATTGCTACTTGTGTGATACGGTATTGCTACTTGTGTGATACGGTATTGCTACTTGTGTGACACGGTATTGCTACTTGTGTGATATGGCATTGCTACTTGTGTGATACGGTATTGCTACTTGTGTGACACGGTATTGCTACTTGCGTGACACGGTATTGCTACTTGTGTGATACGGTATTGCTACTTGTGTGATACGGTATTGCTATGTCATGTACATGTCTATTGACATAACAAGGCCAACTGTAACACCATCCTTAAAGTCTCGCATAACTAAGTCAGTTCTTCCTTTGTCTCAATGTGAAGCCTTAATTGTGTATTATGTTTTATGGCTATGTTGCATCAAATGTTACGGAAGTGTTGCAGCAACGTGACAGCAACGTGGCAGTACATGTGGTAATGCCATTGCAGTAATGCATCAGTGATGTCCCCAGCCACAGCAGCCAGTAGTTAATGGGTAGTGCAGTATCTGAAGGTCCACTTACAGTGTACAGCTTCTGTTAGTACTATATCTGGTACATGTGCAAGAAGGGGAACCCCCTCACCGTTACCTTTTATCTTTCCCAAACGCACCAACAGTTCTGTGTCCTGAAGTCTATCCGCCCCCACTGGGCTTCGTAGTCACTGGAAACGCATCGAACTCTCGACCTGGTGACGCCATTGTGTTCTCCTGCGAGGAGGGATACGCACTGAAAGGACCTGAGGCTGTTGTGTGCCAGGGCAACGGAGCCTGGAGCTCTCCCGTTCCTTCATGCATCGTAGGTGGGCACTAATTAAGGTGTCCTCCTTGTAGTGTGTGGCAGCCATTTTGCGATGCAACCAAAGTACTAGGTGGTTGTAAAGAATTGATGCTTACATTGTATCACGGGCATTAGTTGAAACATGTATCATCACCTTGAATTGCTTTATGTTTCACATTTGTAGTCAACTGTAGCAGTGACTTGGCAGGGCCCAATCTGCAGACCACTCCCATTGGGCACACCCCTGTTGGCACCAACGTGTCCTTCTCTTGCGACTTTGGCTACACTCTGAATGGAAGCTCCTTCCTGGTCTGTATGTCCACGGGCCAGTGGAGTGGTCCCCTCCCATCCTGCGACCAGAGTGAGTACTCAAGTGCAGGTGATGTGCACAGTTATGCGTGGCACATGCTGTCATGTGGCTGGAAGGGCTGAGGACAGAGTTCTATACTCCTGTCTCTTGAGACTGACATTCCCTGAAAATGAACGATTTGGTGTTATAAGACGGCCCTGATAATAGCCATAATAGTATACTATCGTATAATTGTGAGATATTTGTGCATATGCAGACAACTTCCCGATTACCCCTCCATAAAGTAAGCTGCTCTTTAAATAGACATGTATACATGTACATTGTTTGGACTTAAAAGACATACCACAGCACTGCATACTGCACACGCATTGCAATTCCCCATTGTGCTAAAAGAAGGGACTGAATTGTTTACTTCCATACCTGAAATTTGTTTGACATGCGTGTGTATGTTTCATAGTACAGTACATAGGCCTTTTAAACCATAGTTACAGTTTGACATAATTGTAATATCATACATAATGTAAACACCATTGCACCATAACAGGCATGTATATGTAAATAGACAACAATGGTCAAAATTTTATTTACACATTCTCTTTCCAGTCCTGTGCCCCACCATACTACCACTTCACAACGGCCAAGTATTTGGCTCCGGTACCAGTATTGGGAGCATCGCTACCTTCTCCTGCAATGCAGGGTATTCTTTGGTGGGCTCCAATATGATTACATGTCAGAACGATGGGATGTGGGATGGAGCTCCACCCACTTGTCAAATAGGTTCGTTTTTTTTTTTTTGTGTTCGTGCATTTTACTGCACCATACCAAAAGAGAATTTGGTTGTGCTTTCTATTTACAGCCCAGTGTCCACCATTCTCGGATCCTCACCTACATGTGAATGGAACAAGAGATGTTCGTACCAACGTCACTGTGTGGTGCGATCCCATCTACACCCTCTCCGGTGGACTTGACACCGACACCATCGGGTGTGCTCCAGATGGAACATGGTCCCGCATTCCATCTTGTGTCATAAGTGAGCACACTCCCTGTCACTCTCGCAAATTAATTTACAAACGAGTACTAAGTTTAATTATTGACTGATTTGTTAATTAGTTAATAGTAGTTTATTAGTTATTAGCACGCACTCAAACTACAACGAATACTTTTAACTGTACTTGGTTACAGTGCCATGTGTCCATCCCATTATTCTAATTTCTTCCTCTCTGTCAAAATCACCCAGATGTGTGTGCAGCCATTAATGTGAGTGCACTGACCGACACCATTATCGCCACTGAAAGATATGACAAGCTGTTTGGGCCCATTCCGGGCAGCTATGTGACATTTGGGTGTGAGGAGGGTTCTACTGTTGTGGTGGAGTCCATCTACTGCCTCTCTCATGGAAACTGGAGTGCCAAGCCACCATTTTGTTTTAGAGGTAAGGTGTTCATCTTGTTGAGTTTGTATAATGCTTCGAATAAGCACCTCCAATTTTTTAAATTCACATGTATAAATCTAGGCATGGCTTGTTTCAATGCAGGTTTCTTGGTTTCTGCTAGATTTTATGTGGACAAACACATGCATTTCTTTTTTCTTTTGAGTGTGACATCAAACTTGCTGCCCTTAGTGGTTGTATTAACATGTATGTATGGAAAGGTACATACATGTACATGTATGTACATGTATCTTGCTGCCTTTAATGGTTGGTTGTATGTATGGAAAGGTACATGTATATCATGTTGCATTAATATTAGGTTGTGTTGCTGTTCAATATCATACACCTGGCAATGGTCTCCAGCCAGGCCACCACTCATCCCTAGTGACCTAACTAGCACATCACAGAAGTATCAGAATTCAAAGCGGGTGTAAAGTTGATACAGTGGCTTCCGTTTGTGCAATGGCACTCATCAGTTGTACATAGCTTCAGAGGGAATGGGAAGGGAGAGGAGAGGGGAGAGTGGAGTGGGAGGGTGTTGGCTCCTGCTGACTGAGTGCATTGGCCTACTTTGTTTAGTGTTGGTCCAGATACTCCTTTTGGATACTCTCTGGCTGTATTGACATGAAACTAGACCACCTAGCCCCACCCACCTTGTCCCACCTTCTCTAGGTTTGTAAAAAATTATTTAGTTCTTGCAAAACTACCATAACGGAGCTGTAATTCTGGCAGTTTGACATTGATTTTATTGTCCACAATAGATCCAAGTGAAACTACGATGTAGAATGATTATCATACGGAAATGTGTTTGGTTTAAATGAATACCAGATACCGCATCTGGTACTTAAGTTATACTTCATGTACTTTGATTAACATGTTGGTATAAAATGTAATTACATGTACCTACCTCATGCATCATGTGTTAAGTTGTATGTGTAAGTTGCTGTAGTATTTCCCTATCATTTTAATGCTTCTCATTGTGAGAGAGATTAGAGGAAGTTTATGTAACATTAACCCTCTATCCATCCACTGTGAATTCAAATTTGAAGCAGTGTCTCTTATTTCATGTACATCACTGACACCTACCTACATGTACCACACATGCACTTTGATTATAGCACCAGTCCCACATCTACCAACTGGCGAAAATGCAAATGTAGGACTCATAGCTGGTGCTACAGTTAGTGGCATCCTTGTGGTAGTCGTCGTGATTGTGGTGATTGTCATAATTTGGAAACGGTGAGTGTACAGGTGATGATGTAATGTACCATGATTCCTATGCATGTACATCCTGTATGTGGATACATGTATGCAATATGCAACATCCAATTGTAAAACAGCCCAGGTGTATGTACTTCGGTTTCTGTGTGGCAACTTCCTGGAGTGAAGATATGCATGTTGATGTATTCTGTACTGTAGAACCAAACCAAGTGATTAATTAGATCTGCCACTGTACAGGAAAAGACGAGGTGCCACTGAGATTGGTCTCAGTATCAAAGCCGAGGACACAGCTCACCTGCTTGATGACGACGATGGCAGCACAAACCTTTGATCTGGTAGGAAATCGCTGCATTGTTGAATGAGTGATTAGTTACTTATTCATTTTCATTCATTAATTTTCTATTTGCAGATTATACACATGACTTTTTGAATGCCTTTTATATGCTGTATTCTATTGTGTATTGAACTTTTCATTTGCTTCCCACACTTTATATTGTAACAATGTAGTGAATATGTACATGTATGTCTATGTTTGATGGCTGTTGTGATATGCATTCATAAGTGCATAAATGCATGCACATTGATTATGTTTTAGATTGTAATATCTTCACTCTGACCAATGGCTTTTAATTGTCTATAATAACCAATTAATGCATTCCTTACTACATACATGTGTATGTACTCATTCAGAGTTCGGACGAGCTGGCTTATCACTCTTTTAATTCGATCTGATTTATTCCTCATAGCACAGTAGCTGCTAAACATTGTTGTGATCACACGCGATTCCGCTGTAACAGCGGGATGTATTAGCGATATGTACAATTAAGGCATGCACAAGAGAAGCCGTCCCACACATAGCACGTCCCTAGACGTAACCGGTATAAATATTCATCTCCATGCACAGTCGCGTCCCAAAGGCGGGGTATGTCCTCGAACAACAGCTCCACATCTACTTTGGCCAGTTCCAATTGGCAAGAGCCTTTATTTCTAACGTCCTCGTCCCTGGGCCTGCTTTCCTCGCTCCTCTCTCTGTTCCTCATCGCCGTCACCCGGGCCTACCGTCGCTTCGGACACAGGGTGCTCCTCTACTACGCTGTGGCGAGCGGATGGCTCTCCGTAGGACACTTCCTGAACTTGGCCGACGTCCGCGATCGAGACGCGGTCCTTTACTGGCTCTCCCACTTCTCGTACGGGATACTGGTGTGCTCCTTGCTCCTGCTCTGGGTGGGGACCTCGGTTTTTGCGACCACATTCTGCGGAGTGCAGGTGCTTAGAGAGAAAGAGAAGTTTATCGTTGTCGTCGTGGCAGTCCTACCATTGCTCGTGAGCTGGATCCCTTCTTGGTCTATTCTCGAGTTTCAGACCAACCTCAACGCGACATGGAAAGCATCATCGTACCTTCGCGGAGGCAGCGCGGGGTTCACCTTCGTTGCCGGCATCTGCGCGCTGGCGGGCTCCGTCTCGTCCGTCGCACTTGGGGCTGCAACTGCGATGCTGTGTCGCAGCGGGTACTGTCGACGGCAGCGGCAACGCGATGCCCCGAACCACATCACGCAGTCGCTCAAGTCGATTGTGCCGGTATTCGTGCTGGGCATTTGGACTCAACTGGTGGTGCTAACTCTGGTGATCGTATTTCCCTTCACGCCCTCTGATCAGGAGGGCAGGTCGTTCGGCTGGTCCTTCGAGATTAGGGCCTTATTCGTCTTGACTCCGAGCATTTCCGTAGTCCTACTCGTCATACTGATCGTCGACCTCTTTCTGTGTCGCAGGACGAAACTGAAACCACTGTGTTCATGCTGCGAGGTGCACGTGAGAGAGTCGAACAAAGCCACAGATGTGGCTCGCTACATTGCAGAATACCCGGACATTGACGGAAGTACACAGCCATCCGTCTCTTTTAGTAGATCATATTCCTGAAAACCGAAGATGCATAACTGACATTGCCCAAGTTGTTCTATATGGCAAATGGCTGGAGGCAACGATACTTTGGCAAATTGAAGTTGTGAGTCACATCTGCTGTAGATTGATAGATTGAAAACACCTTTTGTTTTGGCTATGCTGTGCTTATTAATTAATCATTCTGCAAGACTACATCATCTTTGAAGAGCTGATATTTCTAACTCGTTCATTATAGTGATTAGTCACTGCATGGGCATTCTCTCTCTCTCTCTCTCTCTCTCTCTCTCTCTCTCTCTTCTCTCTCTCTCTCTCTCCCTCTCTCTCTCTCTCTCTCTCTCTCTCTCTCTCCCCCTCCCCCCAAATATTATGCAGCTTCATATCTTTCTATGCACAAAACATGTTGTGCATGTGTTATGAAGTTTTAAAATTTAACCAATTAGTCAAAGTTCATACATTTGACTCAGAAAATTATAAAATAGAATTACATTATTCCACGCGTGCATACATGTATGTGCTAAAATAAAGCAGTACGTCTTGCTGCGCTGTGAGAGGAAGTGTTACTTCACTTAGTTGCACAACTATATGGACCACCTCACAAGAAATGGCATTACTGACTTCATACGTAGCTCTTCTGCAGATCTATGTACATCTTCTCCCCAGCCTCCAATGGGGCACCAAGGATCCCTGCTTGGGGATGGGTGAGGGGGGCATCATCTGGAACCTGGACGACTAACTCTGTAGACTGATGAAGGAACACGTAGATATCGGTCTGGAATATGTATCAGGGTTATCAGGGTTCCTGAGTGTGTGTGCATATGGGAGGAGAGGGGAGAATGTACTCTAATATCTATGCATGGTTTCATTGATACATAAGTTACACAACAAATTACTTGTCGTTTATAATAAACAAACCAAGAGAGCTCTGCTTCAAAGACATCAGCTGCTTACAGTAGGTGCATGATACATGTATTGCTGTGGCATCATTGAAGTATTTGAAACTGCATATGAGTAATTTCACAAGCAAGAGATGCACTCGTTTGTTGTATACTATAAGAGCCTACTAGTGAAATCTGTATGCTCACTCGATAAATCTCCACTATATATATTTCTCGCATCTACTGGCTAATCTTAATATTGTTCGAAGTCCAAACATCACCATTAACCCGAAGTGGCTTGGAGCTAGGCCTATATAGCAAACCAGCAAACTATAATTGGGGACCAACCAGATGCATGGTCTAGACTATTGCTATGCTGTGATTCACATCCTATGTACTTTCTGATATGTAAATAAAACGCTAAATTGTGTGGACAGTGAACAAAATAATAAAACATCTTATGCATGGTATCATTCTTCTCTCATATTACATACCAGCATTGGATCATCAACTGGTAGACCAGATGTAGACATCCAGGAGGTCTGTAGCCTGAATCAACAATTTGAACAACCTGCACATCAGAATAAGCACTCGTACCAACTGGAGACATTACTTAACACATCTCTTTACATCTGCATTGATCTTCCCTTCAAGAGGCTTCATATCCATGCTCCATATCTCATACAGCAGACATCCATAGCTCCATACATCACTGGCAGTTCTTGAAGTGGACAGCCTCTGGAGCTGTCCACTTTATGGGAACCATTCCTCCATGGGAAGCATAATATGTGTCATCAGCCAGGTCACGTGACAGTCCAAAGTCAGCAATCTGAGGGATTTTAATCATTGTATTTCTAATGAGGTCATTTTAACATTTTTTCCCCACCTTGCATATGCAGTTTTGTGTAAAAAGAATACTCCTTGCAGCAAGATCACGATGGACAAATGACTTGCTAGAGAGATATTTCATCCCACCAGCAATTTGCTTTGTGTATGTAAGCAGACGTAAGTACAACTCTTGATGGACAACTTTATCTTGACTACATCACGAAATGAAAGGATGCTATAAATACTTATTACACAGTGCATTCAACATTTACTAACATACTCGGATTTTGAAGTGTTAAGGTGTGTTTTCAGGTCACCTTTGTGAGCCAGCTAAAGTACCAACATGACCCGCAGGAGTATAAAAGCAGTTGACTTGTATTTGCATACTAGTGTGCTTTATGGCTACATATGGACTCTCCATTAGTAACAATGCCATACAGTTGAATAACATTGGGATGTCTGAACTGGGCCATGATAGCTGCTTCCTGCAGAAATTTGACCTTAGCATCTGGCTGGGTTATTGTAGGATTGAGAGTCTTGATGGCAACTTCACGCCTTCCTTTGGAGCCATTCCATATTCCTATTTGGACCCCACCAAACTGACCACTTCCAAGCATTTTGGTTACACTAGAGAGGTAGATAAATGATTTTTTAACAAGTTAAGCAAAAATTATAACTTGGCCATTATAAAAAATTCATTATGATAATGTGTGTGAAATAGTAAGATTATTTAAAATGATACTACCCAACAGTGTTACATGGAATGTTCTTTATTCTGCAGTTCTCCAGCTGAATATACAGGTCTTCCTCACATGATGCTGGCATGTAGAATGGATCATCGTCTTCTTTTGTCAAATCATGGCTTTGTTCAAATGTCTAGTGATGTGTAATTTACCATGCTGATGCTCATTTTGTCCAGACATGAAGCATACATGCATGTACACATGCAAAATAAATATCCTGTTTCTCAACTGAAGCTATATTAACTCATCAAACAAAATAAACCTCGATTTATTTGCAGTAGGATAGGGCATTTACAATTTGTTTTAAAGTAAAGGTGAACAAATGAAGTGCATGGTGGTGATAGTGTTAGGATGGGATGGGACTTCTTATACAGTCTCTGGTTGAGCCACAGTTTAACCCCATGAGCTGAATTGTGTGTAATGCAACGGAGCAGGGTGATCACACACCCTCAGTCACATTTAACTTTACAGACAGCAGGCTGTGCCTATAAATTTAAAATGTTAAACAGTCTAGTGAAATCAAGAGCTACACAAAAATTCACTACCTGCTGATGAACAGAGCTGTATTCATCAGCCATACTTCTTGGCGGATCTTCACTGGTATTTGGCCTGCTCTAATAAAATATAAAGGAGATTAGGTGTAATTTTCCATCCTGTTGTGCACATGTATCCTCACCAGCTTGTCATTAAAATACTTTAAATCAGGTATTTCTGGGCTATCATATGTGGCCTGAATTTCACATGCACTTGTAATTCATCATCCTTGACAGGTTCATAAATATTACAAAGTATGATGTTTTCCTGACATACAGCTAGTCCCAAGAGCCCCCTAACCTATATACCATCCTTCTTTAACCCACCTCACCACTGATCACTAAACCACCACTTCTAACCCACCATCCCCCTCTCCCTTCATGCACGAGACAAATTTTATCTTCTGTATTTGCACATCATCAAAACGCTTGGAAAATATATAAAAACTGATCGCTATATGCAGGTTTATCATCGGATCGATCGACGACGCTGCAGTATACAGAGCCAAGCGCACATGCAACAATAATTGTTAGCGCACCGCGATACATGTATAAGCGATGTGCATGTACGAATGTGCCTCGGCTTTGCACTGCATTACAATAACACTAGGTGACTTTAGACAGCCAGCATTCCCCACATACTATGGTATGTGGGACTGTACGTATGAAGCCACTTAGCATCCATCATAAGATATCTTATTGTATCTGGTTTAACTGACACAGAATAATTTGATCGCTGCCCTAAACCGTATAACCGATTCGCCAGCACTTGTTTTCATGCATGGATTCAACGTGCGTAGTATGCAGAGCGCGTTAATATGACGTATGGACCATGTTACGATCCGGCGGGTTTTCTGACAACTCGATGCGAGCCAGCACAAGCGCGTGCAAATAAAGTACTCTCGCTAACAACGTACAGCGTATGGCGTTTGGAAGAAATAGTAGAACCGACTGAGGCCAAATGTATCATGCATAGTAGTAACATATGTCTATGTAGCTGCTAGCAAGGCGTGGTTCGGTATAACCAAACATGTGTCTTTCTAAAAGCCACAACATTTCTTGCCACCGTACTTACCTTTATAGAAAAACCAGTGGCTCTGAATAAATCATCAGCAGAATCTACAACGGAGAAGGTGCAAAATTTATTAATGCCAAATTATTGAAATACACTCCTATCACCCCCTCCCCCCCACACACGCACGCACACACACACACACACACACGCACACACACACACACACACCACGGCTGTTACAATTGCATTGAAACGTGGACATTAGGCCCACACCCACTATGAATGTTAATTACCTAGCAACATGACTAATTAACTCCCTAGCAACACATGTAATCCGGAAAGCAGGATTTTTAAAGCACACCTTTCACAATATCTACGATTTGATGGCACAGCTATGTGCAGCGAAGCATTTGAAACACAATGATACCAATTTCATTGCCTGTCTATTTATTCTAAAAAGAGCCATCCGGTTCAAAGATTAATGGTACAGCGTGGGTACCCACGAATCGCACGGGTTTGTGACAAATCCCGCCTTATTTTTTGTTACTAAAATATTGTCATGGGAGGTGAAGAGGTTGTTTCAGTTGTTTTTGTTGTCGTTAGGCTCCCACGCGCGCTCGTGAGTAAGTATTTTGTCCGCTGAATATGTCAAACTGCGCCGCCATTTGGATTTAATATTCATGTTTTAATCTTTTTCCTTGTCCTTGTCACTGGCCGCGGTACTGCAGTTGATCCATATGGTGTGGGACATTGAGGTAGTGCTCCTTCATTATGCTTTTTAGCTTTAGTTTACATTTTGCATGAATTGATTCAGCTCCCTGCTCTCCCATTAAGCCACAGCCTGCTTGGTGTGTTGACATCCCCATGTGATCCTTCAGGAGATGCATTTTTACAGTTCTTTTCATACCACAAAATGTGCTGTCCTACCCCAGCTTGCTTCAACCACCTGTAAGGTTATGGTTATCTACGCACATACTCCTTTAATTTGCTGCTGCATGGATGTGGCTAACCTGTTAAGAATCCACGGGATTCCAAGCATGGATTTGATGGCAAGTCCTAGCTTGCTTCAGTGGAATGTTAATAGTGATCCCTGCATCATGGAGTAACTTTTCTTTCCTTTCCTCACTCAGTTCATCCTCAAACAAGATATCAGCATCCTCAGCACCAGCACTCAGCATGGATTGTGTCATCTGAAGCTCATGAACATAGCACTTGTGGTGAGCTCAGAGAGTGGTGCTCGTGGTGTGGATATGCAAACCATCTTCAAAGGTTGTATATGACAGATCAGTGTTAAATTTCATTTACACTTACTGTCCCTCCTGTTGGAATCTGCATGCAGTTCTTATTAGCATTTAGCATCTGGTGCATGCAGGACTTCACTAACAAGTTGCATTTTTTGTCAGTAGTGCCGTAACAATGTGAGGCGTAGCTGATTGCTTTCATGCTGCTCTTGCATGTGCCACATGCCACCATAACATCATGCAGGAGTTGCTGAATCAAGCTAGATGTGGAATTGACATCCCTGCACTCCAAGGGCAGTCTTTGGATACGTCAAAGTGGAAGCAATTTCTCAGTGAAGCTTGTGCACTTGTATGCACGCGTGTGGCGTTCTAGCTTAGCAGATAATACCGCCTGCTTCCTCACCCTTTGTTTAGCTTGCACCCACAGACATAGGTCTTCCAATTTACAGCTACTACACGCGGTATTCATTAGAAACAGTTTGTGGTTTGTTTCGTTGTATGGCCTATATAGGGCGCGTGGGAGCCTGTAGTATTCATAGCATGACTAACCTTTCTTTGAACTTCACTTCTTACCTTTTAACATGGAGTTTATAAGGCGGGATTTGGAGAAAAGTAGCAACCAAATCGTCGAATTTTAGACAGGTAAATAAGTATCGCGATGCGCAACTGTTAGTGTATATTGAGCCGATGTGCTTTTCCTTGCGCATACGCAGTATGGGATTAGTAAGTGGTTGTTTTATAGCTAGCATCGATAGGATTTTGCATTACTGTAACGGGCTTTGCATAAACGGCCTCCTTTAGATGTTAGTTTTATAATGAGCTTATTGTACGCCATATTTGTCAATACCGTAATTCGGTTTATTCAATCTAATTACAAAACCTATTGTCACGGACGAAACAGCCGTGACACACGCACACACACACACGCACACACACACACACACACACACACACACACACACACACACACACACACACACACACACACACACACACACACACACACACACACACAGTGTTTAATACTACGGTACCTACCTCTAAAGAAACTCCTAGATCCTCATTACAGACACCCAATGTTTCAAAGCTCACAACATTTCAGAACAGCAGTAAAAAATACGTCATAGTAAAATACAACACAACTCTTTTATTCTTTTTATGAACACGCACTCTTAACGCAGCTAGTCAGCGGGCCGAGGAAGGTTTACGGTTTAGGGTCGAATCCGGCGTCAAAAAACACCCGTCTCGAAATCTGCAATTTTTCGGCCGCTGGACGAGGGAGGCTTCAGCGCCATACTTGGCGCAATCCCCCCCCATACTCTACTTTCCTTCCAACTGCACTGTATGCGCAAGCCACGGCCGTCGCGGTGGCACTATTTTCGGATGGGCGGGTACAAGATCTAATACTGCAACAAAAGAAGGGTATATACATGCTTTGAGCAACATGCACGTACAAATAATATTCAATGTCAACTCAAAGGTCATGTCACAAAGCGTACAGTTGGCAGAGGTCATCAACCTTGTGCATTGTTTAAATATTGCCCCTCCTCCAGTCTTCTCATACGAGCACATGAGCTCTACCCACCATTAGAAAGCCAAAACAATGTGTCTGTCTGTCCAGAATGAGTTGAATAGTCTACTCTAGTGCGTTCAAGCATTCTGTCACAGCCCCTTGAACTGCCATGTCGTAAGCTGGCCTGCACAAGGTGTGTTGTGGAGTGGGTAGCAGCATCAAACCACAGTGTGTCCTTGCTGCTCTGAGGTCGGTTCATCAGTGCCATGATGGAAAACGAGGTGCACATGAAAGTCTCTATTGCAAACATTGCATGGGTTCTGCTTAAGGCCTGGCTATTCTCTGGAGTGAATGAGACTTCTAAATTATGACATGCATAGCTCCAAACGAAACCTACAGTTTGTCTAGGTGTCTACAATTATCAGGAGTTTCTCTGGCTGGGGAGGAGAGGATGCGTCACATCTAGAGACAAACGTATTGTGGATGATAATCTAAACGGAGAGATGGTCCTCATTTCATTCCCTGTCCCTTCTGGTGGTGGTGAGCTTAGAGGGCTCCTTCGGTTCCTCTTTGTGTGCCGCAGGACGATACCGAAACCACTGTGTTCATGCCGCCGCGAGGTGCACATGAGAGAGTCGAAACAAGCCACAGAAGTGGCTCGCTACATTGCAGAACATCCTCACATTGACAGCATTACGCAGTCATCCGTCTCTTTCAGTAGATCAGATTCTTAAAAGCTGAAGATGCATTGCTTTGGCATTGCCCATGTTAAAATGACCTGGAGACATCAATATTTTGGCAAATTGAAGTAGAGATGTACACGTACATGGACACATCTGCCTGTAGATTGAACACATTTGTTTTGGCTTGTGCACGCCTAATGCTGTACTAGCCTGTTTATTAGTTAACCAAAACCTTTCTGCAAGACCCATCAGTTTGAAAAACTGATATTTCTAACTCGGTCATTGGTTGGTCACTGCGCATGGGCTCCCCCAATCTTACGCAGTTCCTAGCTGCATGAGCACTCGATCACGTTATGGATGTTTAAATTCAACTGGCTTTTTACCAATTAATTATAGTCAAAGTTCTTACATTTTAAAAGAAAGTTATGAAATAGAAACACATTATTACACGCATGTGCTAAAAAAAGCAGTCTTGTTGCGCCATGAGAGGAAGTTCTACTCCACTTAGTTGTACAACTATATGGAACACCTCACAAGAAATGGTACACTATTACTGACTTCATATATAGCTCTTCTGCAGATCTATGTACATCTTCTCCCCAGCATCCAGTGGAGCACCAAGGATCCCTGCTTGGGGATGCGTGAGGCGGGCATCATCTGGAACCTGGAGGACAAACTCCGTAGACTGATGAAGGGACAGGTAGATATCTCTGAACGCTGGTCTGGAATATGTATCAGGGTTCCTGAGTATGTGTGCATGTGAGAGGGAGAGGGGTGAAGTGGTATGATAGAATTTCACCATCTACTCTAAATATCTGTGGTTTTGCCAATTATATTGATACACAAGTTACAACATAAACAAACCAAGAGCGCTCTTAGTCAAAGGCAGACTATACGGCTGCTGATGTGCATGATATTGCTGTGACATCATCGAAGGGTTTGAAATTGCATATGTGTATAGCCTCACAGTCCAGACATGCACTCATTTGATGTACATGATAGCAAATTACTAGTGACATCACTAGTCTATTCTTGTCTATCATACAAACATTAAACATATTACATGTGCTCACTGACTATCTCCACTAATTTACACCCACTGGCTAATCTGAATATTGCTCGAAGTCGGAACATCACCATAAATTCGTTGTGGCAAGTTCAGCCTGCTTTTATCAGAGCTATGCTTGCCAAGACTATTGCATGATTATTTATAGATATGTAAATAAATACTAAATTGCTTGAACAGTGAACAAAATAATAAAACACGGTATGGCACTGTATATGTATATTATATATATATATATTACATACCAGCATTGGATCATCAACTGGTAAATCAGCTGTGGACATCCAGGAGGTGAAGGGAGTCTGTAGCCTGAATCAACCTTTTGGACAACCTACACATTAGGATAAGCATTTAAACTGGAGGCATTATGAAACATATGTTTTTACATCTGCATTGGTCTTCCCTTCAAAAGGCTTCACACCCATGCTCCATATCTCATATAGCAAGCATCCATAGCTCCACACATCACTGGCAGTGGAGTACTTCTTGAAGTGGATAGCCTCAGGAGCTGTCCATTTGATGGGAACCATTCCTCCATGGGAAACATAATATGTGTCATCAGCCAGGTCACGTGACAGTCCAAAGTCAGCAATCTGAGGGTTATTAATCATTGTATTTCTAATGATGTCATTTGAACCTTTTTTCCCCACCTTGCACATGCAGTTTTGTGTAACAAGAATATTCCTTGCAGCAATATCACGATGGACAAATGACTTGCTAGAGAGATATTTCATCCCATCAGCAATTTGCTTTGAGTATGCAAGCAGCTGTAAGTACAGGTCTTGATGGACCAACTGACCTGGACTGTACCCAGAGTGAAAGGATGTAATTCATTCTAATTAGATGACACATTCAAAAACATACTCGGGTTTCAAAGAGTCAAGGTGTGTCCTCAGGTCCCCTTTGTGGGCCAGCTCAATTACCAACATCACCTGGCGGGCAATTACATGTAGAACCAGTTAACTCTAATTGTGTTAGTGTGTATAGTGTCCACTTACAGGCGCACCATCAGTGACAATGCCATACAGTTGAATAACGTTAGGATGTCTGAACTGGGCCATTATGGCTGCTTCCTGCAGAAACTTGACCTTAGCATCTGGCTGGGTTATTGTAGGATTGAGAGTCTTAATGGCAACTTCACACCTTCCTTTGGATCCATTCCATATTCCCATTTGAACCCCACCAAACTGACCACTTCCAAGCATTTTGGTTACACTAGATGGGTAGATAAATGATTTACTTGGAAACTTTTACAAGGTATAAGCATAAAGTATTATTCAACCTTTACAAAAAAAGTCATTAGTGTAAATTAGTATGGTTATTAAAAATGGCATTACCTAACAGTGCTACGTGAAACTTTCTTTATTTTGTAGTTCTCCAGCTGAACATACAGATCTTTCTCACATGATGCTGGCATGTAGTATGGATCCTCATATTCTTTCTCCACTTCATGACCTTGCTCACATATCTAGGAGATATAATGATGTATAACTCAGCATTCTTGTGCTCATTCTGTACAGAACTGCAGTACATGTAAACACAAAAAATTCTTTCCTCAAAAAATTGCTCATTTATCAAGCAAGATTATCCTCAACCAGGAAAGGGCTTTTGCATGTATTTGAAAATATAGATAAAAAAATAAAGTGATGGTGGTGGTGTGGGGCACTTAAAGGCAGTGCAGTACTGTCCTCTGCTGTAATCACAGTTGGATGTGCTAAAAATAATTAAACTCCTGTGTGTAATACAAATAAAGTAGGGTGAAGACACCCTGAGACACATTCAGTAACATTTAATTTAAAAAATCAATGATAAGCATTCTAATGAAACCAAGTTCTAAGAAAATAATCACTACCTGCTGATCAATAAGGGTATATTCATCGACCACACTTCTTGGATCTTCACTGGTATTCGGCTGGCTCTAATAGCAAACAAATGAAAATGTTTCCATTCTGTTATGCACATGTATTCTCACTAGCTTGTCATGATAATACTTCACACCAGATATTTCTGGGTCTTCGTATGTGGCCTGAGTGTAACAAGTATTTCTATCTTCATCATCCTTTACAGGTTCATAAATAGCAGAAGCATCAGCTTTGTTATTCATAAGGGTAACTGTTGAAGTCCTTCCCGTGTACACAACATTGTCTACAGAAAAAAGGATATACAATCATTCTGTGACATATTGACTTTCTTTACCCATGGCCAAGCCTTGAGCTGTTACTGGTATGAATTTCCCTGCATATTTCCTTTTCCAGATCACAATAATGATGATGACAGCTGCAGCCACCATTGCAGCAACAACGACGATGACAATTACACTAGCAACCGCTGAACCTGGTACTTGCGCTGTAAAATGTATGCACATACATTTGCATGCTAAATACATAACAGTAGCATCTACTAAACAAATATAAAACTTCTTCATGGCTTTTGTGTATAGCATAGCTATGACCTAACTATAGCTGAGCTGAGTTTACTTTTGATGCACTGTATGAGAATACAGATGCACATGCTAACACATTAAGGAGCTTGCATGGCCATAATCCAACACAAAGCATATACATGCTAAGTGAAATTTACCTTCAGATGCAGATAAATTTGTAACATGTGCAGCAGTAACTATAAAGGAGAAACTACGAATAAGCGAATATTAAGAAATTATATGGAACTACCTTCAGGTGTAGTAGTAGCTGATTGTGAGGGGACTTTGAAAGTGGAGGTAGAAATATCTGCATGAATGTGGCATAGCAGTGCTAATTTTAGATATGCATGTATTATTGGTGGCAAAAAGTTGTACGCTTATATAATTATTATCGTGCTATGCTGCTTAAAATGATAGATAATAAAATAATTATTCTTAAGACACTGTACTGAAGTACCTTCAGTTGTAGTAGTAGCAAAAGTAGAGGTAGAAATATCTAAATATGGCATAGCAGTGTTAATTGTAGATATGTCATTGAAGGCTTTTGGTGCCACTGATCATGGCATCATTCAGTGCCGAGTGGAAAATGGCTTATGCACAACATGCATATTTCGTTCCTTGCTGTATAATCATGCATCATAAAGCTACTATCCTTAAGACATTGTATGGAAGTACCTTCAGGTGTAGTAGTAGTTGATGAGACTTTGAAAGTGGAGATAGAAATACCTGAAGGTGGCATAACAGTGCTACATGTAGATATACATATATATTATTAGCGTCTTTGTTTGGGACACAGGCCGACCCAATGCAATGGTGACCAGCGTCACCTATTGGTCCCTGTAGGCCCAGTGGCACGAAGCACAGCTGCTACATGCCTGGCTGCAGCTGTCGCCTGCCCCCATTATGGGCCAAACACAACCACGACCCTCAGCATGGGGGAGGGGTACATTTACTCAGCCTGTAAGAGCAATCAAATGGCTATTCATGTTGTTTAATAATTATCTATTAGGCATTGTATGGATATACCTTCAGGTGTAGCAGTAGTTGATGAGACTTTGAAAGTGGAGGTAGAAATACCTGCATGAAATGCAGCATAACAGTGCTAATTTTAGATATGTTGTCTAAGGCTGTTAATGCCACATGCATGGCATCATTCAGTCCCAAGTGGCAAATGGCTTCTATCTCACATATCTTACAAGCTGCTTATTCAAATATCACAAAATAATTATCTTTAATTAAAGCATTGATGAAACTTCGAAAGTGGAGGTTAAAATACCTGAAAGTAGCATAACAGTACAAAATGTAGATATGCATGTATTATTGGAGACTTTTGATGCCATCATGGCACTATAGGTGGCAAAAGGTTCATACACTGCCATGCTATTTAATCATGCATTATAAATAATTAACCTTAAGGCGATGTATGGAAGTACCTTTGGGTGTTGTAGCAGCTGTGGATACTTGGAAAGTGGAGGTAGAAATATCTGCATGAATGTGGGCATAATACTGCTAATTTTAGATATATTGATGCATTCAAGTGCTAAAGTGGCAAAAAGTTGTACGCTTATATAATTATTACTGTGCTATGCTGTTTGATGGATAGTAAAATAATTATTCTTAAAGGACATTGTACTGAAGTACCTTCAGTTGTAGAAGTAGTGAAAGTGGAGGTAGAAATAGCTGAAGGTGCACAATACTGCTTATTTTAGATAGCCACTGATCATTGCACCAAGTGGAAAATGGCTTATACTATAATGCATATTTTCATGTTGTTTAATCATGCATAATAAATAGTTATTTATAAGACATGTATGGAAGTACCTTCAGGTGTAGTAGCAGTTGATGAGACATTGAAAGTGGAGATAGAAATACCTGAAGGTGGCATAACAGTGCTAATTTTAGACATTTGATGCCATCATGCACCGTGGCAAAGGGATAAATGCAGTGCATGCCATGCTGTTTAGTGACACATCATTGTAGCAGATGAGACTTTAAAAGCGGAGGTAAAAATACCTGCATTAATGTGGCATTACAGTACATATTGTTAACATCATCATCATCATGCAATGCAAAAGTTCTGTTGTTGCTGAATGGATGTATGCATCCATGTAGCATTGTAGCAATTACATGTTACTATGCTGTGCCCATGTTTTGTTGCTGCAGCAATTTTTAAAAGGCAGAGTAATAAAGAATTCACGCAAGCAGAGTGACCAATTAGCTTTGGGGTCAGTGTCTTTCATAATCTATACACACATTAGTGATGCATTGCTGTTGCCTTCACACGGGCAATAAGTATTGATTACTATTTGCAACATTGATACACAAAATACATGTGTGATGTGATTAGATGTAAACTCCAAACAGCAGCACAGACATTATGCCAACACTCACTGCTGCAGTTCATTCCATCTAGTAGAAGTTGGTAACCAGAGTAACAGCTACAGGAGTATCCGGGTGTGGTGTCATTGCATATCTGACCACACCCCCCATTGTTGACCGCACACTCATTCACATCTGTTGGAAGGGAGGGGGAGGATTAGAGGCACTGGTAATTGTTTAATTGAACCCAAGTAGTGGAATTGCTAACACCTAATTTTGAATGATTGTACATACCAATGCTGACATGCAGCGTGGTTCTAGTGATAGTGTTGTACCCAGTCACATCAAGGGTGTCTGTCATGGCCGAAATTGACTTGCACAGAGGAGTGTCCTTGAGTACGCTGGCACCTGGTACATTGGAGGCGACCATTGCCTGATACCTTGAGTTTCTCAGACACACAGCCAGGACGTCCTGAGGCAGTACCACATATTGCTCAGACCGGGGAATGGGAATGTGGTCGCAGACGTAGGCTACAGCCATGTTCCGTGTTGCATCGTAGGTGGCAGCTGACCCAATGCGACGGTAGTTTGATCCATTGGTGGGGCGATACACAGCAAAGTAGGAGGTTATCATTGTATCAGAATTGGCGCTATAGAAACACATGTTCCATCTCGTGACGTTGCCAGGACAGCTGGCTGCATTGGCAATTTTCATGTAGAGGCCATTGACCTGGATACTTGCAGCTGTTGCCTGAACAAGGTTGTTTCCAAAAATGTTACATGTTGGGAGAGCAGCGTGGACTGTATAGTTGTGGCATGTGAGTGTGTGAGTGTATGAAATTGTGGATGAGTGATTGCATGTAGGCATGTGATTAGGTGTGTGAGGTGTATGCATACCGATACATGTGCAGACATGTGTCACCCAAGATATTGGTGTTGTGTTTATGTGCATTGTGTGTATGTGCATTGTGTGTGTGTGCATTGTGTGTATGTATATTGTGCACAAGTGTGTGTAGAGAAGACAGAAAAATAATTAACAGCTAATTATACAGGTGCTCGTCTCACTTCTAACTCCAAGCTGGCAAAATACGAATACAAAGATGAGCCTGGGCACTCGCATCCTATGAAGGCAGATGATTGAAAGATAACACAGTCCGATAAGTTAACACAGTCTGAATACATAATGGAAAATGTCAAATCAGGGTCATCAGGGCTCAGTAAGGCTCAGGGATGGACAGGCATGCACTTCCATGTTGAGGTGAAATTGTGTCTACAAGGCGTGACGTTTTCCTGATGTACAGCTTAGTCCCAAGAGCTCAACACCTTCCCTAACCTACCCATCCCTACTTTAATCCACTAAATAACCCAACACACCATCTGAACCCCTCCCTCCCTAACCACACTATCATACCAGAGATAATATCTCTGATCATACCCATTAATGATCGTGACAGCATTTATCTTCTGTATCGCTATGGAGATTTAACGGGACCGCCAGTCGCAGCGCATGTACATGTACACAGCCAAACGCACATTCCTACATGCACATCACTTATACGGTGGTGCGCGAATAAATATTGTCGTAGCATGTGGGAAAATGCTGACCTCACATAGTGTTAATGGAAGTACGTAATTCGTATCATGTAATTAGAGATGTCGAGTTTAACTGACAGAAAAATACGTCAACCGTCCCTTGACTGTATCAGTAACCGGTCTGCTGACTACCGCGGGATGGCGTGTTTCCATGCATTCTTCAACGTCGCAGAGCGCTTTTATATGACGTCTTTACCATCTCACGATCGGGCGGGTTTTCGACAACACAATGCGTGCCAGCTTACATGTATGCCTAAAGCACTGCCCCAAACAACGTACACGGCAGTTTGGGAGAAATAGTAGTACGGATTGTGAGGAGTATAAATCAGCTTCGAGGCTAAGTGTATGTGTAGTTGCTAGCAAGGGCGTGGTTCGGTTAATAAAGAATAAACAAACATGTCTCTCTCTAAATTAAAAGCACACCACTTTTAGCCACACGACTTACCTCAATAGAAAACCAGAGATAATTACACCTGTAGATATCTCTGGAAAAATCATCAGCCGACTTGTATCTTCAACTGAGGAGGTGCTAAATTGATTGTATTAATGACAAATTATTAAAAAAACTCATCCACCCACCCCCGCGCCCCCGCACAGTACTCCCTATGAATATGCATGTAGTTTACTACGTTTAATAATCTCACGGCTGTTTCCGTCGTGACATTAGGTTGTAAAATTAGATCATATTATTGTAATTACGGTATTTCCAATTTATGGTGGACTCAAAGCTCATTATCAAAGACCTTGCATTGGAGGCAGTTTATTTACTATATCTTGCAGGAAAGCAGGATTTGTTAGTTGGAATAGGGGTTGAGCACACACTCAACTTCGCATAACATCTATGACGCATATTAACACAACGATTCTAACTTTGAACATAGATATTCCCCGCGCTCGCGCATATAATGGTTGTCACGTGGCGGGAAAATTGTATCAACTTTGCGTTCGTATTGTACGAAATCGCGCTTATAAAAACGGCTACGATTTATTCGAGGTAACGATCTAAGCTTGATAAGCTATAAAATGAATTCTAAAATTTACTACACGCTTTCTATCAGTGGATAAAAGCAATGGTTTAACGACGAATACTTGTCACACCGCACGCCAGTGTATAGTCATGGAACCCCGTCATGGGTGTAAATTGGAAGACACCTATGTAGAATTTGCGGATGCATAGATCGCAAACAAAGTTCAAAAAATCCTATCCATGCCATATACCAATGGTCGTCCTACACGGAAGAGATTTTACAAGCCTTCCATATCGATACAAAGGATAGCCCTGAGATCCACCCCCAGAAGTTATGTAACAAGTGCTAATTATCAATCAAGCATGTTACTGCTGCTGTCACCTTAAAAGTGCTCAGTGGAGCCATATGACTGGTTTATCCACTCCGTGGCGAGGTGCAAGGTATTGTGTCCATATACATGTATTATTGGAGACTTTTGATGCCATCATGGCACTATAGGTGGCAAAAGGTTCATACACTGCCATGCTGTTTAATCATGCATTATAAAATAATTATCCTTAAAGCGATGTATGGAAGTACCTTCGGGTGTTGTAGCAGCTGTGGATACTTGGAAAGTGGAGGGATAAATATCTGCATGAATGAGGCATAACAGTACTAATTTTAGATTTATTGGTAGCATTTGATACATTCAAGTGCTAAGGTGGCAAAAAGTTTGACACATATAATTATTATCGTGCTATGCTGCTTAAAATGATGGATAATAAAATAAAGGACATTGTACTGAAGTATCTTCAGTTGTAGTAGTAGCGAAAGTGGAGGTAGAAATATCTGAAGATGGCATAACAGTGTTAATTATAGATATGCCATTGAAGGCGTTTGGGGCCACTGATCATGGCTCCATTCAGTGCCAAGTGGTAAATGGCTTATACATTACATGTATATATCTCTCATCAGTGCTGTATAATCATGCATCATAAAACTATTATCCTCAGAGCATTGTATGGAAGTACCTTCAGGTGTTGTAGTAGCAGTGGGTACTTTGAAGATAGAGGTAAAAATACCTGAAGTTGCATAACAGTGCTTATTTAAGATATGCTTTTGGGGCCACTGTCATGGCACCATTGAGTGCCAAGTGAAAAATGGCTTATACTCTAATGTACACTGTTAAAAAAAGGGTGTTGCCACAACACACTTAGGGGTGTTCGTACGCCTGTTTAGGAATAACACCCCATGGAGTGTAGTGGTAACCGCTCAGGAGTGTTACAGCCAACACCCCTGAAGTGTAGCTAGTACACTCTATAGGGTGTTGACAAAGGCATCAATAGTTCGTGCATGCACCGTAATCTTACGATACAACATAAATTGATCTTAATAAACTATACAACAACAGTTGATGATTTTAATAAAAAGTTGACAACAAATACAAACATACATGTACAACAAAACTATAAACATGTCTTTAGGGCCTATACGACGATCGAGTAGTCCTGGAGTGTTTCTCTGCATGCTTCGGACACTAAACAAATGAAGGAAACACATGCATATATATAACGGTCAGGTTCAGACATGTCTAACCTTTTTAATTGAATCTTGGGTGCAGCCATCAGTCCGATGACGGTCATGTTCGCTAAGCAGATCGGTGACAATAACAACGTCAATCGTACAGATTGTTAAGCTTACCTCGAAGGCTTGCTAGAGCCAGCGTGTCATATGACCTTTGTAAGGGCGTTCGCGACAAGGTACTTACCTGCCTTAAGCAGTGGCTCATTATAGTGGGTAGCGCAGCACACAGTAGTAGCCGAATTTTCCTTAGCTAGAACGTATAAACAGGCATTCCGGTCCGATCGCGAACTGCTGTTTTCGATTAACTCTCTTCAAAGCGCTCAACTCGTCTTACTCAAATGCATCGCTCAACGCTGGAAGGAAACAAATAGCTAACCAAAAAGTCGTGTAACACCGAACTTACCTGTCATAAATAACAGAACGTGTTTCTAAAGGTCACGCATGCGAAACGAAATATATTTTTACCATGAACTTACATGTATATTTGTTACAATTGTGGATAATCAACATGTCTCACGATGACAAGAAAGGACACAAATAGCTAGGGTACACTGTAAGTATTCAGGATGTCTAAGATATAGAGTTGTCCAAATGTGAGGAAAGCTATACAGGACTTTTGAGTAGTTCCAATTGCAAAAAGTGCACTTCTCTCAGAGTGTCCAACAGTATTTCTGTGTATGTGTGAATGTGTGTGTAAATGTATGCATACACATACACACATGAATTATACACATACACACATGTGCATGTGTGCTAATATGTGTGCATTGTGTGTGTGAATTCGTGTGTATGTGTGTATGTGCATGTGTGCCATGTGTGTATGCAGGCCTGTAGCCAGGGGGTTGGTCAATCCCCCTTGTTTGATGCCTGATTGTGAGGCCCCCCCCCCCTTTCATATTTGGCTAAATGTGAGGCCCACCTCCCCCCTACCCCAACAGTCCTGCAGTCCTATTAATCGACCCCCCCCCCCCCCCGCCAGACTTCCTGCCTACGAGCCTGCGTATGCATGTGTACATGTGTGCATGTGTGTGTATGTGTTCATATGTGTAAGTGTGTGTCTGACATGCACATGTGTGCATGTGTGTGCATGTGTGTGTGCTTGTGTGTGCATGTGTGAATGTCTGCACATGTGTGCATGGAGTGTGCTTGTGTGTGCATGTGTGTGCATGTGTGTATGTCTGCACGTGTGTGCATGTGTGCATGTGTGTGTGCTTGTGTGTGCATGTGTGAATGTCTGCACATGTGTGCATGTGTGCATGGAGTGTGCTTGTGTGTGCATGTGTGTGCATGTGTGTATGTCTGCACGTGTGTGCATGTGTGCATGTGTGTGTGCTTGTGTGTGCATGTGTGAATGTCTGCACATGTGTGCATGTGTGCATGGAGTGTGCTTGTGTGTGCATGTGTGTGCATGTGTGTATGTCTGCATGTGTGTATGTCTGCACGTGTGTGCATGTGTGCATTGTGTGTGCATGTGTGCATTGTGTGTGTGTGTGCATGTGTATGTGTGGCATGTGTGTGTACATGTGTGTGACGCACATGTGTGTATGTGTGTATACATGTGTGTGTGGTTATGTGTATTTGTGTGTGAGTACATATGTATGTGTGTACGTGTGTATACATGCATGCGCATGTGTGGTTATGTGTATGTGTGTGCAGCTCGTGTAAAAATTTGTACGTATAAGTGCATTAGTTATGCAAACATGTGCATGCATATGGACATTGTCAAACAATTAATTAATTCCCGGGAGAAAAAAACGGCGTTATCGCGCGTTATCGCGCGTGAAAAACGGCCATAACAACGCCAAATTACGCGGTCTTCAAAACGCTGTATCTTCTTGATTGTGCAATATAGTGGAGCTGCATTTTGCACATTTACAAAGCGGTCCTGTGTCTGTAGAAGTCCAAAGATGGTTTAGTTTGCGATGCATCGTTCCGAAGATATTCACATTCAAGTAAAGGGCTTGATTTCGCGGGGTTTTGTACTTGAAGCCCGCGAAATCTTGCTCTAAGTTGATTGTGAATATCTTCCGAACGATGCATCGCAAACTAAACCATCTTTGGACTTCTACAGACACAGGACCGCTTTGTAAATGTGCAAAATGCAGCTCCACTATATTGCACAATCAAGAAGATACAGCGTTTTGAAGACCGCGTAATTTGGCGTTGTTATGGCCGTTTTTCACGCGCGATAACGCGCGATAACGCAGTTTTTTTCTCCCGGGATTTTAGTTATTGTATTTATCTCGTATCAGTCATTACACCAAACCAGACATACATTTTGACCGAAATGTCACAAAAATGATAATTAATCCCACAACAACACTGTACCTACAAAAAGGGTTCAAACACTGTCACTAGTGAAGTACTTTAGCCTACCCTTACAAGTGTTTGACAGCATTCATTCATCCAGCATATTTCTTCACGATAGCTATCAGGATCTGCATGTGGTATATAGACATATGTAGCCGCATGAATGCATGAACACTTTTAGCATACACCCAATGTTCAAGCTGCAACAGGTCTGTTAAATATTTTTTAAAGGACTACCTACATACTTTCTGCTAGATGTCATGCAATATGCCGCTTCCTTGAGCTATATGTGATATTACAGGCATACATATAATAAATACTTGTGAGTAATAATGCATATGTTCCCATGCCATTTTACTAGGGGGTGGTCTAAATAGAATCCAGATGAATTTTAATACACAGTCACTGTTACCACACAAGCACTGCCATTGTACTTAACCTTCACTCTCAGCACAAAGTGGCATGCAGGATAATAAACAAGCTTGCATCAAATTTGACATTTAGCAGCATACTGGGGTACTACAACACGCTAGCGAACTATACACACAGCAGTGCACATACATGAACATTGCACGCAAGCCTTCATAAGCACATCGAGATTACATGCATGTATACGGTAATTTCATGTTGAAAAAGCAGCGTGTAGGCCTACTAGATATCCACACGCGCACGCGCCACTCGGGTCACCAACGCACGGGCGATGGCCAGCCTATGGTAGACGTTTTGTACTGGTACGTTGTGTCACATGTGTGCGTGCATACCACTTGAAGTCCAGTATCACCTCCAACTACGAAGTCACAGCTGCCATCATAGTCATATCATCTACCAAACCACGCCCTCTCCGTCAGAAAGTAATTACTAAACAAGGCTGGGAACTATCCTACTGGGGTGTAATGCGGTAAATCAGTGTTATGACAACACACCTTTAAAACGACCTAACACCCCACCCTTGCTGGGGGTTGCTCCTAACACCCTAACGTAGTCTGCCAACACACCAAGATGTCAGCGCAACACCCTTGTGTGTTGCCATAACACTCCTTGGGCTGTAACACCCCTCAAACCTAACACCCCTCGGGCCTTTTTTTAACAGTGTATATTTTCATGTTGTTTAGTCTTATACTATAATGTATATTTTCATGTTGTTTAATTATGCAATAAGGCATTGTATGGAAGTACCTTCAGGTGTCTTGTAGTAGAAAGTGGAGACAAAAATTCCTGCATCAATGTGGCATAACAGTACTAATTGTAATTTTTTTTTTAAAACATCATCATCATCATGCAATGCAAAAGTTCTGTTGTTGCTGAATGGATGTATGCCTCCATGTAGCCTTGTAGCAATTACATGTTACTATGCTGCATGTGGTCATGATTTGTTGCTGCAGATAATTAATTTTTTTTTAAAGGTAGAGTAATAAAGAATTCACTCAAGCAGAGTGACCAATTAGCTTTGGGGTCAGTGTCTTTCATAATCTATACACACATTAGTGATGCATTGCTGTTGCCTTCACACGGGCAATAAGTATTGATTACTATTCAGTAGCAAGATTGATACACAAGATACATGTGCTTTTATGTGTGATTTGATGTAAACTCCAAACAGCAGCAGAGACATAATGTCAACACTCACTGCTGCAGTTTATTCCACCTAGTAGAAGTTGGTAACCAGAGTAAACAGCTACAGGAGTATCCTGGTGTGGTGTCATTGCATATCTGACCACAGCCCCCATTGTTGACCGCACACTCATTCACATCTGTTGGAAGGCAGATGGTGAGGGGGAAGATTAGAGGCAACGGTAACTGAACCAAGTAGTAGAGCTCCTAACACCTAGTTTCGAGTGTGCCCAATGCTTTTACGTACCAATGCTAACATGCAGCGTGGTACTAGCAATAGTGTTGAACCCAGTCACATCAAGGGTGTCTGTCATGGCCGAAGTTGACCCGCACCCAGGGGTGGCCTTGAACACACTGGCACCTGTTACATTGGAGGCGACCATGGCCTGATACATCAAGTTCCTCAGACAGACTGCCAGTATGTCCTGAGGCTGTACTGCATACTGTTGGGACTGGGGAATGGGAATATGGTCGCAGACGTAGGCGATTGACAGGTTCCGGGTTGCAGCGTAGGTAACAACTGACCCGACACGACGATAGTTTGATCCGTTGGTGGGGCGATAGATAGCAAAGTAGGAGGTCATCGTTGCGTTAGAACTGGCGCTATAGTAACACGTTCCATCGCGTGGCGTTGCCAGGACAGCTGGCAGCATTGCTAATGTTCATGTAGAGTCCGTTTGTGTGGGTACTTGTGGCTGTTGCCTGAACAAGGTTGTTTTCAAAAATGTTACATGTCGGGAGAGCAGCATGGACTGTATAGTTGTGACATGTGTGTGTGTGCATGTGAGTGAGTGTATGAAGTTTGTGCATAAGTGATTACATGTATAGACATGGAAGTGTGTGAGGTGATGCATGCAAACCGTTATACATGTACACATTTGTTGCAAACATGTGTCATCCATGTTACATTAGATGGTCATTGTGGTGGTGTATATGCGCATGTGCATTGTGTGTATACTGTGCATTTATGTGATGAGGAGAAGACAAAAAGCCGACAATTCATAATCAAATATCCAGATGCTCGTCTCGCATATACCTGCAAGCTGGCAAAATACAAAAACAAAGATGATCCCGGGCACTTTCATCTTATGAAGGCGGATGACTGAAAGATAACACACATAGCGGGAAATGGCACATTTAAGGCACATGCAGGGATGGACAGGAATGCATTGCTTTGCGGAGGAAAAGTTGCGTCTGCTCCACAAAGCAATGCACTCCTGCTACAGAGCTCCATGCACACTTCCCTAACCAACTGTACAATACCTTCTTATACATGTATACTCACCCCTGACCACTAAACTGCCACTTCTAACGCACAATCATATCCATGCATCTCCCGTCAATAGACAAGATATTCGAGATTCGCTCATCATCAAAACGCTGGATGCATTTAAATTTTTTGTATGGCAATGAAGATTTAACGGCTTATATGAGCATTCCCACATATATTGCGGTGCACTATCAAATATTGGTGTAGTATGTCTGACTCCTAGTGTTATTGTAAGTACGCGAATTAATCGCATCCATTAGAGGTATCTTACTGTTGGGCCAACTATTTTGAAACGCTAGAAATTCGAACACTAATTTTGGAACAGTGTCCCTGGTCATTAGTACCATTTTGAAGGATAGGAGGTACACTGGTACTTCCATATAGAGTCATGTTCCAAAAACATGTTACGACGATTGTTACACATATCATGCATTCCAAAAACTGCACCATTCCAAAGTAGTACAGTGGCGGATCCAGGGGGGGGTCTAAGGGGTCTAAAGACCCCCCCCTCGGCCCGACCAGTTATGAATAAATTAACTTATGAATAATTAATTACATGATTGACGAGTTGAAAAACGAAGCGTTTAGTGAACGCGAGTGAACTGATTAGTGAGTTAGCATTCGACCCAAAGTGTGTGAGTGTGTGTGTGTGTGTGTGTGTGGGGGGGGGGGGGGGTCTAAAGCCAAGGCCCTCCAAGCGTGTTTAATTAGTATTACTGCTGCGCGATGGAATGGTGCGAGCAAAAAGTAAGCGATCAAAAGACGATAGTTTACCTCAGGAAACAGGTAGAGCTAAATCAAGTAGGTATATAATACTATTAAAGGTAAAACGTGTGTGTCGTTTAGACCAGAATACAGTCACAATGGCTTTGCGTAGAGTTTTCTATTCGCTATCCTTATCCACGACCACGTTGACTCACGCAGGCTTCTACACACGTATATTAATCAATTCGAATATTGCGCTTGCTAGCTATCAATATTGAATACACTTTCAAAGTATGCTTATTTTCATGCTAAATGAACGCAAAAGTGAAAAAGCGGCTGGGGCTTTGCCCCAGCCCCCACTGGGGGAGCTTACAGCGCTCCCCCAGACCCCCTAGCTGTTACGGGAGGGGGCACGCCCCCTCCAGTACCCACCCCCGCTTGTGAATATAGTTATTAGACCCCCCCTTCCAGAAATCCTGGATCCGCCGCTGTAGTATGTATCTGGTTCAGTTAACTGACACAGTCCCACCATGCATCCCTTGACCGTAACCGGTCTGCTGACGAACCGTGTTTTCATGCATTCAATGCAGAGCGCTTTTAGTATGAAGTCTTTGACCACGTTACAATCCGACGAGTTTTCTGACAATTCGATGCGTACCAGCACAAGCACATGCATATAGTACTCTTCCAAACAACGTATGGCGTTTGGAAGATATAGAAGCAGGGTTGCCGTAGGCCAGCCAGGGGTCTGGCCTGAGGCCGGCCGGCCTGACTGCCTGGCCTGATAGGCCGACCTGTCAGGCCAATCAATGATAAATTATTCGGTGTTCAATTAATTGATACGCATGCAAACGTGATTTTGCCTCCGCTATGTCGATCGACAATTCTTCTGCATGGTCCATCATCTTTAAACACTCCTCTGCCTTCCACTCGTCACCTCAGACCTTGTCCTAACCCCGATCTGAGGGAATACGTGTATTTTCAAGAGCCAAGTTGATCCAGGAGTGTCAACGATGGAATCTACTTCCCCAACGGCTGGAAGCATCATTTATGCTAAAGCATAATGCATGGCTGCTTCGAATGCATTAAGCCAATATTACGTACACTCTTGCTCAGTCGCTACACATGTATACATGTATTTGAAATTCTGCTGCTTTTTGTCAGTTATTAATTATGAATGATTTACAATCGTGCATTTGGTGAATGTGTAAAGTCATTTCAGTACTTCGTGTTTATTGGTTGCACCAAATCCTCCATAATAAGATATTTTAATACTTGTGTATACTGAATATGATTGCAGTTGACAAAATATAAAAATGTAATTAGGAATGAAGGATTTGTATGCCGTCAATAAAAAGTAATGATTGAGTTTTCAATGAGAAGCCCGCCTAACATATTGCATGATGCTTAGGGTGGGCGTGGTCCGGCCTGATAGGCTAGACCCCTGGCCTGTCAGGCCGGCCTGACAGGCCGGCTGGCCTTCGGCAACCCTGTATAGAAGTACGCACTTAGAGAGTATCAATCAGCTTCGAGGCCTAAGTGCACGGAAATCCACTTATATAGGGTTCGGTTATCGATGTTCACATGAAAAAGTCCTCGAAAGAACCAAATAATAAAGGAAGAGTTCTTTATAAGCATATTCAGGATATCCATTCCAAACGTTCTCGACTTGACGACAATCATGATAACAAAGCTCACCGTGAAAACACGCAGTGGGTGTCAGTACATTGCCTAACATCTATGAGAAAGTTGATACTTGGTGGATCGAAGAATTTTAGTTGCTTCAATCTAACAAGCATGAGATTACTTCAGGGAGATGGCTCTCAGCACCCGTTATGAACTGTGGTCAGTACATTCTAGCAAACAAGTTCTCTTCTACTTTAAAGGTTCAGGATTTCAAGATATGGAGCCTTTCAATTGAAAGGAAACGATTAATTCCTTTTGGTCATTGGCTAACTATTAGTAATGTGAGAACAGAGAAGCCACAGTTTCTTCAGGTCTATGACAGTCTCTATTCATCGTGTTCTTTAATTGAAAATCCATCAACAAATAGCTTGTCTTCTGCACATTGATATGCCAAACATCACATTAGAATGTGTGAGTGTACATAAGCAGCATGGCAGTCAGGATTGGGGTCTTTTCGCTTTAGCATGTACAGCAGCTCTTTGCTATGATGAGCAGCCAGGAAATTATGTATTTCACCAAACTATACTACGCTGGCACCTTATATCATGTCTGGAGAATAAAAGATTTTCAATGTTTTCATTCATATCATATCATCGTCAAGCCATTCCAATCAAAAAATAAACGTTTTATGCACATGCAGAATGCCACAACTACCAGACATCACTATGATTTGCTGCAGCCTCTGCAAAGAACGCTTCCATGGTGATGTGTGCATTGGCACTCTCGCACATGATACTAGGCAGCAGAAGAAAGATGGCTCTGTCCTTTTTACACTCAATAAATGTTTCTTTTTTGCACTGAATAACACTGATCATTTCTATATGCTTATCGTTTACTGTCGTGCACGAATTGATTTAGTCCTTGTCATAACAAGATTGAATAGTACCTAGCCACGAAGTATACGTGTATATGTAATGAGACGCTGACAGACTATAAATTGTGTATACTTATACGCATACGCTAAAATTAATGAGATATAAAAATGCGTGTATGCTGATATGGATCACCTTTTTGCTGCTAGTCAGGCTGTCATAACATTGGCGTAGTCGACAGACTATTAATTGTGTATACTTATACGCATGCGCTAAAATTAATGAGATATAAAAAACCAACGTTTTCCCAGAGAATATTTTAAGTTACTTGTACAAGTAAAAGCACTGATATAAAACCGGAGTCAGTCGTCATGCAGTGAGTCATTAGCAATGCTTCCTGAAAATCTTAGTCTTCGGATGACGTATTGTCTATTTGCGCCCGTGTGAACACTGTACGTAAAGTGTGTACAGGTGTGCACACTTGATTTACACCTTCATATTTGTACTATTTTTTCGGTTTTTGTACTAAATCATTTAAAAAATGAATCATTGTAGAATATGGGGAAATACTGAACATTAGAAACTATAAATAAACTCACAGTTTGTCAGCCTCAAAACTACCCAAAAATTGTGCGCACGTGACATTTATAAGGGTGCACAGGACAGAGTTCCGTCGCACCAAGTGAGTTGTTAACGAACTGTCTAAATGGCATGTTCAATTATCACTTTTACACAGTGCTGGCTGTTCTGTGGGTGTTAAACGGCAGCGTCGCCAGTGAAGAAACGTTAGACACTCAAGAAGGCGGCGCAGCAGTCAGTCAGGGACTGCAAACAGGTTCTCAAGCTGTAGGACGTGGCAGGGCGGTAAGCGTGGAGCGCACACTGGTTCACAAGCTGTAGGCGTGGCAGGGCAGTAAGCCGTGGAGTGCACACTGGTTCACAAGCTGTAGGACGTAGCAGGGCAGTAAGTCGTGGAGCGCACACTGGTTCACAAGCTGTAGGACGTGGCAGGGCTACTAGGGGACGGGATCAAGT
This sequence comes from Ephydatia muelleri, assembly GCA_013339895.1. Classification (NCBI taxonomy): domain Eukaryota; kingdom Metazoa; phylum Porifera; class Demospongiae; order Spongillida; family Spongillidae; genus Ephydatia; species Ephydatia muelleri. Next base: position 8,060,361 of record JABACO010000008.1, on the reverse strand, counting down.
TAGGGCACAGAGACACAGTGCTACTGTAGAGGAACTCCCAAATGAAAGAGAAGGAAATATTGATGAGGATGAATCCGACATTGAGATAGAAGAGAATCCATTGCCAACTCATAGAGAAGATGTAACACATGTGTTTGTTCATGATGTGGGATGGAAAAAGAATGTAGGTCGTGCTTTATGCCCAGCAACAACACACAGTTCCATCTCTATAATGCTGCTGAAGCCACAGAATTCGAATACTTTCTGTCTTGTTTTCCATGTAACCTTGTGGATAGTATTTGCTGTCTGATGACCACAAAAGGCCAGGAGCAACGAAAATGACTCTCATTTAGTGAGCTAGCAGCATTAAAGAAATGGAATGCACGAAAGTGACATTGAACTGTAATAATAGTCCTGCTTGCTTAGATTGTGACCATATTTAACGTGATTGTGTAATGTGTTGCTTTTTACAACACCTGTCCAAAATTTACATACTGTGTTATGCGCAAGCTTAAAGTCTGTAACCATGCATACTCGCATGTGCAGTATTAAAGTGTGCACAAGTGTACACAGTGTATTGCCAAATTCAACACAAACAATTTAAACAAATGTACTCAGCTGATTTAATATACAAGTAATAGTACTTACTGTCCTCTATCAGTATCAACATTCAACTACACAAAATACATTATGGCTGTTTTGAATTTAACAGTGTGCACACTTGTACACAATTTAAAATGCCAGGGCCCAGACACTGCTAGTGAAATAAAAGGAATTCCTTTACATTGCATTGGAATAGTAAAGCATATGTATCAACTTACTACCCACTTTTCATCTGCAGTCCACACACTTTGACGTGTGCCTTTTAAGATGCAAATTTTCATCATACAATAGTAACTGAAGCTGCTCCATTATCATAGGATAGGCTGCATATTTTAGGACCATAGTTCTACTACTAATCAGTGCATCAATGGAGAATAACATGTATTAGTTTCACAGCCACTGGGTTTAATGTGAGGGTAATGATTCTAATTGTGAATGAGGTACAACATGCACGTGTGTACACACTTTCCGAAGCAAATAGACAGTATTGGATTTAGCTTCGGTAGGCACCTCAGATCGCATGTGATTCACAGCTTATACACAGCCTACACTCCTACAGTACACTGTACACTCGAACCTAATGATCACCAGTATTACATGTACATTCATAAATGCTTTTCATAAAATTGCAATTTAACGACCGGCCTTTACAAGTGATGCTATTATATATGAATTTCCAATTGGACATACTAACGTGTCCTTCTAAAATATGTCCAACTTTCAATGTCAATCCTTTCTGAAGGCTATCTTTTTGTGGCTATAATGATGTGCAGGGCTTGTTCGACTAGATGAGGCTCCGTGTCATTGTCACACAGGTCGTCATCATTTTCCATGCTGCATGACTGCATGGGTTTTCTGATTTTGTTCCACTGGCTCTTGTGTTTCCCATCAGCTGGTGCTAACCTTGCAGCCTTGTTTGTCACTACCACTATGCCATACATTTCATGCCTTTATTTCACCAAGGATCTCATCTCTTCTGGTGCACCAACACGATATCATGTTGGGATGATTGAAGGGATGGAGGCAATGCTTGCTATTGTTGCTGAAACTGAGTTTTGTTGCACTTTAATACAGGCACAGCCAGAGTGAAATTTTTTTCATTCTGGTTGTTATTTAACAATTTAAGTGAACCTATTAATATATTAAGGCCATTATCACTATGGAGTATATTAGGAAGGCCATAATTAGGAAAACGCATTTCTGCAGTAATCCAGCTATGGCTTTAGCAGTAGTAGCATCAAACAGTAGCTATGTTGTTCCTTGTACTATACGAACTGATAGAAACTAAGAGGGTACACATCCATGTAGGCTATATACATCGATACAAACATAACCTGCAGGCGCGGTTACCCCGTTACGTAAAGGTTTGTCCAGTTATGTAACCGTTGATGGTCATCCTGACCCTTTGACCCTTCCACAAGAGCTGGAGCTTTGGAAGGTACATGCACTGATGTAATATTCACTGTTTTAATGTCATTACATAGTTGTACTGGTCAACTGCTAGCAAAGAGAGTCGTCCAAGCAGCCTTTTGTCAGCCCTAAGGGCTTATAGGGAGTAACAATTCCCTAATTTTTGCACAATCCTTCTCATTATGACCGCGTGGCCTCTAGCAAGTTGCGAGGCAGAGCATTCCATCAGCGGTCTTCGTAGGCTAAAGACTTACCTCAGGTCTACAACGAAAGAGGACAGATTAAATGGATTGGCCCTGTTAATTAATGGTGCACCGCTCTATCAGCATTTCCATCAAGGAAACAAGTGACGTGTATGCAAGTAAACAGCAGCGCCGAATCAAACTTGCATTCATCTTGCATGATCCAACAGAAACTAGTGATTATCAATTAGTATTTTATCGTGTGTACCTGGGCGATAAGTACTTTCAACCATTTGGCTTTTTAATAAATTTAGCACCTTTAGTTGCATTTTGAAAGTAACCACTCGGAATCTGTATATATACATGCAGTTTACCAATGAATGCATGCAAGTTTGCTTTCCTTACAATAGGACGGTGTTTATATGATTATTTTCCTGAAACAGAACTTGACGAAAGCTAAACATTAATTTACTGCTGATAATGAATGCGTCAGAAGCTCGGCCACTTTGTGGTCTAAATTAATACAAACGCCTATTTTTGCGTAGACGGTGTGTACTGCCAGAGAGGGTTTGAAAGGAGGTAGGCCTGCATGTATTGCATCCGCAGGATGTAATTAATATTAGTAGGCCCAACCGATGTCACCGCAGTCAGCCTTGATCGTCCGGCAAAGGACATATTTCATATTGTCCGTGACCGTTCGGATTCATCAAAGCCCCAACCGTCTGATCCGCAAAACACAGGCTGACCGTCATTAACGGTCAGGTCCTGCATGCGGCTGGAAACTACATGTACATTGATAATTAGAATATACGGTACCGATACATAACTTCATGGCAGCATGTAGACAATAATATAATCATTTTGAGGTGACAAAGACACTTTCGCTAAGAAAGATTGGCAATTATACATGTATGTATTTTTCATTTGAATTACAAAGGTATTGTACATGCACTCCAAAGGTTTCAGTTACATGGACATGCCATAGGCTCCATTTGGAGATGGCACTATTGAGCATGTATCAATACCACAGGCTTCATTTGGAGATGGCATTATTGAGCACTGGTCACGTGTATGAATACCATAGGCTTCATTTGGAGATGACATTATTGAGCACTGGTCACGTGTATGAATACCATAGGCTTCATTTGGAGATGGCATTATTGAGCACTGGTCACGTGAATGAATGCTGTAGGCTTCATTTGGAGATGACATTATTGAGCCCTGGTCATGCATATGAACGCCATAGGCTTCATTTTGCAGTGTTAAAACCCCCTGTGTTCTTTGATATGATTCATTTTCATTTAAATCCACTTCATTGGAACCTGACACTCCAGAAGCTGATGGTTTCATATTCAACCTGATGTCAGTCGTACAGTAGATTTTTCTGCTTGCTTTAAACAGGAATATAATGTGTACAGCTTTATGTTTCACTGGACACTTAAATGTTTTCAAATGAACGTACCTATTCTTTCGACCTTTTTGCTATGTATTTTCCACATCAGCATAATGCAAAGTGTCACCCCAAAGCTTACTGCTGCAGCTAAGATGATCGCAGTGATGGAGGAGATGCTTGCTACTAATGCTGAATCTGAGCTTTGTTGCACTGTGATTAATGTACATGCGCAGAGTGGAATTTTTATTCTTTTGTGTAATACATTGTAGTGAACTCTATTAATTTTATTGATAAATTTATCAGCAAGGCATTGTACATTTTATCATGCTAGTGCAAATGAAATACATGCATAATATGACAATGTGAGAGGTTCTCAACATGCATTATCTGGTCCTAGTGTGAGTGCATAATGCATAACGTGTGAGAGCTTGAGAGCTTGCTGTATACATGTGTGATAGAATTCAAAATAAGGCAAAATGTGTTGTTTACAAAAAATAAGCAGCTGAGTTAATGAATTTTACTTTCCGATCTAGAGAAATTTGTATTCGTTGTAGTAGTAACTAGAAAGAATTAGGAAATTAATAAATTTAAAAATGCTAAGCAGTCGTGTTGTAGTAGTACCTTTGAACCCAAAGTTAATGTACATCGATTCCGCCAATACTTTTCCCGTACATTGAATTTGACACGGTTTACCAAAATGATAGGCGCAAATTAACCGGATTAACTTCGCACAGCTGTATCTCCGTAACGAATTAAGTAAACATTAATGAACAGAATAGCGCTATGCGATAGGATCCCTCTACGTACACACCGAATTTTAAGCGATTTGAACGCTCCTAACTAAAGATGTATAGAGGTTTTGAACCTGATGGGGTATCGGATCTCGTAACGTCGGTACTATGATTGTGCAAGGCACCGAAATACATTTTCGCATAGTGAAATGATGTAGAACGAAGTGTTGAAATACGAAGTCAGTAGCATTAACCGTTCGTAAGTTATAGCAATTTAGATTTTATGTTATAAACATAATTATACAGTAGCACAAGCGTCAGTACGTTCCACGACATCACTGTATAAAATGCATCACATTTGAATCGCTACAACCACAATAGTTAGCGTTATCAGCGGCCTTTTTCAATACTTCATACTACACCATTTCTTCATGTGTATAATGAATGAATTGGTGTTTTGCAACAGCACACTGCCGACGTTACGAGGTCCGATACCCCAGGGGGTTCAAAGCCTCTACATCTTCTAGTACGGGCGTTCAAATCGCTTCAAATCCGGTGCGTGTATTCTCTACTACTTCAACGCAACTGTTTAGCCTCATCCAGGCAGTGGGTTTATGCTGGTTTAAGAAGACTTCTCAATTCGCAAGACGATCGTACATGTTTCAAACTCATGGATCATCCATGGTTGCAGTAATCTTGAGCTTCCCACGGCGCGCGTAAGGATTTTTGCTACGCATTCACATCATCTTCTAGTCGTGTATAGTGTAATAAAGCTTTCCTACTGCCATAACCCTTGCTTGAAATTCTCGTCTATTTCCCGCCACGCCCACTCAGAGCTACGCTCGCCTTGCAATGACTTAATTCGGTCTGTTATTTACGATTTTTTTTTAGCTCACACATGCATTATAGTGATTTTCTATTCTCTTATAGTTTGTTGCTCAAAATTGAAGATACCTACAACAAAGTATCACTACGTACTTTAAGGCATATTTGTTTTCTATTATTTTTCTGTTGAAACTTTTACTTATGCATGCATGCATGTCCACATTTGTACATGCTGTCAGCCTAGAATTTGAAATGGGTGAATATTGTTTAATCATGCATAATAAATAATTATCTATACGGCATTGCATGGAAGTACCTTCAGGTGTAGTAGTAGTTGATGAGACGTTGAAAGTGGAGATAGAAATACCTGAAGGTGGCATAACAGTGCTAATTTTAGACATTTGATGCTATCATGCACCGTGGCAAAGGGATAAATGCAGTGTAGACCATGCTGTTTAGTGACACATCATTGTAGCAGATGAGACTTTAAAAGCGGAGGTAAAAATACCTGCATTAATGTGGCATTACATTACTAATTGTAAATATATTTTTAACATCATCATCGTCATGCAATGATGAATGGATATATGCATGCATCCTTGTGGAAATTATATGTACTATGCTGTGCCCATGTTTTGTTGCTGCAGTTATTTTTAAAAGGCAGAGTAATAATGAATTCACGCAAGCAGAGTGACCAATTAGCTTTGGGGTCAGTGTCTTTCATAATCTATACACATTAGTGATGCATTGCTGTTGCCTTCACATTGGCAATAAGTATTGATTACTATTTGCAACATTGATACACAAAATACATGTGCTGCATGTGTGATGTGATTTGATGTAAACTCCAAACAGCAGCACAGACATAATGTCAACACTCACTGCTGCAGTTCATTCCATCTAGTAGAAGTTGGTAACCAGAGTAACAGCTACAGGAGTATCCTGGTGTGGTGTCATTGCATATCTGACCACAGCCCCCATTGTTGACCGCACACTCATTCACATCTGTTGGAAAGGCAGATGGTGAGGGGGAGGATTAGAGGCGATGGTAACTGTTTAATTGAACCCAAGTAGTAGAGCTCCTAACACCTAGTTTCGAGTGTGCCCAATGCTTTTACATACCAATGCTGACATGCAGCGTGGTACTAGCAATAGTGTTGTACCCAGTCACATCAAGGGTGTCTGTCATGGCCGAAATTGACTTGCACAGAGGAGTGCCCTTGAGTACGCTGGCACCTGTTACATTGGAGGCGACCATTGCCTGATACCTCAATATTCTCAGACACACAGCCAGGACATCCTGAGGCAGTACCACATATTGCTCAGACTGGGGAATGGGAATGTGGTCGCAGACGTAGGCTACAGACGTGTTCTGTGTTGCATCGTAGGTGGCAGCTGACCCAATGCGACGGTAGTTTGATCCATTGGTGGGGCGATACACAGCAAAGTAGGAGGTCATAATTGCATCAGAATTGGCGCTATAGTAACACATGTTCCATCTCGTGACGTTGCCAGCACAGCTGGCTGCATTGGCAATTTTCATGTAAAGGCTATTGACCCGGGTTCTTGCAGCTGTTGCCTGAACAAGGTTGTTTCCAAAAATGTTACATGTTGGGAGAGCAGCGTGGACTGTATAGTTGTGGCATGTGAGTGTGTGAGTGTATGAAGTTGTGCATGAGAGATTGCATGTAGGCATGTGATTAGGTGTGTGAGGTGCATGCATACCAATACATGTGCAGACATGTGTCACCCAAGATATTGGTGTTGTGTTTATGTGCATTGTGTGTGTGTGCATGTGTGTGTGCATTGTGTGTATGTATATTGTGCACAAGTGTGCGTAGAGAAGACAGAAAAATAATTAATTGCTAATTATACAGGTGCTCGTCTCACTTCTAACTCCAAGTTGGCAAAATGCGAATACAAAGATGAGCCTGGGCACTCGCATCCTAGGAAGGCAGATGATTGAAAGATAACACAGTCCGATAAGTTAACACAGTCTGAATACATAATGGAAAATGTCGAATCAGGGTCATCAGGGCTCAGTAAGGCTCAGGGATGGACAGGCATGCATTGCCATGTTGAGGTGAAGTTGTGTCTATAAGGCGTGATGTTTTCCTGATGTACAGCTTAGTCCCAAGAGCTCAACACCTTCCCTAACCTACCCATCCCTACTTTAATCCACTAAATAACCCAACACACCATCTGAACCCCTCCCTCCCTAACCACACTATCATACCAGAGATAATATCTCTGATCATACCCATTAATGATCGTGACAGCATTTATCTTCTGTATCGCTATGGAGATTTAACGGGGCCGCCAGTCGCAGCGCATGTACATGTACACAGCCAAACGCACATTCCTACATGTACATCACTTATATGGTGGTGCGCGAATAAATATTGTCGTAGCATGTAGGAAAACGCTGACCTCACATAGTGTTAATGAAGTACGTAATTCGCATCATGTAATTAGATCTAGAGATGTCGAGTTTAACTGACAGAAAAATACGTCAACAGTCCCTTGATTATCCGTAACCGGTCTGCTGACTACCGCGGGATGGCGTGTTTCCATGCATTCTTCAACGTCACAGAGCGCTTTTATATGACGTACGTCTTTACCATCTCATGATCGGGCGGGTTTTCGACAACACAATGGTTACATGTATGCCTAAAGCACTGCCCCAAACAACGTACACGGCAGTTTGGGAGAAATAGTACTACGGATTGTGAGAGTATAAATCAGCTTCGAGGCTACGTAGCAAGGGTGTGGTTCGGTTAATGAATAATAAACAAACGTGTGTCTCTCTAAATTAAAAGCACACCACTTTTAGCCACACGACTTACCTTAATAGAAAACCAGAGATAATTACACCTCTAGATATCTCTGGAAAAATCATCAGCCGCATACATGTACATGTATCTTCACCTGAGGAGGTGCTAAATTGATTGTATTAATGACAAATTATTAAAAAAACTCATCCTCCCACCCCCGCGCCCCCACACAGTACTCCCTTTGAATATACATGTAGTTTACTACGTTTAATAATCTCACGGCTGTTTCCGTCGTGACATTAGGTTTTAAAATTAGATCATATTATTGTATACGTAATTACGGTATTTCCCATTTATAGTGAACTAAAAGCTCATTAAGAAAGACCTTACATCGGAGGCAGTTTATTTACTATATCTTGCAGGAAAGCAGAATCACACAGCCAACTTCGCATAACATCTATGACGCATATTAACACAACGATTCTAACTTTGAACATAGATATTCCCCGCGCTCGCGCATATAATGGTTGTCACGTGGCGGGAAAATGGTATCAACTTTGCGTTCGTATTTTATGAAATCGCGTTTATAAAAACGGCTACGATTTGTTCGAGCTAATGATCTAAGCTTGGTTAGCTATAAAATGAATTCTAAAATTTACTACACGCTTTCTATCAGTGGATAAAAGCAATGGTTTAACGACGAATACCGCACGCCAGTGTATAGTCATGGAACCCCGTCATGGGTGTAAATTGGAAGACACCTATGTAGAATTTGCGGATGCATAGATCGCAAACAAAGTTCAAAAAATCCTATCCATGCATACACCAATGTTCCTCCTACACGGAAGAGATTTTACAAGCCTTCCATATCGATACAAAGAAGGATAGCCCTGAGATCCACCCCCAGAAGTTATGTAACAAGTGCTAATTATCAATCAAGCATGTTACTACTGCTGCTCAAAGGAAGACACCTTATAAGTGCTCAGTGGAGCCATATGACTGGGGCTGCAATGGTCATAAGCCATTTTATGCAGCAGTGCACGGTGGCAGAAGACAGGAAAGTTGGAAAGTACTCTAGCTGAAATTGTGGAACACATAAAATGCCTCACAGGAGAATACAAAGACCCACACAACCTTCTCTAGCTCCCATACAGCTGCTTTCTGACAATACAGCTCCAATGTGATAGGTTCATGTGTGCCACCTGTCTAATAGAGTGGGTCCACTTGGCTGCTGCCCATTGTTCATGCTGTTACACGACTTTGCCTCTGGAATGTGCACACATTAAGCCTGCCTCTAAACTTTTATCTGAACTACATCACAAAATAAATGGATGCTATAAATACTTATTACACAGTGCATTCAATTTTACTAACATACTCGGATTTTAAAGTGTTAAGGAGTGTTTTCAGGTCTCCTTTGTGAGCCAGCTCAAATACCAACATGACCTGCAGGAGTATAGAAGCAGTTGACTTGTATTTACATACTAGTGTGTTTTATGATTACATACGGACTCTCCATTAGTGACAATGCCATACAGTTGAGTAACATTGGGATGTCTGAACTGGGCCATGATGGCTGCTTCCTGCAGAAACTTGACCTTAGCACCTGGCTGGGTTATTGTAGGATTGAGAGTCTTGATGGCAACTCACGCCTTCCTTTGGAGCCATTCCATATTCCTATTTGGACCCAACCAAACTGTCCAAGTCCAAGCATTTTGGTTACACTAGAGGGGTAGATAAATGATTTTTTCAACAAGATAAGAAAATTATAACTTGGCCATTATCAAAAATTCATTCTGTGCGAAATATTTGAAATGATATTACCTAACAGTGTTACAGCGAATGTTCTTTATTCTGCAGTTCTCCAGCTGAATGTACAGGTCTTCCTCACATGATGCTGGCATGTAGAATGGATCATCATCTTCTTTTGCCAAATCATGGCTTTGTTCAAATGTCTAGTGATGTATAATTTACCATGCTGATGCTCATTTTGTCCAGACATAAAGCACATGTACGCATGCAAAATAAATATTCTGTTTTCAAAGCTATTTTTACTCATCAAGCTAAGATAAACCTCTAGCAGGATAGGGCTTTTACATTTGTTTTAAATTAATGATGAACAAATGAAGTGGTGGTGGTAGTGTTAGTGTGGGGATGGGACGTATTATACAGTCTCTGGTTGAGTCACAGTAACATTGTCTACAGACATGCCAACAGAAAAGAAAAACAACAAAGGATGTACATTTGTTCTGTGACCCATATTGACTTTTTACCCATGGCTAAGCCTTGAGCTTCTATATATGTAAATTATGACACTATTTATATTTGTTTAGTGTTATGTACTTAACAAATGTATGTGTATAAATTCTCCAGCGCAAGTACTAGCTCCAGCAGCTGCTAGCGTAATTGTCATAGTCATTGTTACAGCATTGATGGCTGCAGCTGTCATCATCATCATTGTGCTCTGGAAAAAGAAATATGCGAGAAATTCAGACTGGTACCGGTTACTGTTTGGTGGTGAGCAAATTATTCTGCGCCAGTTACACCAGGTATACAATAAAATATCTTATGATGGATGCGTAACTCTTACGCTAAGTGGCTTCATGCGTACATTTCCCCTCCCACATACAGTGGGTGTTCGATTATAAGACCACCCGATTATAAGACCATAAAGTGCCGCTATCGATGAGATTAAGAAACCACAGTTGTTTACAATGTACTGGGATTGTACCGAAAATCCAGTGCACGCATATCGAGAAATTGGCGGTCAAAAGGATTACGCGGTATTCGGTCATTGCGTAATTCAATGTCCATAGAAAATGTATGGACGCATTCAGAAAACTGCAGCTAACTGCAGAAAAAAACCAAACATTGACTAGCTGCTCTCGGATTTGCAATGTGGGGACTAGTTGACATATTTTGTGTAGTTTTTCGGAACTTAAGTACCTATATCCGCACTTCCACATTAATTATGCAAGGTTTCCAATGTCCATTCATTTTTTCTCATTTCCTTATTCAGTCATCAATAGTTTCCAAACCAAATGATATTTTCCTTACCTGCTCACGGATTACATGAGAGTAATCAATGAACTTATTTATCATTATTTTTTCAGAGCTTAGGGCCTTCAAATCGCACTTCCCTTGAATGGTAGTGAGATACACCCCGCATTCAATGTGCCTAAACTAAAATGGTTGTGTAACTGTACTATAACGATTATCACGTGCCACTCTATCGTCAGTCAGCCGTGCCCAGACCTGGTTGTTGTATTAATGACCAGACTTAGCATGACCCCTTGTAAGAGTGGGCACTAATTGGGATTATATGTTGCAAAGACGGAGGTGGCGATTACACAGAGGAGTTTGCCACTTATAGAATCGACACAGGAGTGCCTGGGCATGACAACCAACCAGTCTTCTTACGGAAGCATCTTGCAAGTCTCAGAGTCCTAGGTTAGCATGAATGTGACACGTACATGATTACAGTAGCGACGTCCGTAATAGGCTAAAATGGTTGTGTAACTGTACTATAACGGAGCGTTAGTACATATAAGCATGCAGGCCCGTAGCCAGGAAGTTAGGCCGGGGGGGGGGGGGGGGGGGGGGGGGGGGGGGGGGGATCGATTAATACTTCTGAAAGCATTTATCCGGGGGCCCAAATACGAGAGCGGTGGGGGGGGAGGGAAGTCCGTCAGGTCCCCCTCGCGTTTAGCGGGCCAAATACGAAAAGAGAGACACCTTCGGGCCTAATGCATTTTTATAAGTACCATAACTAGAAGAGGCCAGAGATAATATATAGATTATCTCTGAAGAGGCGGAAGTGAAGCATCGAACCCCGGGGAGGGGGGGGGGGGGGGGGTGGGGGGGGGGTGGGAATCCCCTCTGGCTATGGGCCTGATAAGCATATAGATCTCTAAACTATCTACATGTATGGTAACGTCTGGTACAAACGGTGGAAGCATCAAATGTACAATAGCAGTCATACACTGGCGTTACACACTTTATTGACCTTTCCCATTGAAAAGTAATACCTTATTAAAGATTCCACACACTTTTAACTTTGCAATAGTTAGTCCGACTATAAGTTGAGGTGGGGGGGGGGGGGGGGGGGGGGGGGGGGAGTAAGTCCGTCAGGTCCCCCTCGCGTTTAGCGGGTCAAATACGAAAAGCGAGACACCTTCGGGCCTAATGCAAGTTCCATAATTAGAAGGGGGTGGGGGGATCCCCCCCCCCCCCCCCCCCCCCCCCCCCGGCTATGGGCCTGATAAGAGCTTACACATAGTGAGGTAACGTCATAGATCTCTAAACTATCTACATGTATGGTAACGTCTGGTACAAACGGTGGAAGCATCAACTGTACAATAGCAGTCATACACTGGCGGTACGCACTTTATTGACCTTTCCCATTGAAAAGTTATGCCTTATTAAAGATTCCACACTTTTTACTTTGCAACAGTTAGTCCGACTTTAAGTTGAGGTGCATAAGATTTGTGTCAACTATAACATTTGAAAACTACCATGTTTTCTCTGCCCCATATGTGTATGTACATGCATGTACATGTATATGGGACAGTTTCCATGAAAACGGCCCATCGCATATAATACATGAATGTATAAAATGGTATAAAAATTCTTTGCGTTTGAATCATTATAACTTCCGAATGATTAACGCTATCGACTTCCTATTTTCAACACTTCATACATTTTGGGGCCTTGCACTTGCTCTGTGCAAGTATCGCAACGTCCAATACCCCACCGGGTTCAAACTTAGTAGGAGTAATCAAATCGCTTCAAATTCGGTTTGTAAATAGAGAGGTGCACATTTTCCCGCTTGATATGGCGGGACACAGTTTGCCGCGATAGGTACAGGAACCTCTGTACCCACAAACCGAATTTTAAAAGTGATTTGATTATAGGAGAACTGAAAGGTATTTGGCGGGTTTGAACCTAGTGGGGTATCATACATTACAATACCCCAAAACGTATTTCACCATACAGAAATGGTTTAGTATGAAGTGTTGAGAATAAGAAGTCAATAGCCTTAACCGTTTGGAAGTTATAGCGATTCAAACGCAAGGGAATTTTGATGGGCAATTTTGTGGAAACTGTCCCATATATATAAATATGTGTGCATACATGTAGGTGTATGTACATGTATGTATGTGAAAATTCTATGTTCTTGACCTTCATGTCTTCTCAGCCTTGTAGGGACTCACTGATGGAAGAACCATGTTGGTGATTCAGTGTCAACTCTCTTGAACTATTCGGCATGCTCCCGCCTGAAAGAGTGCTGCAAGATGTAAAATAGGTCACAGTCAAGTTGAACTTTGATTTAGGAGTATTGGAGTTAATGATACATTAGTGTGTGCTTAATTGTGGTCATTTCAGTACTTCACCACAGGCCTATTGCTTTCTGGCCACTTAATTATATGTAAGCTTTTATTTTAAGTAATGAATTGCTTCCAAAGGTGATAAAAAGATCTTGTTAGGACTGATGTTTGTTTTATGGGACACAAATATAAGGCATAATCTCCCTGTCTGAAGTAATATCTGTGGATGCTATCACAGCCTCACCCGTCCACCAAAGGGTACTGTCAAAGAAACTAGAGGACCCAGTCTCATTGTTGTTGAAAGCATCATCACCTGCTGACAAGGCTTGGCTGCTCTCTGTGTCAGCACCTCATGCTGCATCCTGGCTACTGGTCACACCTCCTAGTCTTGACCTGAACTTTGAACCCAATGAACTGTAATTCTCCATCCAATGGTGGCTAGGGATGGACACGGCTAGAGGCTCCTCATGTTCTTTGTGTACTACCTGTAAACAGGGTGGTGATGTTGTCCAGTGCCCAGCCATTGAATCACATATATGTAACAATGAGTAAACAAGCACATACATGTACGTTGTGGGTGCAAGGGTCAAGCATTTTAATAAAAAATGATGGTGCAGGGACTGATACAGAAACCAAAGATAGAGGCAGCAAAAACTGTTAGTCATTTTGCAACCACCCCCATGATGGGTGTGGCCTTAGGAAGAAAGGTATCAAGTTTTTGAGGGGTGACTCTTTCATTGTAAGGGCATCCTGTTCAGCTGATCCTGACAAAAGAGTACATTCAATTTCAGTGATGGATCCAGGATTTCCAGTTTGTGGGGGGGGGGGGGGGGGGAGGAACAAATGACCCATGTCCACGTCCTGCTCCAGCTGGGGTATGGGGGAGTGGCTGTAAGCTCCTCCATAGGGTCTAGGGAAGAGCACATAACATTTTAAGTACTTCAACATCAACCCATATTTCAACAAGTCAAAGAGTGTATGGAAGCACTTGTGCCTATGTACACAGAGATAGTGCCCATTACATAGAGGTGTAGCACCTCCCATGGATGTGAGATAAGATAACCACAGGCATTACCACTTACACACACACACACACACACACACACACACACACACACACACACACACACACACACACACACCCTCCTTCACAAGAAATCCCAATCTTCATGTAAAGGTATATCTGCCAATCAAGTGAAGGTCAGTATACACAGCTCACAAGATGCTATTCATTTTAGCCAGGACAATGGTTGTGTACACCTTGGACTGCCCTTGTGGGTTTTGTGGTAGCGGTCAGGCCCCAAGGCCAACATAAACAACAGTACCTAAGAAGTAATATTTCAATGCTAATAGTACATGGCTACACTACACCCTTCTCCTACAACTCTCCGCTCTGCTAGTGGAGCATACTGCCCCAAACATTCATGACTCCAACAAGTCAGTACAGGGAGGATAAATGGTATGTGTAATTTTGCCAGTGATGTCCCTGCTGGTGTACATGTACATGACTACAGGAGGACAGGAGAGAGGGAGTGAGGGAGGGGGAGGGGGAGGGAGGGAGGGAGGGGGAGGGGGAGGGAGGGAGGGAGGGGGAGGGGGAGGGAGGGGGAGGGGGAGGGGGAGGAGGAGGGAGGGTGAGGGAGGGAGGGAGGGAGGGAGGGAGGGCGAGGGAGGGAGGGAGGGAGGGAGAAAGTGAGGGAGGGAGGGACAGGAGAGAAAGAAAGGGAGGAGAGAGGGATAAGAGCAAAGAAAGATGGAACACAAACTAAGTGATTGAAGTGTACACTGTACACAATGTACCTGGGCAGGCTGCCTGCAGCACTGTTGACGCCCATTCCAACTGGAGTGCAGTGCCTGCGGGCGTGACTGGAGGGCCTGTCCAACAGATAACATACTGAGCACAGATCATATACATGTACCATGCACACTGTTATTTGCGCATGTTGCACACAGTAGCAGAGAAGACATACATGTACATGTACAAAGTGAAGGGGAGGAGGCCGGTGGTGTTGTAGTTGATCACAGTAAGGGGCAGGACACCCGCCAGAGCACCATTGCAATACAAACTAAAGTTGATAAGGATGCCATTACTGTGAGTTGGCAAGTCCCAAGACACAATGATGTAGGTGGAGCCCACATTCTGCACCGACACAGCATCAAATCCATACCGGTGCTGGGGGAAGGAGGGGGAAGAGGATGACATCACATGCACACAATGACATCACACATACAGTACATGTACATGTATACACAGTCAGTGACACACAATCACACGCACCGAGGTACCATTCAGGAGGGGATAAGACACATGCTGTAAGGGGTTGCAATGCCATATCTGCTCGTCGTGCTGGGAAATCCCTCAAAGTAGACTTTCATGGTCGGCAGTGATGGCTGCCATGTGCACCGTATCCACGGTGACGTAGAAGGTATTGGAGGCCGGCTCAATCAGTACCACGTACCCCTGGCCATCACAGAGGTTACAGGAGGGGACTGCACCACACTCGCACCGACGTACAAGCTCAACATGACCGATGAGTTCTGAAGCTCACAGTGTGCCATTGACCATCGTGAAGGTTCTGGTACTGTTGGATACAACGACAGCTGGTCCAGAGCCCACATCAAATATTAACCATGGCAACCCGCCATGAAGCTTCACTCCCAGGAAGTCAGTCACTACACTGTTGATCTGGTGGAAGAGAATGCCGCTGGGGTTGTAGGTATGGAACTGGACTGTGGCCTGGTTAATAAAACCACAAAGGAACATGTGCCCGCTGAATGTAGCCAGGCCCCTACCGTCGAAGGAGGTCCCCACATATCTGACTGGGACTTAAGGCTGGGGACTCGATGGTGCAAGGTGTAGGCAGTGATGACATAGTCGGGTTGGAGGGAAGCATTCCATTGGAGGGACATGGAAGAGGGGATGAGGGGGGAGCTTGGCCCACAGGTGCTAAGGGTGTGAGAAAGATACAAAGTGGTTGTCAATGACCACTTCGGGCTTTGTTGAATATAATTGAACACATAACACATAACCCACACACACATCATGTGCACATGGCACACATGCATGCAAATGCTGCTTGTGTCTGCTAAGTGTACAAACTGAATGATGACTGCCATTTTCTTTACGCAAGGCAAGAAGAGAAGGCCATAAAACATGTACCTACAACACCAAATCATACACATGTACATGTACCTGCAACACAAACAACATCCACACACATACATGTAAATACACACCCCCACACACACATACACATGTGCCCATGCACACACACACACACACGCATGCACACACACAACACACACAACACACACACACACAAACAACACACAACACAACACACACACACAACACACAAACACACACACACAACACACACATACACACACACACACACACACACACACACACACACACACACAAACCACACACGGTCCACATACACAACGTATACATACCACTATCCAGTGTTGTGACATTGGTAACACCACCAGTCTGACATCCAGCTGTGGTGCATGCTGCTTCCACAAAGCTGTACTGCGTTGACGGCTGCAGGTTATGTACCACGGGACACTGAGGTAGTGAGAAGGACGTTCCCCAGTACGGAAACAGCTTACACATTGCAGGCTGTGATGATCCCATTGGGAACTGAGGGGTTAAACTACATTACATTGACAGAAGAAGAGGAGAGTGCCAGAAGCTGAGGGCTTGGAACCCCCAATAGTGCTGTGAAAGGGACCAAGATGTGACAACCATACACAAATACACACACACACACACACAACAGTGTGCATATGTATGTGAGTATGTGTGCAAGTGATACATGTGTGAATGTGAGTATGCATGAATACATATGTTCACACACACACACACACACACACACACACACACACACACACACACACACACACACACACACACACACACACACACACACACGTGCCTCACATTGATTTTCATTGCAATACAGGGGGTGTGGCACCTACATGTACTTACACAGCATGAGGCGTGAGCGGGGCTACAAATACAAGTCGTGTTCACAGTAAATCGGGGGGGGGGGGTGGGGTATATATAATAATCGGACTTCCAAAGGGTGGGGTTTCCCCAAGAAAGGTGCCCCCCCCCCCCCATCCCACACATCATACTGGATCAGCAGGCCGTTTGGATTGGACAGTGCAGTCACAGCGTTCAGAGCAGTAACATTGGGAGCAGCCTGGGATGTGGGCATGGCTTGTAATGTCTTCAACCTGCTGGAGTTGCTTTGGCCACACCCACCGGATGTGCAGGCCTGTACCAGGTTGTACGCTGTAAACAGTTGTAGTCCATATACAGTGTATGGTATTGGACAGGGCAGGGATTTACCACTCTCACCCCCTATCCACCCCCTGGTTTGCCCCTAATTTGAGAAGGCCAACAGTATACCATATCCACACTCAACAAGGCCAACAGAATAGGGATAAGGCCAACAGTATAGGGAGAAGGCCAACAGTATATAGGGAGAAGGCGAACAGTATAGGGAGAAGACCAGCATTACAGGGAGAAGGCCACCAGTCTAACAATAAAGGAAGAAGACCAACAGTATAAGGAGACGGGCAATTAACGGTTCGGGAGTAAAGGGAGAAGGCTACCACTGGTTACAGTACACTGTACAAGGAGATGTGCACAATTATAGAGAGATGGCCAACTGTACTAGTATAGGGAGAAGGCCATATCTACTACTTCCAAGATATGCACATACATGTAGGGCCGAAAACTACCCACTGCCGAACATACCCTACGCTACTAAATTCACATAGTATACTCACCATAACACCTGCGTCTCAGAAGATGAAAGCATGAATAGTTCGATCCCTGCATGCATCATTGTGCCTAATTGATGCGCTCCACATCTCCAGTGCAAGTGACGCCCCATAGCCGATAATTTAATTTGTGTATCGATTCAATTGTAATTGTAATTCAAATTTATTGATCGATAGTTACGTTACAGTCATTAAAGTTTATAACCGTTAACGTATAACCACTACTAGCTAGCCGACATAATTTTAATAATTATAGCTTTATTCTAAGATGACGCAAGGTATTACGTAGTGACTACTTCGTTTATGAATAAATTATGCGCGGTAGAAATTAAATTTCTGTCTTGATTGTAGTTTACGAATGGTTAATGGTATAATCTTATAAAGCACAGATTCACAATCAGTCTGATTTATTGTAAATTATAAACGTGTTTGAAATTCAATTTGAAAAAAAAAAGCAAGATGACCGCCTATGTATGGGCCATTTCTCCATATGGCGACATAACTTTTTAAATAACTGCATAAGCTCGATCGCAAACGTTTGTATCAATCGATCGATACCACCATATTACAAATCTTTCGTTACATTGCTACAAATTACGAGATTGAGGATGGTGCTGTGCATGCATGGTCGCCGGTCGGCCAATCATCAACGCATTGCATGTGCTTATATAGGTCGGTCTCGCTTGAAATAAAGACCTTTGTACGTTCCTACCCTATACATGCATAGAGACCTGATCCCACATTCACCTGCACACGTGATAACATATTCAACCATAAATGAACAAAATGAAACTAGTATAGGGACCAACATATTTATGGGCTGGTCCCCAAACTAGCACAAGACAGCAATACAAAGTTGTTGTGGTATATGTTCAAGAGAGCTACACTTTACCAGCTATGATCAATTTGCTGTGTGCAGACAACCATAACTGTTTGGCAATGGATAACAGCTGTGGATCGTTGAGCTCACCAGCAATGCAGTGTGCCTGACGTGCAGCCAACAACATTTTTTCACTGAATTCTTTGGTGACAGGAGGCTTCTCCAGGCCATTGTCACCTTCATCATCATCATCATCATCATCATCACCACCACCACCACCATCATCAGGCTGTTCAACTGCAGCTTCATCCAAATCACTACAAATTTTGTCAAGGACTTGCAATTCAATAGATGCTGCAACTTCTTGGTCATCCTCAACGTCTATCCATTTCTCCATCAGCGAGGTGTCCCCTTTCCCCACAGCACTGACTGCATCTAAAATTCCAATTGATTGGAGTGTACCAACAGTGCTGTCAGATTGCAAGTCAAGACTCTTCAGTTGATCACACATTTTTGTTACAATACTATCAGTGGTAGCTTTGCGATAGTCACGGTGTTCACTTGCCACAATGGCTTCATCTGTAACAGGAAGGCAATGAGAGTGCACCCAGCAAGAGACAATAACTGATTGGTCCAATTCATCCCATGCCTTTTTCCAGATGATAGCTGTATCAAGCAGATTTGGAGGTAAGCAGTATTCAAGCCCTCGACATCCAGCTACAATGTGGCTAGCCATTAGGTGCAATTCATCATACTTATCAATGCCTGTCAGTAACCTGTCCAGAACACAATACTTGTAAGTACACTTTACAGCTGAAATGATGCCTTGGTCAAGCGGCTGATACATTGAGGTCAAATTAGGTGGGAAAAACAAAACTGAGACTTGACCCTTAGGATCACCAATGTCTTTGCAATGGCCAGAGAACCCATCTAAAAGGAGAGCCACTTTGGAGTCTGTCCATTTTCGAATGCAGGGTAGGAATACATCATTAAACCAGAATTTAAAGCGTTCTCCATCACTCCATGCATTGGGCTGTGAGGTATATGGAAACGGTGGCCTTTGTTTTTTGAAACAGCGGGGATTTTTTGATGTACCAATCATCAATGGGGCAACTTTACAAGTACCAGTAGCATTGCAACAAAGCACTAAAGTCACTCGATCCTTAGCAGTCAAAGCTTTTGTCCCTCTTCCTTTTTGCCTCACATCAACGTCTGGTAATACATAACTCCGCTTAGGTAACGCTCGGTAAAAAAGCCCCGTTTCGTCCATGTTAAATATATTCTGTAAAGCATAGCCCCCCTCACTAAGTTGAGAACGCAAAACATCCATCTTCTTTTCAGCATCAATCAGACAAATATCTCCCGCTTCACCATGGAGGGGAACACTTGGTGGGACATTAAATCGCTTACGCCATCGCCTAACCCACCCATCTGACGCTTTGAAGTTATGAACATTTCTTAATCTTGCCTCATGGCAAGCACGAGCTTGCAAAGCAGCTAGTGATACGGGTAAAGGCTTGCGGAGTCCCACTGGTGTTCTCACGCGACAAAACCAATCAAATACAGCCTTGTCAATGTCCGCAAATTTGCCAAATTTCGCTACCTTTGAGGTAAGTTGACGTTTATATAGCGCTGCTCTGCAGCGACTAATGTTTAAAACTTGAGTTTTTGATACGCCCAACTGTGCTGCTACCTCCCTCTGGGTCTTTCCTTTATCAAGCATTTCGATGACATCAAGCTTTTTCTGTACATCTAGCACCCTTCTCCCCTTTCTGGTACCTTTAAGAAATTCATTTCTTTGCTCTTCTACTGGGCTGCCAGCGCTGTTCTTCTTTCTCTTTGCCTTTGCCTTAGGCGCAGAGCCAGGCGTCTCCATACTACACACACTGACAAACCCGCCAAAAAAACGCGAATATTTAGAATCAAATATTCATATCATAATCATTGTGGCCTTAATTGCATTTAGGTAAATTCTAACATCGATAGCGGCACTTTATGGTCTTATAATCGGGTGGTCTTATAATCGAACACCCACTGTACAGAGTAGGCATGCTATGACTTTCATTTCTGACCACAGCTCTTGATCCGACGCCAGGGTGTACTACGGCCAAATGAAAACGTTTCGCTGCATGGCCAACCAAGGGGATGACGACGATAGCATTGTAAAGCATAAGCTAGCTACCACCGCGGTCAGAGAGTAAGTAAATGCTGAGTTCTTTGTGCATAACCTCTGTAATATTTTAGCGTGTGCTTGTAAGGAAACCGTCGACAAGCGCCGCGAGAGTAGTAGAGGCTCGTGCTCGCCTTCCAAGAGGCCTCTGCTAGGCGGAGAGTCCCCTTCTAACTACATCAGCAGGATGTGATGGAGACTTTGATCGCCAGCTTGGAACTATACCTGTTTATTTTTTGACCAAGTTGTATTTCAGCTGTAATTTGATTAAAGTTTGCCGTTAAATTCTGAATTATTGCTGGCGTGGTTCAGGGTTTAAGCACTAGCCTTCAAGTATGCAGAACAGAAAATGGATTTGAAACGACTCGAATACATGACGTGTACAGAGTCTGCACGCGTTCATCTGAAGTATGCAGACAGGTGATGACGAATATACTGAATCCATATGCAGACCGCGATATCATACGTATAAGCGAAGTGTTCGTTCTGAGACGTATACATGGCGCCGCATTCGTGACGTATGAAAAACTGCCCACGTGTCGAGTGCAGACGAGTATCGATTAGTATGGGTGCAATATACAAGGCTGCATACGGTACACTGTCGCGCCGTGCACATCGCTTATACATGCATATGGCGATGCGCTAACAATCTGTTGTGTGTGCTGGCTCGGCGGTGTGTGCTCCATGTGTCATCGATCCGGTCCGATAAACCTCCAATTTTTTTTTTCCCAAGCGTTTTGATGATGTGCAAATACAGAAGATAAATGTTGTCTCGTGCATGAAGGGAGAGGGGGATAGTGGGTTAGAAGTGGTGATTTAGTGGTCAGTGGTGAAGAAGGGATGGTATAGGTTAGGGCTTTTGGGACTAGCTGTATGTCAGGAAAAATCACACTTTGTAACACAACTACTCCTCACAAGGGCAATGCACTCCGTTCATCCCTGTGCCCTTAATGAGTCATTTCCGCTATCTTTCAGTCATCCGCCTTCATAAGATGAAAGTGCCCGGGATCATCTTTGTTTTTGTATTTTGCCAGCTTGCAGGTAAATGTGAGACGAGCATCTGGATAGTTAGTGTCTTTCCTTCTCATCGCATACAGGTACGTGTGCAAAAATAAATAAAAAACATACACACAATACGCATGCGCATATACACCACACCATGAAATATAATAACATGCATGACAAAAAATGTGTACATGTTCCGGTGTGCATGTACACCACACACACTTCCATGACATGCAAAACTTCATACACTCACACATACTGACGTGCCATAACTACAGTCCACACTGCTCCCCCGCGACATGTAACATTTTTGGAAACAACCTTATTCAGACTACGGCCGCAAGTAACCAGGGCAATGGCCTCTACATGAACATTAGAAATGCAGCCAGCTGTCCTGGCAACATCACGAGATGGAACGTGTGTTACTATAGCGCCAATTCTAACGCAACGATGACCTCCTACTTTGCTATCTATCGCCCCACCAACGGATCAAACTATCGTCATGTCGGTCAGTTGTTACCTACGCTGCAACCCGGAACCTGTCAATCGCCTACGTCTGCGACCATATTCCCATTCCCAGTCCCAACGGTATGCGGTACAGCCTCAGGACGTACTGGCTGTCTGTCTAAGGAACATGAAGTACCAGGCCATGGTCGCCTTCAGTGTGACAGGTGCCAGTGTGCTCAGAGCTAACTCTGGGACCAACCCTATGTGTGGGCCAAATGGGTCCATGGCAGACACCCTTGATGCGACTGAGTACAACACTATATTGCTAACACCACGCTGCATGTCAGCATTGGTAAGTAGGGCACCCTTGAAACTAGGTGTTAGGAGCTCTACTACTTGGGTTCAATTAAGCAAGTACTGTTGCCTCTAACCCTACCCCTCCTCTATACACCATCTTCCTTCCAGCAGATGTGAATGAGTGTGCGGTCAACAATGGAGTGTGCGGTCAGATATGCAACGACGCCACACAAAGATATTTCTGTAGCTGTTACTCTGGTTACCAACTTCTACCCGATGAGTTAAACTGCACCAGTAAGTATCTATGGTGTTGAGGAGATTACATCTAACCACATCATACAGTACCATGGGACCAACCCTGCAAGACCATCTTACTGCAGCAGTATTAATATGTATGTAATAGGTATTGCAAGGGAGTACAAACTGACAATGCTTATCATGCACATATCATCTGAAACCAAGTGCATTTGCCTAAAGTCCAAATTAAACTTAAATATCCAGTTGCATTCATCAGGCAATATAGTGCAAGTTGGATACTTTTTTTCAAGACATACCACAAGGTGTAATGCCACAAGTTTTATATATAGATATCAATCTTTGCCTATGTACAGGCTGCAACAATGCATCTTATGATGAATGCATTAATATGTGTCTGCATTTACAGTAGATTATGAATGACACTTACACCAAAGCTAATTGTGCACTGTGAGCCCTCTAGCTCGAGTGAATTCATTATTATTCTGAATTAAATTAGTTACAGCAAACAAAGCATGGGCACAGCATAGTACATGTAAGTTCTGTAGACAAGGCTACATGTATATGGATGCATACATCCATTCAGTGACAACACAACTTTTGCATTGCATGACAATAATCGGTGCTAAGGTATTATACATGTATAGGGTATATGCCAATTGGCACTGAATGGTGTCATGACGCCATCAAAGCCTTCAACAACATATGCAGGTATTTCTACCTCCATTTTCAAAGTCACATCAGCTACAACTACGTACTTCCATACGATGTGTTAATTAATGTTCTCTTATATGAACGTCTCCCTAGTTACTACTACATCAGCAACTAATTTCTCTGCAACTAAAAGTAAATTCCACCAGCATGTATATATTTTTGTGTTGCATTGATGGCCATGCAGACTCCATGATGTGTTGAGCATGTATGCCTCCTCTATTATCAAATAGTGCATCAAAAGTTATCGTTTGGCCATGACTAAGTATACACCAGACAATATTTTTATATTCCATCCAAAAAATACTTAAGCTGCATGATGGGTGGGGGGGATAAGCAGTTGCTTATTGCTGGCCGTGATCCAAGTAAAAAGACTTTCTCGTTATCTGCACCGCTAACGATCCGTGTTTTCATGCATGGATTCAACGTGTGTAGTATGCAGAGCGCTTTAGTATAATTTACCATCCGACGGGTTTTTGACAATTCGATGCGAGCCAGCACAAGCACATACATATAGAGTAATCTCCTAACATGTCAACGTATGGCGTTCGGAAGAATTGGTAGAACGGACTCAGAGAATATAAATCAGCTTCGAAGCCTAAATGTATCATGTATATTTTTATGTAGCTGCTAGCAAGACACACACACACACACACACACACACACACACACACACACACACACACACACACACACACACACACACACACACACACACACACACACACACACACACACACACACACACACACACACACACACACACACACACGCACATACACTCATTACTCACACATCGCTAGGAGTATACCACGGCTGTATATGCGACTGGAAACAAGTGTTTAATATTATATACGGTACCTATCTAAAGAAACTCCTAGATCCTCATTACAGAACAAATCTCACAACATTTCAAAAAAGCAGTAAAAAATATGTTATAGTAAAATACAACACAACTCTTTATTCCCTTTTATCGCACTCTTCCAACTGCACTGTATGCGCGGTGGCACTATTTTCGGATGGGCGGGTATACATTATCCAATACTGCGACCAAAGAAGGTGTAAGGTACATGTAGATGCTTTGAGAAACATGCATGTACAAATAATATTCGATGTCAGCTCAATGGTCATGTCACAAAGCGTACAGATGGCAATGGTCATCAACGAAACAAGCTCGTTTAAATATTGCCCCTCCTCCAGTCTTCTCGTACATGTACGAGCACATGTCGTGAGCCCTTGGAAAGCCAAAACAATGTTACTGTCAGGAATAAGTAGAAAGTGTCTAGTGCGTTCAAACCTTCTGTCACAGCCCCTTGAACTGCAATGTCGCAAGTGACAAGGTGTGCATGTTGTGAGTGGGTAGCGGCATCAACCACAGTGTGTCCTTGCTGCTCTGCATGAGAACGGCTCAGTGCCACGATGGAGAACGAGGTGCACACAAAAGTCTCTATTGCAAACATTGCACGGGCTCTGCTGAAGGCCTGGCTATTCTCTGGAAGAGAATGAGACTTCTAAAGTATTGCATGTGTACATGCATGTACCTACAGTTTGTCCACGTGTCTCAATTATCAGGAGTTTCTCTAACTCAGGCGGAGAGGGTGCGTCACATCTAGAGACAAATGTATTGTGGATGATAATCTAAACGGAGAGATGGTCCTCGTTTCATTTCCCGTCCCTTCTGGTGGTGGTGAGCTTAGAGGCTCCTTCGGTTCCCCTTTCTTTGCCGCAGGACGATACCGAAACCACTGTGTTCATGCCGCCGCGAGGTGAGAGAGCCGAACAAAAAAGACACATCTGCATGGCTCGCTACATTGCAGAATACCCTTACATTGAAGGCAGCACGCAGCCATCCGTCTCCTGAAGATGAATTACTTTGGCATTGCCCACTTTTTTTTCTATGGCAAATGACCTGGAGATATTTTGGCAAATTGAAGTAGACATATTCATGGACATGGACACATCTGCCTATAGATTGAAAACACCTTTTGTTTTGGCTCACGCACGCCTTATGCTATACTAGCTTGTATATTTGTTAAACTTTCTGCACGGCTATACATCAGTTTTGAAAAACTGATATAATTTCTAACTCGTTCGTTGGTTGGTCACTGCATGAGATCCCCCAATCTTATGCAGCTTCTACGCCTAATACATGAAACATTTTGTATACGTATTGCTGCACCTCGATCGCGTTATGGACGTTTAAATTCAACTAACATTTTACCAATTTATTAGTCATACTTCGTACATTTGAAACGAAATAAAAACACATTATTTCACGCGTGCATATGCGGTAAAATAAAGCAGTCTTGCTGCGCCATGAGAGGAAGTTCTCTACTTCACTTAGTTGCACAACTATACGGACCACCTCACAAGAAATGTGAGTGTGGGGATGGGACTTATTATACAGTCTCTGGTTGAGTCACAGTTTTAACACCATGAGCTCTATCATATCGCTCCTGAGCGGAGATATGAGCAAGAGCGCAGACGAGAGCGGAGATGATTTGTAAGATGAGGCGCGAGAGATGAGAAGCTAATTTCCGCTCATCTGATATACGTTCTGAATCGAGAGAGTAGCGCGCTCGAGAGTATCGCGAGCGGCTCATTCTCTATCATCTCTCTATCTATACTCTATATTCTAACTCGCTAGCTACTCTCTCTATCTCTCTCTCTCTCTATTATCTCTCTCTCTATATCTACTCTCTCTCTCTATCTCTTCTATCTCTCTCGTCTCTCTATCTCTCTCCTATCTTCTCTCTCTCTCTCCTCTCTCTCTCTCTTCAGGCCCGTAGCCAGGGGGGGGTTCGGGGGGTTCGAACGAACCCCCCCTCAGGGGGGAAAAGGTCCAATTATGTGGAAGTACGGTAAAGGTCTGGCCACTCTATAAGGCGATTAGGCGATTCCTGGGCGGCTAGGCCAATCCAGTCCTGGTTTTTCCCGCATTTAATAAAATGGTCTTGATTCATGTTTAGTTGATAAAATGAAAATTAATTATTAATTTACACTGTAATTTTAATTCATACTCAATACTCGTGCGCCGATCGAAAATGCCGGGTAGCTCCCAGAAAAAAAAGAGAGCGTGAACGAGCCGCTGCCTTGTGCCAGAAGCTTGATGTGTTCTTACCAACTGCAAAACGAAAGGCAACGGGCGATGGGCAACAGTCGGATCCTTTAGTCACAGAAACAAATTCTGTCACAGCGGCAGCCACAGAGGAAATCGAATGTAGCGATCACTCTGATAAGTGCGAAACTACATGTAGTGAAATGGTTGCGCCAGATTCTAACGAGCCTGAAATCACTACGCAGCAAGGTGCATCCACTATGAATACCCGAAATATGACTTCAAATCATGTAGAAAAGAATATTGAAGAACCAGATCTGGAGGTGTTAAGTTTGGTATGAGTGTACTGGTACATGTGTCTGCAAATTGGTTTGCATTCAGTTGCAAAATCAATGTTTTCAAAAGCTTCCGCGCTTCGCGCGGGCGGGGCACATCCCCCTCCCACACCCACCCCCTTTTGGTGATCCACGCCCACTTTAGGTCCACATTTATTATTTTCGAACCCCCCCTTTTCCCGACCTGGCTACGGGCCTGCTCTTCCTCTCTCTCTCTCTGAATCTTCCCTCCCCCTTCAGTCAGTGCACTGTACACTCATCAGTAGTACCAGTCAACCTCCACGTGACCCCTTTTAAGTGTGATTTTAATACTAATAGCGAGAAATGTGATTATAACAGATGCACTTGAAATAAAGAAGTTCTGCTCCTTGAAGCATAAATTCTGTTTGTAGCCTAATGATGGACTACCATACAAACAATGGGATTACTTCATGCATAGCTCCTCTGCAGATCAATGTACATCTTCTCACCAGCCTCCAGTGGAGCACCAAGGATCCCTGCTTGGGGATGCGTGAGGTGGGCATCATCTGGAACCTGGAGGACGAACTCCATAGACTGATGAAGGGACAGGTAGATATCTCTGAACGTTGGTCTGGAATATGTATCAGGGTTCCTGAGTATGTGTGCATGTGGGAGGGAGAGGGGTGAAATGGTATGACAGGATTTCACCATCTACTATAAAAATCAATGGTTTCACCAATTGTATTGATACACAAGTTATAAAAAATCTCTCATTGTTTATAGTAAAGAAACCAAGAGCGCTCTTCTTCAAAGGCAGACTATACAGCTGCTTATATGCCTGATATTGCTGTGACATCATCGAAGGGTTTGAAATTGCATATGTGTATAGTCTCACATTCCAAAAATGCAATCATTTGATGTAGACAATAAAAACTACTAGTGACGTCTCTGGTTCATTCTCGTCTATCATACGAACATTAAAAATATTACATAAGCTCACTGACCTTCTCCACTAATTTACACGCACTGGCTAATCTGAATATTGCTCGAAGCCCAAACATCACCATCAATTCGTAGTGGCAAGTTCAGCCTGCTTTTATCAGAGCTACCAACCAGATGCATGCCTAGACAATTGCAATGCTGTGCATGATGATTTGATGTTATGTAAATAAATACTAAATTGTGTGGACAGTGAACGAAATAATAAAACACTTTATGGCACCATATATGTATGTAATTATATATTATATACCAGCATTGGATCATCATGTGGTAGATCAGCAGTGGACATCCAGGAGGTGGTGGGAGTCTGTAGCCTGAATCAACCTTTTGAACAACCTGCACATTAGAATAACCACTTGTACCAATTGGAGACATAACTGTGAACATTGTAATTTACTTCTACATTGGTGATCCCTTCATAAGGTTTTATCCCAATGCTCCATATCTCGTAGAGCAGACATCCATAGCTCCACACATCACTGGCAGTGGAGTACTTCTTGAAGTGGATAGCCTCAGGAGCTGTCCACTTGATGGGAACCATTCCTCCATGAGAAACATAATACATGTCATCAGCCAGGTCACGTGACAGTCCAAAGTCAGCAATCTGAGGGTTATTAATCATTGTATTTCCAATGATGTCATTTGAACCTTTTTCCCCACCTTGCATATGCAGTTCTGTGTAACAAGAATATTCCTCGCAGCAAGATCACGATGGACAAATGACTTGCAAGAGAGATATTTCATCCCATCAGCAATTTGCTTTGAGTATGCAAGCAGACATAAGTACAACTCATGATGGACCAACTGACCTGGACTGTACCCAGAGTGAAAGGATGCAATTAATTCTTAGTAGATGACACATTCACAAACATACTCTGGTTTTAAAGAGTCAAGGTGTGTCCTCAGGTCCCCTTTGTGGGCCAGCTCAAGTACCAACATCACCTGGCAAGCAATTAGAAGCAATTAATTCTAATTACGTACTAGTGGGCTTTTTGTACAGTGTCCACGTACAGGCTCACCATCAGTGACAATGCCATACAGTTGAATAACATTAGGATGTCTGAACTGTGCCATGATGGCTGCTTCCTGCAGAAACTTGACCTTAGCATCTGGCTGGGTTATTGTAGGATTGAGAGTCTTGATGGCAACTTCACACCTTCCTATGGATCCATTCCATATTCCCATTTGGACCCCACCAAACTGACCACTTCCAAGCACTTTGGTTACACTAGGGGGGTTGATTGATTAACTTTTACAAGGCCATAAATTATGATTCGGCCATAACAAAAATCATCATTATAATGTTAGTGTAAAATAGTAAGGCTTTTAAAAAAGGCATTACCTAACCGTATTACGTGAAATTTTCTTTATCTTGTAGTTCTCCAGCTGAACATACAGATCTTTCTCACATGATGCTGGCATGTAGTATGGATCCTTGTTATCTTTCTCCACTTCATGACCTTGCTCAAATATCTGGGAGAGAATATAGTGATGCATATCATTCAGAAATGCAGTACATGTGTACAAACAAATTCTTTCCTCAAAAAATTGTTCGTTTATCCAGCAAGATTTACCACTAATTTGCATCAGGAAAGAGCTTTTGCACGTGTTCGAAATAGATAAAAAGTAAAGTGATGGTGTGGTGGTGGTGTAATGTAGTCTTAAAGGGAGGCAGTGCAGTACCGCAATCACATTGAATTTGCTAAAAATAATCTAACTCCTGTGTGTAATACAATGGGGAGCAGGGTGAAGCAACCCTAAGACACATTCAGTAACATTAAAAAAATCAGATGATAAGCATTCTAGTGAAACCATGCTCAAAAAAATAATTCCCTACCTGCTGATCAATAAAGGCATTTTCATCGACCGCACTTCTTGGATCTTCACTGGTTTTCGGCTGGCTCTAATAGCAAACAAATGAGACTAGTCGTACTTTTCCATCCTGTTGTGCACATGTCTTCTCACTAGCTTGTCATTATAATATTTCACAACAGACATTTCTGGGTCTTCGTATGTATTTCTACGTTCATCAGCCTTTACAGGTTCATAAATAGCAGAAGTATCAGCATTGTTATTCAAAAGGGTAAGTGTTGAAGTCCTTCCCATGTACGTAACATTGTCTACAGAAAAAGGATATACAATCATTCTGTGATATATCAACTTTCCTTACCCATGGCCAAGCCTTGAGCTGTTACTGGTCTGAATTTCCCTGCATATTTCCTTTTCCTGGTCACAATAATGATGATGACAGCTGCAGTCACCATTGCAGCCACAATGATGGTGACAATTACGCTTGCAACTGCTGAACCTGGTACTTGTTCTGGAAAATGTATATGCATACATTTGCATGCTAAATACATAACAGTAGCGCCTACTAAACAAATATGAAAGTTCTTAAAATGGCTCCTGTATAGCATATAAGGCAAAGCAATGACCTAACTATAGCTGAGCTGCATGAGTTTACTTTTAATACACTGTATGAGAATACTGATACTCATGCTAAAACATCATGGAGCTTGCATGGCCATAATGCAAGACAAAGCATATACATGCTTGGCAAAATTTACCTTCAGATCCAGATAAATTTGTAACACGTGTAGCAGTAACTAGGGAGAAACTACAAATAAGCGAATATTAAGAGATTGTATGGAATTACCTTCAGGTGTAGTAGTAGCTGATTGTGAGAGGACTTTGAAAGCAGAGGTAGAAATATCTGCATGAATGTGGCAAAGCAGTGCTAATTTTAGATATGCATGTATTATTGGTTGCAAAACTTGTATGCAAATATAATTATTATCATGCTATGCTGTTTAAAATGATGGATAATAAAATAATTATTCTTAAGACATTGTACTGAAGTACCTTCAGTTGTAGTAGTAGCGAAAGTGGAGGTAGAAATATCTAAATATGGCATAGCAGTGTTAATTGTAGATATGTCATTGAAGGCTTTTGGTGCCACTGATCATGGCACCATTCAGTGCCAAGTGGTAAATGGTGTATACACTACATGCATATATCTTTCCATGCTGTATAATCATGCATCATAAAACTGCTATCCTTAAGGCATTGTATGGAAGTACCTTCAGGTGTTGTAGTAGCAGTGGGTACTTTGAAGATAGAGGTAGAAATACCTGAAGGTGCATACCAGTGCTTATTTTAGATATGCTTTTGGGGCCACTGTCATGGCACCATTGAGTGCCAAGTGGAAAATGGCTTATACTGTAATGTATATTTTCATGTTGTTTAATCTTATACTATAATAATGTATATTTTCATCTTGTTTAATTATGCATAATAAATAATTATCCTTAAGGTATTGTATGGAAGTACCTTCAGGTGTAGTAGTAGCTAATGAAACTTCAAAAGTGGAGGTAGAAATAGCATAACAATACTAAATGTAGATATACATGTATTATTGGAGGCTTTTGATGCCATCATGGCACTATAGGTGGCAAAAGGTTCATACACTGCCATGCTGTTTAATCAATAAAATAATTATCATTAAGGCGATGTATGGAAGTACCTTCGGGTGTTGTAGCAGCTGTGGATACTTGGAAAGTGGAGGGATAAATATCTGCATGAATGAGGCATAACAGTACTGATTTTAGATTTATTGGTAGCTTTTGATGCATTCAAGTGCTAAGGTGGCAAAACGTTTTACACTGGTATAATTATTATCTTGCTATGCTGTTTAAATGATGGATAATTATTCTTAAGACATTGTACTGAAGTACCTTCAGTTGTAGTAGTAACGAAAGTGGAGGAATATCTGAAGATGGCATAACAGTGTTAATTGTAGATATGTCATTGAAGGCGTTTGGTGCCACTGATCATGGCTCCATTCAGTGCCAAGTGGTATATGGCTTATACATTACATGTATATATCTCTCATGCTGTTTAATCATGCATCATAAAACTATTATTCTCAGAGCAGTGGGTACTTTGAAGATGGAGGTAGGATTACCTGAAGTTGAATAACAGTGCTTATTTTAGATATGCTTTTGGGGCCACTGTCATGGCACCATTGAGTGCCAAGTGAAAAATGGCTTACACTATAATGTATATTTTCATGTTGTTTAATTATGCATAATAAATAATTATCTATAAGGCATTGTATGGAAGTACCTTCAGGTGTATAGTAGTAGAAAGTGGAGACAACAATACCTGCATTAATGTGGCATAACAGTACTAATTGTAAATATATTTTTAACATCATCATCGTCATGCAATGCAAAAATTGTGTTATTGTTGAATGGATGTATGCCTCCATGTAGCCTTGTAGCAATTACATGTACTATGCTGCATGTGGGTCATGTATTGTTGCTGCAGCTAATTAAATTTTTTTTAAAGGCAGAGTAATAATGAATTCACTTAAGCAGAGTGACCAATTAGCTTTGGGGTCAGTGTCTTTCATAATCTATACACATTAGTGATGCATTGCTGTTGCCTTCACATAGGCATTAAGTATTGATTACTATTTGCAAGATTGATACACAAAATACATGTGCTGCATGTGTAATGTGATTAGATGTAAACTCCAAAAAGCAGCACAGACATGATGCCAACACTCACTGCTGCAGTTTATTCCATCTAGTAGAAGTTGGTAACCAGTGTAACAGCTACAGAAGAATCCTGGTGTGGTGTCATTGCATATCTGACCACAGCCCCCATTGTTGACTGCACACTCATTCACATCTGTTGGAAGGGAGGAGGAGGATTAGAGGCAACGGTAACTGTTTAATTGAACCCAAGTAGTGGAATTGCTAAAACCTAATTTTGAGTTCCCAATGATTGTACTTACCAATGCTGATATGCAGCGTGGTGCTAGCGATAGTGTTGTACCCAGTCACATCAAGGGTGTTTGCCATGGATGCAGCTGACCCGCACCCAGGAGTGTCCATGAGTACGCTGGCACCTGGTACATTGGAGGCGACCATTGCCTGATACCTCGAGCCTCTCAGACACACGGCCAGGACGTCCTGAGGCAGTACCACATATTGCTCAGACCGGGGAATGGGAATGTTGTCGCAGACGTAGGCTACAGCCGTGTTCTGTGTTGCATCGTAGGTGGCAGCTGACCCAATGCGACGGTAGTTTAATCCATTGGTGGGGCGATACACAGCAAAGTAGGAGGTCACCCTTGTATCAGAATTGGCACTATAGTAACACATGTTCCATCTTGTGACGTTGCCAGCACAGCTGGCTGCATTGGCAATTTTTATGTAGAGGCCATTGACTTGGGTACTTGCAGCTGTTGCCTGAACAAGGTTGTTTCCAAAAATGTTACATGTTGGGGGAGCAGCGTGGACTGTATAGTTGTGGCATGTGAGTGTGTGAGTGTATGAAGTTGTGCATGAGTGATTGCATGTAGGCATGTGATTAGGTGTGTGAGGTGTATGCATACCGATACATGTGCATACATGTGTCACCCATGTTACATTACATAGTTATTGGTGTTGTGTACATGTGCATTTTGTGTATGTGCATTGTGTGTATGTGCATGTGTGTATGTGCATTGTGTGTATGTGCATGTGTGTATGTGCATTGTGTGTATGTGCATGTGTGTATGTGCATTGTGTGTATGTGCATTGTGTGTATGTGCATTGTGTGTATGTGCATTGTGTGTATGTGCATGTGTGCATGTGCATTGTGTGGATGTGCATTGTGTGTATGTGCATTGTGTGTATGTATATTGTGCACAAGTATGTGTAGAGAAGAATTAATTACTAATTATACAGGTGCTCCTCTCACTTCTAACTCCAAGCTGGCAAAATACGAATACAAAGATGAGCCTGGGCACTCGCATCCTATGAAGGCAGATGATTGAAAGATAACACAGTCTGATAAGTTAACACAGTCGAAATACATAATGGAAAATGTCAAATCAGGGTCATGAGGGCTCAGTAAGGCTCAGGGATGGACAGGCATGCATTGCTGTGTTGAGGTGAAGTTGTGCCTACGAGGCGTGATGTTTTCCTGATGTACAGCTTAGTCCTGTGAGCTCAACACCTTCTTCAACCCACTAAACAACCCAACACAAGTACACTATCTGAATCCCACCCTCCCTAAACACACTATCATACCCATTAATGATCGTGACAGCTTATCTTCTGTATCGCTATGGAGACTTAACGTAGTGGACAGTCACAGCGTATGTACATGTACACTGCAGCCAAACGCACATTCCTACATGCACATCACTTATATGGTGGTGCGCGAACAAATATTGTCGTAGCATTGGGAAAATGCTGACTTCACATAGTGTTAATGGAAGTACGTACATGTAATTCGCATCATGTAATTAGAGATGTCGAGTTTAACTGACAGAAAAATACGTCAACCGTCCCTTGACTGTATCCGTAACCGGTCTGCTGATTACCGCGGGATAGCGTGTTTCCACATTCTTCAACGTCGCAGAGCGCTTTTATATGACGTCTTTGACCATCTCACGATCCGGCGGGTTTTCAACAACACAATGCGTGCCAGCTTACATGTATGCCTAAAGCACTGCCCCAAACAACGTACACGGCAGTTTGGGAGAAATAGTAGTACGGATTGTGAGGAGTATAAATCAGCTTCGAGGCTAAGTGTATGTGTAGTTGCTAGCAAGGGCGTGGTTCGGTTAATAAACGATAAACAAACATGTGTCTCTCTAAGCCCACCACTTTTAGCCACACGACTTACCTTAATAGAAAACCAGAGATAATTAAACCTCTAGATAATTCTGGATAAATCATCAAGCCGCTTACATGTACATGTATCTTCAACTGAGGAGGTGCTAAATTGATTATATTAATGACAAATTATTAAAAAACTAATCCTCCCACCCCCACACAGTACTCCCTATGAATATACATGTAGTTCACTACGCTCAATAATCTATGCTTACCCGATACTGAATACAGAGTTCGAGCGCAGATAACACCATAACAAAAACCACACAGGAGGATCCATTCTCAGCAGACAGTCGCTCACTGCAGCAACAGACTCCGTCTTCCTCGATCTCCTTAGTTCCTGCTGAAGAAGCTGGACAAGACAATTACAGGAGCCCCAATCGACGGTCATCAATGGTTAACGAGCACTTTTGCGTATGTAATCCGTGGCACTATGATCACAGATAAGGACACTGCAAACTTTGATTCAATGAACTTAAGCAACAAAGCACTAAAAGCTTTTAGCCTCATTGGTGACAGAGGTGCTTCCAAACCACTAAGATTTTGACTACATGTACTTTCAAAGTGATTCCTGACCTTCTACAGTGTACGAATTTAGCAGTGTAAGAATTCTGTAATGGTGTTTTTTGTACTGAGATATCAGAATATTCATCCATCTGAAACCTAGCAGTAAGCAATTTGCAAGCTGCCGCGATATGGTCTGTAACCGATATCGTCTATATAGCGATACATCGCGATATGAGCGAAATATCGCGATATTGTATCGCGATATTGTGCATGTAAAAATTTAATAACCGATCACATGTTCATTGCAATTTTCAACGGTTTAGTTATATGGCTGCGTCAAAAGAACCGACAGAAAACCGTCCTTTCATGCTGTAGGCAATTAAGAGTAATTTAATGTAGGCACTAGCTGACCGCAAAATGTTTTTATTTAGTTATTTTTAAAAAGACAAATTTAACACCCGGCGTGGGAACATTTTGGGTGGCACAAAATAGCGATATCGGGTCATGCATGCGGGTGTCCACAAAGGGCAACTGAATATGTGGCATCACCATGCATGCATGTTGCTACAGAAGGCCGCAAAATGTAAGTCCTATACGTGCATAAATATATATCATATGCCCGTGTACCCCTGCATGCCATTTTAATATTTAAGTTTGCCAAATATATGTTAACTTGACGATCTTATCGTATCTAGCTTGTTCTTTCCAACTTTGCCCATTGTTGCCTGTTGTTTTCAGTTCTGCATAACATGTTGGCCGTTGTTTCAGAACATGTTGCCTGTTGTTTCAGTCCGTTCTGCATGTAACACGTATTCTGTTTTTTCAGTTCCGCATAACATGTTGCCTGTTGTTTCAGCCCGTTCTGCATGTAACATGTTGCCTGTTTTTTCAGTTCATGTTGCCTGTAGTTTCAGCCATTTCCTCATAACATGTTGCCTGTTGTTCAGTACCGCACCCCCACCAGCAGTAGTCCATGCTCAAGCTCAGATACAGGGTGTTCCGCGGTTCTGGACCGTCTCTGATAAAGTTACGAGGAACAGCGAATCTGTGATGACTAAGTTGCAACCCGCGGGGCCGCTAAGGTTATGAACTTGCTCAGTTGCTGCCACCGCAGGCAGAGTTTAGAGACTTCATTTCCAAGATTGAATAAACAATGGAGCGCTCTTACCAGAACGGCTAAATGCAAATTCCTTATGCATAATATAATTAATGCAATGGCACGTGATTGGATTTTGCCGCTGCATGCATGCACAGTACGCACTGCGCAACAGTATCAGTATGCATGCATGTGTATGGTACTAATTGCATCTGCTGAATTAGTAAATTACTTCTTGTATATTTCTGTCTATCCCCGTGCTACTCCGTCTATTCCCGTGCACATTTGTATCGCGATATGACACAAAAATATGCATGCATGTGTATGGTACTAATTGCATATCTGCTGAATTAGTAAATTACTTCTTGTATATTTCTGTCTATCCCCGTGCTACTCCGTCTATTCCCGTGCACATTTGTATCGCGATATGACACAAAAGTATCGCCTATCGCGATAGATATAAAATGGAACGTTCTATACGAAAATGGGTCTTGTGGATTTTCATTTTATAAAATAAAATTTAAATCGATATATCTTCCGAAATATTAACGCTATCGGGTTTCTATTTTTAACACAACATACCACACCATTACTATACGTTATAATCCATTTTGGTGTCTTACACATGCGGGGTACCGACGTTTCCAGGTCCGATACCCCGTAGGGTTCAAAACGGCCACATCTTCAGGTAGGAGTGTCCAAATCGGTTCAAACTAGGTACCTATGTAGAAGGGTCCTACCGCTATTGATTTGTTCTGTTCGTTAATTTTTACTTTATCCATTATGGAGATACAAGTGTGCTAAGAAATTGCATATTTCCCGGGCGTTACGCGCCATTAACGTATTACGACTGACTTCGAGGACGTCCTCGTATTACATTAATGGCGCGTATATCGCGCGATATATCGCGGCAGCCCTGCTTGCAACCCAATCGCTCCCACATTTCACCATTCACCATGCAGTTAGCATTTTAGTTCTGAAACATTGCGTACATTTACACCATTCCCCATGCAGTTAGCAATGTCTGAATTATTGTGGACATGTTAAGAAAAAATAAAGGTTTCCTACCTAGTCTATACATCGACAGTTCCAAATGCATTTTCAACGCCAAATCCATTCAGGCAATGGTTATCCTGATATCTGAATGATTCAATATTTCTCCTGCAGAACAACGTAAATTGTACAACAAAAGCTTTTTTTTTTTTTTTACAAGATATTATAATTTTATATAGTATGCATAGATATAAAAACAAACTCATACTGAAAAAACAAATGCATAAAAACAGAATTGTTACTGAAAAAATTTAGTCTAGATCTGATGATGGTAAACATCTTACCCTCAACAGTTGCGAAGGTAAGGTCAATCATGTTCGTAAATAGGGTGGTTATGCGATGACCTGCACAGGACAGTAGCACGAAGGGAAGCAACATAGAGTTGAGTGCATAGCCAGCTAACAACAAGGGAATAAGGTTTGTCCTGCTTGGTGGAAATCATGTCTGCCAAATGCCTGTAAAATGTTGAACACTCACGAGCCCTTCCAGTCGTAGAAAAAAACAATGGTGTAAAGACCCCATGCTCAACTTCTTTCACCCGTTGACTCTTTTTTCCCGATTCAAGTCTGTGTTATATTGCTGGTAAGTCCATGGAACGGTAGCTTGGAGCATTAGGGTGGAAACCCTTACATCAAAATATTATTAATCATCCTGACCACGATTCCAAAAACCCCTGGCACGTATATCGAGACGTAAATTTTCATCCGTGTTGGCAGATTTGTGGTGAAAGCCTTCACCATTCAGTGGTTGTAATTGAGGTTCAATGGCAACATTATGGCATACTTCTGACAACATGGAAGCAGTGAGATTTCGTATTTCATTATGGCGAATTGTTGGAAAGCCGCCCAAGTTGCACGTCATTGCATGGTAAACAGAGAATGACATACAACAGGTACAAAATGATGTTGACACATTTAGAAGACTCCTCAAACAACTCTAAACTCGCCCTTATGCAGAGAGAAACCAAACTCGTCCAATGGAAGTACAGATAACTACGAGGATACACCTTTTTCCCTACTAAGATCAACCAGTCGTTGCTGCTTAGCAGATAGGTTGTCATACATCATATACAATCAGCAAGGGCATTATGTAGTTTTCTGTTTTCTGAATGACGAAAACAGAAAAGAAAAGCTTCTACCCGCTCAATGCATGCTCAAATACGTACAAAAATCATCTTTGATGTTACACAAATAAAGCATTGGTGGTGGTAGTGAATAAAGTAACTGGCCGTGATAGAATGGCTCGATCCATTCTATACTGTAGCCCGCTATCGACTTTATTAGCTTGCCAGAATGGCTCTGGCATGCGAAGGAATAAAGCCACTATAGCTTGCTAGAATAGCTCTAGCCGTTCTGTCATGGCCGGTTTATCTGCATGCCAGTCCAGCCATTCTAGCACGCAAGTCAAGTGCATGCCTCGAAGTTACCCATGTCAGAATGGCTCCCATTCTAGCATAGTGACATTATTGGCATAGCACGCTAGCTACTTTATTTGCATGCCATTCAGAATGGCTCGAGCCATTCTATAGCTAGCTTGATTTGCATGCCAGAATGGCTTGAGTTTGCATGCCAGAATGGCTCGAGTCATTCTAGCACGCAAGTCAATTTAT
This sequence comes from Ephydatia muelleri, assembly GCA_013339895.1. Classification (NCBI taxonomy): domain Eukaryota; kingdom Metazoa; phylum Porifera; class Demospongiae; order Spongillida; family Spongillidae; genus Ephydatia; species Ephydatia muelleri. Next base: position 8,021,337 of record JABACO010000008.1, on the reverse strand, counting down.
TTGCGTGCGAGAATGGTTCGGCTTTGCCTTTGAGATGTACTTAGACTGTATAAACGAAGATGCTAGTAAGCCATAGTTTAGTTAAAAGCTATGGAATAAACATCTTTGTCTCTAAAATGCCCTTCCAGTCACATGTTACCTTAGAAAAGATTCACGTGGCATGTGATAGACCTACACGGCAAATGGGTTTTTATTCTGCGCATCATACCGTATTTACGCTTCACAACGCGATATTCTATGCTGAACAGGCTAGGGTACGAAAACTGAGAACACTGATGCGCGGCGTATGAAGTTAAATATGCACGAGCATGAGTACGGTGGGGCCCCGCGCCGGGGTAATTTATTCAACAGTGCTCTATATCATTGCTGTACATGCATGTTAGCTGCATCGTCTGAATTCTAATCAAATGAACTACAGAAAGTGTGCATCAAGTACCAGTGCATACATTGTATGCGTGAACATCGACAGTGGCAAAATGGTGCACACTAGGCATGATCTTAGGTACCTATAAATTTGCTTGTGTGATGCTGACGGTTCGGAGCTGATGATGATGCAATGAGTTGAGCATAGAACAGCTAGCTAGAAGTTGATTGCGTTAGTAACAGGACGAGATATATCGATAATTGCGACGCGATGTACATGTATATGAAATTCAGTACTTTAGTTACGCGGTAAACGCCCATATGGGTTTCGTGGTCCACATGCAAACTATGTAAGAACATGCAAGTGTAGATTGCTGGACTCGCCCACATTCCGGAGATTCTAGCTAGGGCAGCTGTAGAGTATACAATTTCCATAACCAGTATAGATTCTTGTTATGCTAGCCCCATAACAAGTGGGGTGTGTGTGTGTGTGTGTGTGTGTGTGTGTGTGTGTGTGTGTGTGTGTGTGTGTGTGTGTGTGTGCGTGTGTGTGTGTGTGTGTGTGCGTTCAATATGCAGTCGGGGTGCGGGTATCCTTCCGCCCATGCAGCTGGGGTACGGTTTGTCTACAGATATGTTGCTGTCAAGCATTGGTCGTTCCCAAACCCCTGTGCCACATAATTAAATGGACACTCTTTGCCTCGCTCCACCGCCACCGGACAAAACTGCATGTATAATTGTGTTGGGTCAGCTACAACTTACAGGGCAACCGGGAACCTGTCTACCATCTATGTCTGCAACCACATTCCCATTCCCCAGTTCCAGTAATGTGGGACAACCTGGTTGTGTGTCTGAAGAGTGTGGGGGAATGGTAACAGGGCATGGTTGCCTCCCCAACAAGGTGGGCCAACATGCTCATGATGACCACTAATTGCACGTTGGCGGTAATGGGATCCACCCACAATGTCAGGGAGTTGGAATACCAATACTAATTAACAATCACAGCACATAATCGAGGTCAACACACAGGTTCACACTCTGAACAGGAACAGCTACCAGCGCCGTCATTGCAGGCCACACACAGAGAACCAGAGGTAAGTCTCTGCGCATGTCCCTTGCACCCTGAGCTTCTAGAAGCTTCTAAATGTGAAACCTTACAAGGCCTATTGTACTAACATTAGGCAATTACCACACTTCCTCCATATTCAAAATGATCCGGAGGACGATGAGGACGGGTTGAGCGACGTAATGCAGGGGCTTTAGAGGCTGCTTGAGATGTCACCTCAACCGAAGCAGGTTGTGGGTGAACAACCTGTGGACGTGGTACAGGCTCATGTACTCTTTCGGGTGGTGTTGGGACTGGTAGTGTATCCTCCTTATGAGCAGTTGCGGGTGGGACCTGATTCTGTTGAACAGGATCTGTAGCCAACAAAGTTAGGCTCAGTTGGTGAGAAATCATAATTGCCTTCATCTCCTTTGCCGCCTAGCCCATCAGGAGCCCTAACATGATCCACATATTATCTGGACTCATTGAATGATGATCAAGGAGTGCAAGGTCCTAACACAGCTGATACTGTCCCTGGAAGCCAGGTAGGTGTACCTCTATGATTTAGGGCTTACACCATGTCTCCAACAACAAAGGTACACTCCGTTGCCCTCTGGTCATGGTTTTGCTTCTGCTGTTGCTGATTCTGCTTCACCTTGTCTGCCACATCTGGGAAAAGGAAGTCCAAGTGAGACCTGACTGTACGTCCTAGTTAAAGCTTGGCAGGTGACTGGCCTATAGTAGAATCTGGTCTCAGCCTGTACTGAAACAAAAATCTACATAACCGTGTATGAATGTCACCCGAAGTCTTCTTCACGGCTTCCTTGACTGAACTGCTCACTCAGCTAGCCCATTGGTGGCTGGTTGATGGGCGCGCTTCTGACATGCTTGAATCCATTTCGGGTAACAAATGTTTGAAACTCCGAACTTGTAAATGCTGCTCCATTGTCAGAAACCAGGATCTGCGGGAGCCAATGTGTTGAAAACACTCTTCTAAGTGCCTGAATGGCCTGCTGAGAGGAAGGTGATGATGACACTACAAACACATTTCGAGTGAGCATCTAGGAGTATAAAGAATTGCTTTCCCAAACAGGGCCAAAGAAATCAACATGCACCCGAGCCCAAGGCTCTGCAGGCCACTCCCACAGGTGTAACTGAACCTTCAAGCTTACGTTGCTCATATGGTCTAAAGTCATCACCTGCCTGCGGTTGCCACCCATGCAAGACCATTCGTCTGACCAAGGACAGGACCGGATCCTTATCTGTTCAGTTCCGGATAGCGGCAGCAGTAACCACTGAATCAGCATTGGACAGAGCTTCCATCATCAAGATTGTGTCTCCAGGTAAAGGAACATCTCCTGAATCTTCTTTTAAGGGCAACCGGCTTAGCCCATCAGCGTTCGCCTGAAGTTGGCTTGGTCTGTACACAATCTGAGTTATAAGCACTTTCACGTAGCGGTGATGTAATACATCCGCTGCTGTGAAAACATGGGTCTGGGTACGAGACTAGTATTTTTTGTCGAACCTAGTTTTTAGAAAATTGGTCGGAAAACGTTACTTTAAGTAGTAAAATTCAGATAGCACAACTCTTTTACGACGTTTGGTGCTATTCTTAGCTTCATATCATGAATGGCAACGTACTTGTAGTTACGCGGTCATCCGTTTATCGATGTTCAAATGCTAAGAAGTCTGGAGTAGTTTTAAACAAATTTTAAGGTGTCCTTAGATTCTTTTAGGTACCCAATAGAATATATCACAATTAAAATGTTCACAACCTACCTGGTTGTCGCAAAACAGTTCAGTGAGCAAATATCCATCTTTTGCCCACACTATTCAGTTTTGCACGGCTTATATCATCTGGGCTCACGTGCACCATTCCTAGCTCTCTCCCGTGTTCTTCTAAGCACAAGAAGCCTGTTTGCGACAAATGCACTGCAGGAACCAACTGTACGAAATGCTGCTTGTGCCAACCCCGTTCAGATTTTGAAGGTGTTGGAGCTAATGGATTGTGAAGACGGGTACGAAAGCAGTGTGCGAAGGCTTCCTCATATTGATGTCCGTCGTCATGTACAGTATGAAAATGAGCTTGATGCTGCTACCATACAACGATTTGATAATGTATTTCGTAAAGGCATCAAGTCTAATGACCTGGGTAAGGTGAAGATCTCTGTTGATGGTGTGTTTGCCAGGCTGGATGAGCTGCAGAAAGCTATTAGGCTGAGTGAGCTTCCTCTTGAATTGCAGGGAAGATACAAGCAGTGTACAAGACCATTGGCAGCAAGACCGAAGCTCCAATAGCTGTTGGTTATAAGCGTGGAAGGTTGCAAGAAGATGGTGGACCAACCTCAAGGCAGAAGAAGGCCAGAGTAACCTATGAGGAGCTAGATTTTGAGAAGAACCTGTCCAAATGGTTGATTTGGAGGCCTATCTCAGTCACCACAAACTTGCTAAGTCAGGGAACAAACCTGAACTCTTTAGGCGTGTCTCCAATCACATACACACTACTACAACTGAGCAACAATGATTTTAGTTTCATTGTTCTGTTCATCTATGTAGGTGGGAGGAACTTGTACTCACTGGTTGTATGTATGTGGTAATGGCAAACGATGTGTAACTGGCATTTACGTAAATATTTCGGTCTGGGGTCGGGGCTATAGCTTCCAGCTGCTGTTTGGTTCCAACACTTCCGTACAAGTAAAGAGTCCTAAATCGTGGAACGCTCTGTATCTTGTTGAGGTAAGAACCTCTGAATAGTTTTTTACCTTTAATAAGACCCAGTAAATAAATGTACTTATTTTCGGGAAGGGTCTAACAGTTTCACTTCCGACGAATGGTGCAAGGAAGCGGAACAACTTACGAAGCTAGGGATAACGCAAAACGTCGTGTAAAAGGTTGGGTTACTACGTATATACACGTTTGTGAGAGTTACAATTCGTCCGACTAATTTTCCAAAATGTGAGTTCGACAAAAATGCCCTAAACAACCTTCGATTTACACGGAACTGGTGTTTAAGAAATGATTTTTACATACTGTTATAAAGAAGTGGTAGGAGTATCTGTATATTTTAATGTTACATTCCTGGTGGGAGTTATGATTGAAAAATGAGCTTTCGACTGTTATTTATTGTTTACAAATAGCCAAGCTTTGTTTACGTGTATATTATTAGATTAACACCACAGTTTCTTACACAGAAGTGTTTGCTGAATGTGAAAATGTAATTGCCCTGCATTAAATATGATAGGTTGAAAAGATATAAGCCAAAAACTGATAAATTCAGTTTAGGCAGCTTTTCATTTGGAGCACTGTACAAGTGCGACAATACTGCACAAATCCCATAGAGTGATGCATCACAAGCTGGGTGATGCATCACAAGCTACAGCCAACCTTTATTGTGGATCAAAGTGCACCAGCACAACATCTGATGCTAGCTGTGACTTGGCCATCTTGAAAGCTCCCCAGAGTGTTTGCTAAGTGGTGTAAGAACTTTGAGTTATAGTTGACCAACCCAAGAAAGGATTGTAACTGAGAAATGTCCTTAGGAGCGGGGGCATCCACAATGGCCTGAAGCTTCTCCTGTGTAGGTCTAACACCATCCCCCCGAGATGTGAAATCCCAAATATTCCACACTGGGCAACATGAACTTACTGTTCAACCGTACCCCGTACTGTTCCAAACGTGCCAGGACTTCCTCCACTGTTCTAAGGTGTTCAGCCTCGGTATGATCTGCCACGACATCATCCACGTAAGAATTGACATGACGGATACCACTCAAATTCCCCTCTATGGTACGTTGGAAAATGGCGGGGGCGCAAACGTCACCCCGAATGGAAGTCGATTATATCGAAATAGGGACACAGTTACTAATTTCTTTGATTTTTCATCCCAGGTCAACTGTAAGTAGGCATAGGTAAAGAAATAGAATTTAACTTGTAATCGCCACATTTTCTGACGCTCCCAATGATCCTGTTTCATCGGTACCACTGGTGATGCCCATTCAGAAAATTTAACAGTTCGATAATTCCATCTCTCTGTATACGCTCCAGTATGGTGTGGAATCCGCGCAAAAAATGACTGGTTTACGCGGGCCACTTACTTTTCAAAAGTCACCTACTTTTCGAAGGTCACATAGTTTTCGCAGGCCGCTACATAGGGATTAATTTCTCATTCTCCGCTTAATTGGATGTTTGATGTATAATTAGAAAAATGCCGTCGAATTGACAATTAAGAGTGGGCGGGGATTCAGCAAGTATAGGGGATCGCATCCGTGGTCTGGTGAGGTGCACCAGCATGCACGTATAGTGTGCAGAAATATCACTACTCACACGCGCTTAGCCACAAAAGTTGCAATAAGTCAGTAAATATGCACTTCTCTACTTATAAAACGACGCAGCATTGTAGCTTAGCCAGCTTTATTTTGCACACTCTATCTCAGCTGAGGGCGCTTCATGCCCCGTGGCAAGCACCATGTGAGCGGAAAAATTTAACACGATGAAATTTCTCTGGTATCACCACATGACTCTTCGTTAAGGGCAGACACAGAAGAATGGGCTTGAAAATATCGAGCGAATGGGGTCCTTTACTTTCCCTTGCATTGTAGAGTATATACACTGCATTCATATAATCAATACAATTATACCGAACAGCTTAGCTTCAGTCTTCATATCATGTGCTGCACATTTATGTCATTAATATCTGCTGATTACCTACATGTATAGCCAAGATAATACACACACTACATGAATAAAAATTATAGTACATTTAGAAAAATGAATAAAAAAAAAAAAAAGATTAACGTACTACAATAATGATTTGAGCTCTCTCTCTCTCTCTCTCTCTCTCTCTCTCTCTCTCTCTCTCTCTCTCTCTCTCTCTCTGGTCAGTGCATTGTTCACTGATTAGCAGTACCAGTCAACCTCCACGTGACCCCTTTTTAGTGTGATTTTAATATAAATAGCTAGAAATATGATTATAATAGGCGTGCTTAAAATGAAAGAAGTCCTGCTTCTTTGAACAAAAATTCTGCTTTGTAGCATTACAACGGACTACCTTATAAACAATGGGACTACTTCATGCATAGATCTTCTGCAGATCAATGTACATCTTCTCCCCAGCCTCCAGTGGAGCACCAAGGACTCCTGCTTGGGGATGGGTGAGGCGGGCATCATCTGGTACCTTGAGGACGAACTCCGTAGACTGATAGAGGGACAGGTAGATATCTCGGAATGTTGGTCGAGAACATGTTTCAGGGTTCCTGGGAGGGAGGGAGGAGGGAGGGAGGGAGAGAGAGAGAGTAAGAGAGAGAGAGAGAGAGAGAGAGAGAGAGAGAGAGAGAGAAGAGAGAGAGAGAGAGAGAGAGAGAGAGAGAGAGAGAGAGAGAGAGAGAGAGAGTAATAGAGAGAGAGAGAGAGCATGATGTTGGCAGTGCTTCAAATGCAAGAGGCTAACATGCCATATTGTGTATACTTTGAGTAACTAATGTATATCCACAGCTACGGTATTATTCTGCCCATGTACCAGCATTGGATCATCAACTGGTAGATCAGCTGTGGACATCCAGGAGGTGGTGGGAGTCTGTAGCCTGAATCAACCTTTTCAACAACCTGCACATGTGAATAAGCACTTGTACCAACTTGAGACATAACAATGGACAGTTTAATTTACTTCTGGATTGGTGATTCCTTCATAAAGTTTCATCCCAATGCTCCATATCTCATACAGCAGGCATCCATAGCTCCACACATCACTGGCAGTGGAGTACTTCTTGAAGTGGATTGCCTCTGGAGCTGTCCACTTGATGGGAACCATTCCTCCATGGGAAACATAATATGTGTCATCAGCCAGGTCACGTGACAGTCCAAAGTCAGCAATCTGAGGGTTATTAATCATTATTGAGGTACATTAACAATTATCCCACCTTGCATATGCAGTTCTGTGTAACAAGAATATTCCTTGCAGCAAGATCACGATGGACAAATGACTTGCTAGAGAGATGTTGCATCCCATCAGCAATTTGCTTTGAGTATGCAAGCAGACGTAAGTACAGGTCTTGATGGACCAACTGACCAGGACTGTACCCAGAGTGAAAGGATGCAATTAATTCCTATTAGATGACACATTCGCAAACATACTCTGGTTTTAAAGAGTCAAGGTGTGTCCTCAGGTCCCCTTTGTGGGCCAGCTCAAGTACCAACATCACCTGGCAAGCAATTAGAAGCAGTTCATTCTAATTGTGTACTAGTGTGCATTACACATACAGGCTCACCGTCAGTGACAATGCCATACATTTGAATAACATTGGGATGTCTGAACTGTGCCATGATGGCTGCTTCCTGCAGAAACTTGACCTTAGCATCTGGCTGGGTTATTGTAGGATTGAGAGTCTTGATGGCAACTTCACACCTTCCTTTGGAGCCATTCCATATTCCCATTTGGACCCCACCAAACTGACCACTTCCTAGCATTTTGGTTGTGCTGTAAGGTAGCAAGATGATTTACTGAATGTATAAACAACGTAAAGTGTAATGCAAAATGAATGATGTATCATGAAAAGATATCAACATAAATAGCAAGGCTGTAATAACATGGAGTTACCTAATGCTGTTACGTGAAAGCTTCTTTATCCTGCAGTTCTCTATTTGAACATACAGATCTTCCTCACATGATGCTGGCATATAGTATGGATTCTCGTCATCTGTTCTCACTTCATGACTCTGTTCAAATATCTATGAGATTACAGACGTATATGCATAATTGAGCATACCTGGACTGAATAATGTACCACAATAATGTTCCTTCACCATTGTATTAATGAAGCTAAGCTATTCTTAATTCATTTGTATTTGGGAAGTGTTTTGTGAGATTGTGACACAAGCAAATTATTGTGTACAAGAGTATGTGATTGGTGCTGAGTAATAATGACACACTAAGGCACATCTCGCATAAGCAGCAGCCTGTGCTCACCCAATTAAATCAGAGACATTCAGCCCTTATGACGAAAACAGGAATTTAACAACAAAAAAATCTATACTGACCTGTTGATCAACAGTGGTATAGTCATTACATGCACTTTTCGGATCTTCATATGCATTTGGCTGAGGAAAAAAAAATCAAAACTAATGAAGAGAAGTGTTCAAATGGACGACTCCTCACCAATGTGTCATTATAACATTGTGCACCAGAAATATCTGGGACTTCATATGCTGCCTGAGCCCCATGTACATTACTGGATTCATCATCTTTGAGAGGCTCATATATTGTAAAAGCATCAGTTTTATTATTTGGCAGAGTAACAGTGGCTTCGGCTACTGTGTACATGACATTGTCTGCAAAATGAAAATAATAACAATGAAATATCATTGTTTGTTGATGTATTGTTTACCCATGGTTGAATTTCGAGCTGTCAACAGCTTCAATGTCTTCACATATCTTTGGTGTAAGCAGCCCGTTGCTTGCCTGCTCATGCATTCGTACACGCAGATCACGCGTGTTTCACAGCTGGTATACACAGTGTACACTTATATGGAGGTGTGGTAGCAAGATGTTGCTTTTGTGCGTGGGGAATTGCTTACTCGGTGCATAATTAAAAACCGCAATTGCTAAAAATAAGTGCTCGTCAGAATGCCCTTTTAGGTGTTTGGTAACGACCAATGCTTGACCGTACTGATCTGGAGACGATCTATGGTGATGTGTCACCAGGGAACTGAACATACGTATAGTAAGCAAGCGCGCTTACGACGTCCCCATCATCGGGTTGTAGATAAACTCGATGGCATGCGTTCCAACACCACGACATGCATAGAACGGATTCTACCAACGTACGTACGTGTCTGTTAGGAAGAAAAAGTTTTAAACTGGGAGCGCATAAATCTGCTTTGAGGCCTACTTGTATTTATATCTATTAATGTAGTTGCTATAGTAAGTGTTCAGATCAGTTGTTGTCTCTAAATCACACAATTCATAGTCCATACTGATTCTATACATATCCCACAAGGCTACAACTTACCTTAGAAAAGCCATCCGCATTAGCTTTGCTGAAAGACAGCGTTACAAGTTGGCCTTACACGGCAAATGGTTTTTTGATTTTGCGCGTCATACCATATTAGTATATGTACTTAGTAATGGTATGCCGACCAATCGACGAAGGGTTGACGGAAGGGGGAGGGAGGTATTTGTTTTATGCATAGTATTAAAAACTTGCCCTCTAATATTTTAATTTATTTGGCAAAGGAGATGAAGCGGTAATTATAAAAAGGGTGGCAGGCTAGGTCTATGAACAAAGGAAAATACAATGCAGCAAATAATAATGCAAAAACTGAGCTTAGTTTCCTGTTGCTGCACCTCCAACTTTGATTACCTTTGACACAACTTTTCTATGGCTTTATACTTGGCAGCATCTACACAGTTTGCCCAAAACTGCATTCGATTCTATTGATTTTGTTTTAGGCTTTACTTCACTATGAATGAATTCCTTTAGTTCATGCCATAAGTTCTCAATCGGGTTTAAGACAGGGGACTCAGCAGATGTTCTCGCCCATATGTTTCTTCAATAAAAGCCCACGCGTGTCTGGAGGTATGTTTGGGATCGTTACATGTATCTGTGAGTGTTTTTTTTTCCTCCTAGTATTTCAGTATCCATGATACCTTGAAATATACAAGGACCATGAACATTTATTCCTGCCCAGACATTAACTTTGATCGAATGCTTTGCTGTGCAAGAGTTTTGAAAAGATGCTAAAATTAGCAAAATGTTTTTTTGACTGACACTGAACGTATTATTTATCCTGGCCGGACCCCGGGGGAAGGGGAAACGAGGGGAACGAGGGGGGGAGGGGGGCAACAGTGATGCCGGATGAAAACTTGATTTGTGTGTGTGTGTGTGTGTGTGTGTGTGTGTGTGTGTGTGTGTGTGTGTGTGTGTGTGTGTGTGTGTGTGTACGTGTGTGCGCGCGCGCAGGGGGTTGCAAATTTCACTTTTGATAACACGCACCTGCATGCAAGTCTAGAATGAGCCTAATGTATCTAATCTAATAATCTAAACCATATATACTCTTGAACGTGCGCAGACACACAACTGAAGATTGAAAATTGGTGCAGGACAACGCAAAGAACTGTACAGTTAACTGATAAAAAGATTAAAAGATTTGATTTGATAGTATAGAGTGCGAACATGTTGTTTTAATATGCTTTCCCACATACGAACTTTCCAGGCGATCACTTCGATGTGTACCGCACATGCAGCCTAAGTATTCATATTGGCGAGCGAGAGGGTCACTTTTGAAGGAAGTCTGTGAAGGCTTTGTATATACATACATGTTCAAGGCAAGCACATTATGCAAGAAAAAACAACGCGTCGCTGCTTTGTGGTTATTTATGCATGTTATTCATACAATACAAAAATTGGGGAATATAAAAAAACTAGCTGTCCAAGATCGTATAGAGGTCCTATTTAGATGAGCTTCTACATCCTGAAGTTGCACTTTACAAAGAGAATGGCTACAGGTTTTGCAAGCAAGGGGCAGAAATGTTACGTATGAATGAATGGCTACATTATATTATGTCAGAGCAAGGCTACGATCCACATAGTGAATAGCCTAAAAGATTCCAGAGAGACATGAAGGAGTGGTTTGAATATTGACGATGAGCTCCTCAGCCTCCTCTAATAATGCATTAATTGATCAGAAGCAGTCTTATGTATTTATTTATTTACATTATTTAATTTGTTTATTTGCATCAAGCCTCTCAGACACAGATAGGACGTCTTGAGGCTGTGCAATGTACTACTGGGACTGAGAAATGGGAATGTGACAGATGTGGTAGGATCAGTTGTGTACACGTTTTGTAAGAGCGTCCGGATCGTGTTGTCATACACCGAGATCAGAGCGCGATATACTCTGCTAACTAACTGAGGATCTAAATCCCACCGCGCCATCAGCGCGGTCCGCATTATGCTATCATGCGATATGTGATGCATAGTGTGAACCGCGCTGATGGCAGCGGTGGGATTTAGATCCTCAGTTAGTTAACAGAGTATATCGCGCTCTGATCTTGGCGCTATAGTAACACACGTTCCATCGCGTGACGTTGCCAGGACAGCTCGCTGCGTTTCTAATGTTCATGTAGAGGCATTGGCGTGGGTACTTGCGGCCTTTATCTGAAAAAGGTTGTTTCCAAAAAAGCTACATGTTGGGGAGCAAGTGTGGACTGTAGTTGTGTCATGTGTATGAAGTTGTGCATGAGTGATTGCATGTAGACGTGAGAATGTGCGTATGACCACTGGTACATGTACACATTTTGTTGCATACATTTGTCATCCACGTTACATTACTGGATATTGATGTTGTGTGTACGTATGCGCATGTGTATTGTGTTTATGTGCATTGTGTGTATGTGCATTGTGCATATTTTGCACACGTGTACGTGTGTGAGAAGATAGAAAGATAATATATATCTAACTATACCGTTGATCATCTCACACTTACATGCAAGCGGGCAGAATACGAATACTGGGAACTCCACATCCTATGAGCGCATAAGATTGAAAGATAACACAGTCTGAATACATAACGGAAAATGTCAAATCAGGGTCATCAGGGCTCAGTAAGGCTCAGGGATGGACAGACATGCATTGCTGTGTTGAGGTGAAGTTGTGCCTACAAGGCGTGATGTTTTTCTGACGTATGGCTGAGTCCCAAGACCTCCACACCTTCCTCATCCCTTCTTAATCCACATCATCTGAAACCAAAAGCAAGGGGGGGGGAGGGGGGGGAGATTGCTCAATCAGTTGATGCTCCATGTCATTTTCACTCTAGCTGGTTATCATTATCTTCCATGCATGGCTGGGTTTTCTGATTTTGTTTCACTGGTTCTTGTGTGTCTCCATCAGCTAGTGATAACCGTGGAGCCCTGTTTGTCACTACCACTTGTCATACAATTAATGTCTCTAACCTGGGTCTGCCTTGTTATGGCATCTCTTCTGGTGCGCGATCTTTTGTGGGAAGGGTGTGCTTCTTTTCACCACTCCACTCTGCGCATGTATGACTTGAACCTGTGCAGTTTGTGGAGACTTCATTGTGTGCAGTTTGTGGATACTGGCATCTTGTATGGTTGTGTGCCAACAAGATATTAGTCTTGCATGTGGAAAAATGCTGGCTGTATGAAGTCACACTACAGACTTTGCTTTAGATAAAAGAGTACCTGTCAAAGTTAAAGTGACATATGTTTGTTGTGATTTCAGACATGACAGATCTAACGTGCATATATAGTAATTTTAAAGAACCTTAATGACCTTTACAGCAAACAAAGTGATTGATTTTAATTTGATAGACCTCCTTTTAAAAATTAGATTTAAAAACGATTTGTTGCATGGACAATGATTCATTGTCACTTTAAACAATTGGCAATTCATATCTAGTCTTCCTTTGAAGAGTTGAATTTGAAAAATTTTGGGGCATGCACTCCATAGGCTTCATTCAGACAGAGATCATATATGATTCAGAGATGGAATTATTGAGCCCTGGTCATGCATAGGAATGCCATAGGATTCGTTTTTCAGTGTTAAAAGTCCTGTATGGTCAGATACTCAAATCCACTTCATTGAAACCTGTCACTTCAGAAGCTGATCTTTTCATATTCAACCTGATGTCAGTCTCATAGTAGATTGTTCTGCTTACTTTAAACAGAAAAGGAATGTGTATGGCTTTTTTATTGCTGGAGTCTTGAATGTTTTCACATGAATATACCTATTCTTTCGGCCTTTGTGGTATTTCTTTTCCACATCAGCATAATGCAAACTGTCACCCCAGTGCTTACTGTATTTTAGTACCATAAAGCTCATAACGGTACCAGAAATCTCACATACAGCTTTGGTAGCAATCATTGCCTCAAATTGTAACAAAAAAATTCCCTTTACTTTTATCACAGTGCAACAAAGCTCAGAATCAGCATTAGTAGCAAGCATCTCCTCCATCACTGCAATCATCTTAGCTGCAGCCTAAAGATACATATGCATAGTGAACTATTATGTAATATAACTATTTAAGTTAACCCAGATAATTAAATTAATTGTGCATGTGTCATAGCTGATGGAAGCTATCAGCCTTCACAAGTCCTGGGATGCGCTATGATATCCAACAAGTGCCACATTAGCCAACTCAGAACTTCTATCTGGAAATAGGCGACCTCGAAATATCACACACAAATTATACACAGTCATTAGACATTACCAATGCGCATGCTCTAAATTTGTATAATTGTAGCTAATTTAAAGACAGAGTAATAAAGAATTCACTCAAGCAGAATGACCAATTAGCTTTGGGGTCAGTGTCTTTCATAATCTATACACACATTAGTGATGCATTGCTGTTGCCTTCACATAGGCAATAAGTATTGATATCTACATATAACACTGGTAAGATTATACCTAGTATTATGTCATGAAATATGTCCCATCCAACATACACTGTATTGTCCACTGAGTACAATTGGATGATTTAGTTTCAATTAGACTTCTGCACTTTTTTCAGATGATATGTGCATGCAAGCAATAAGAATTGTCACTTTGTACTCACTCGGAATGCCTATTACATACATATGTAACAACCGTATGAGAGCAGACTGATAGTAAGTATACTTGCTAGGTACATGGTACTTTAATGACGTGGTTAGATGTACAGAACAGAAGTACAGATTATGATGGCAAATACTGTTGCAGTTCATTCCATCTGATAAGAGTTGGTATCCAAGGTAATAGCTACAACCATGTCCTGGGATGGCATCATTGCATATCCGACTATACTCTCCATTGTTGATTGTACATTCATATCTGTGAAGTAATAATGCCTGTAGCCGTAATCTTTTACACGAACTGGAATGAGTCCATCATATCTGTACTATGGTGTTGAGATTACATCTAACCACATCATACAGTACCATGGGACACACCCTGCAAGTACATTGACCAACCCTGCAAGTACATTGACCATCATACTGCAGTATTAATATTTATGTAATAGGCATTGTGAGGGAGTACAAACTGACAATGCTTATCATGCACATATCATCTGAAACCAAGCGCATTTGCCAAATTCTAAATCAAACTAAAACATCCAGTTGTACTCATTAGACAATACAGTGTATGTTGTTTTACTAGATGTAATGCCAATCAGTTTTTTATGTGGATTTCAATACTTATTGTCTATGGATAGGACATCTCGTTGATGAATGTATCACTACGTATTATGCGCCCAAACGCACTAACTGAACAATTGCATGTGACCAGCAAGTGTGCCAGTCATTTGCACAGGGTATAATGTACATGTAATGGAACACACAATCAAGTGATTGATTTTTAACATTCATTTCCATTGCGATGTACACATTGAATCAACACCAAAGGTGCCACATCAATACAGCAATCACGGAATGCACAACAGTTGGATTATTAATAAGGACAATTAATGGTGCATTGAGGTGACCTCGCTTTGGGGAGAGGAGGTGAAGGGGGGGGGGGGGGGGGGGGGGGATTGGAACCCATGTACCCTTCCTTGTTTACACACATGCTGATAGCCTATGCAACCCCTAAGTGTCCATTTGTTCCATACAGAACTGGTTCCACATGTATACATATATGAGTTTAGAAAAATGTTTTAATCCTCAATATGAATTGCATCCTACATGTAGAGCACTTGACTACAAATGATGTGAACATTTCGAACAATGACATTACTGTATGGACCATGTGTGTGTGTGTGTGTGTGTGTGTGTGTGTGTGTATGTGTTTACAGAATGTAGGTTTCAATCTTAGCACACATTGCTTCAGCTAAGCCTTTAGTCATGGATAGCAAATGTAGATGCGCTCCTTGTTCCTGTACATGTGAAGCTTTGATATATTTTGGGCATGTTAGGAGAAACTCTGTTATTTATCCATTGTGATTGCATTAAAAACACGACATACTATAGTTCATCTGCATGTCAGAGATGACTGATGTCTACAACGTGTTTACTTCAATTGTATGCTATGATAGATGTACAAAACCTGCCCCTTCATCGGGCTTCATGATGGTAAGAAACCATGTGTTTTAAAGGAGCAGTTATGAATGTTTGTTTAGGACTGTATGCATACATCAGGGTATGCAGAGTATTATCATGTGGTGTTGGTGAGAAGATTGCTTGTTATTCCTGTGTAAATGTGAGGGTGTTTGAATACTAGTGGACATTGCTACAGCCAAGCACAGTAGGAATGAAGTTTTGTAATTATGGACCACAGTGTGCTATTAATTGTCCTTATCAATAATCCATATCTTTGAAAGTAGTTCAAGTTGTGTGTACCGGTATGAATTCAACCACCGGATCGGATGCTGGCTGTTTGTGGGTGCTTTTGTATTGCATACCTTTCAGCAGTTACAGTTATAGTTTCTAGAGCCACATTGCAGTCTTGTAGTCTTGCAGATATTTATTGGCATTATAAATGTAATACATTATAAGGTTGCAAAAATAATATCCTCAGTGACTGTGGTGCACTCACTCATATTACACTGTATATAGCCCACTGATTCCGCCCTTGGCTACAGTTACTAGTGCCCAGTTCTTTGTACCAGTGCTAGTACTTGATGCTACTATGCTCAGCTGCTGCTGAATGATGTTAGGGTTGGGCTGCTCTTGGCGTTTGGGGGCTAGATTGAAAGTGGATTTATAAATATCTGAAGAGGCATAACAGAGATATGTAGCATTGGAGATATTTGATGACATCATAATACCATTCAGTGCTCCCAGGTAGCAAGGGGTAGAAAATATGTAAATTTATATGGCAGAACAAATATTTTTATCATAATCACTGTATAACAATTTAAATAAAGTGATCCATTGAGACGTTGCATTGTTGCATAGTGTAATTGCTTGAAGCCATGTCTATTACATGCATGTATACAGCAGTTCAGTCTGAAGGGCAGTGTACTTCAGGGTTAATGCACATGGTGCAGTATGATGTGGTTAGATGTATACTCCAAACACAACTATGATATGCCAACACCCACTGGTACAGTTTGTTCCATTTGCTAGAAGTTGGTAACCAGAGTAACAGCTACAGAAGAATCCAGACAGGAAATTAATTATGCCATATTGTAAAATATACATTCAGATATCATTTTGTTGTTGATCTAGTATGCTTGGATTTCTTACAATGCATAAAGTATAGACACGAGGCTGTGAAGAGGCCTCACTCAGGGATGCCAGTTAGTACTGAATTAATAGGCAACATGCAATCAGTGAGAGCAGACCAGAGCCAGCACAACTGCTTAACGTGCTGCTCAACATGTTACCAAGGCAATCACCGACTACTGGGCTGCATGATAATACCTTTGAGATCAACATGCACGTGAGGCAGACTCTTTTAAGTGCTGGTTTTGAAAGTATCCAGGAGTTTGCAACCTGGAGATGAATAGCTGGACTATTGAGGCTGTATTCTCCTCCCTCACTGTCTCCTGGACGTGGTTGTTCCATGCATGGTGTTGTATATGTTGCGTGTGTACCGTTGTGTCCTTATTGATATACGTAAACATGGTGATTAAAGACGTTGGCATGCCAGTGGTGGTAATAGTGGTCATTGAGTGTGAGGGGTTAAAGTGAAAATCCACATCAATGAGTTGGCAAGTCCTCAAGGTAATGGTGATGTCAACGTGTGGCATCAAATTGAAACAAAGTGCAAATTCATGATGCCTAGTGTGGATCAATATCGCGATTACTATATCTCAGGAGAGGGGATTAGTCCTACTAAAGAAAAGCGCAGAGCTATAGTGTATGCACCTGTAATTCAAGACTGTTTTTGCCTTATTCATGCAGACACTCTGGCACCACTATACAAGCTGCTTACCAAACACCAACCATGGTGTTGGGAAACAGATCAGGCTAGAGCTATCTAGAATGCTACACTGCAAGTCCCAGCTCAACTCAGGTTTGCTGGCTCATTTCGATGCTTCAGAGAAGCTTGCCCAATCATCAGATGCCTCTCCTTATGGAATCAGGGTGGGTTTATCACACTTGTAGGAAGATGGGCCTGTGTCAACGATGGCCTCCTCCAGGATACAAAAATGCCACTAACTCTTGAGTGCATACAGCTACCAGATGGTTTTCAGAGCAGGCAAGGATCAAGGCAATGCAGTTGGGCTAAGTACATTGCCATAAGCTGAGGCACCTGAAGAGGTCCCTACACCCGGGGATACAATACTCATGGTGCATGCTTTCTTTGACAGGAACTACAGCTTCATCCATCCAACATTGGTTAGTCAAAGACCCTGTGGTCTCTGTGGTCAGGAGAATGGTGCCTCGTGGATGGAGAACACAGACAAAGGAGCAGTCCAAGCCTTCTGAGTGCAGGAATAGTGAACTAAGTGTTAAAAATGGTTGTATCATTTGGGGAGTCGTGTAGTCGTACCTCCACCTTGCAGCACACCAGTAATGAAGATGCTTCACGAAGGCCACCCAGGGGTATCTAGAATGAAATGTCTGGTCAAGGGTGTTGACAATGACTGGATGCTAACCAAAGGTGAAATCCTGTGAGGCTTAAGCTTGCCAAGTGAATAGTAAGTCCCCACCTATGTGTCCCATTGCATCCTTGGGAGTGGTCCTCTAAACCCTGGTCTCACATTCATGTTGATTTTTGTGTCCTTTTAGTGGAGAAATCATTTTTGTTCTGGTGGATGCTCACTTCAAATGGCTGGAAATTGTAGTTGTTTCTCCACATCTTCTTAGCAGGCCATTTGAGTGCTCAGGCAAGTATTTGTAGTACATGGACTCCCAGAGGTGCTGGTGTCTGACAATGGTGCAGCCTTCACCAGTGCTGACTTCCAGACCTTTGTTGAACGTAATGGTTTCAGGAAATCAGAAGTGTCCCTACCACTCAGCATGGATTGGCTGAATGCATGAGCAGTGCAAAATGTGAAAAATGCCTTACATTTGACAACAGTGGTTTTCCTATTGGTACTTGTCTCAAATCAAGAAAGACAGAATGAGAATCATGACGTGCACACAAGACTGCGCTCATTTCAGGTGGTTAAAGAAGTGTATGCCCTTAATCACAAAGGAATACCTTCATGGATACCTGGAAAAGTCACTGCAGTGCTAGGTCGACTGACCTGCTTTCATAAGGTTTGATGATCGCATGTAAACACATTACCATGTCGACCATGTCTCAGGGGGAGAATAGTAGTCTGAAAATTTTCAGCAGCCAGAATTGGACCCATTGTAACAACTTCCAACAGACAAGCTGATTTACCACTGGCACCAGCCCCTCCCATCATGATGTCCTGAACCTTTAGTAGAAGCTGCTCCTCCATTGGTGGGTCTTAAAGCTGTCCCAACACTCTGCTCATCCTCACCAACCCCCTGAGCGCTATGGCTTATGAGGGAGAATGTAATAATTGTAATGTATAATGAACCACTCAAGGTGACCCATTAGCAATGGCAATGTATGGAATTGGCATTTTGCCACTCATTAAGAAGTTACAAACTTGCGATGTCACCCAAACTTGGTATGCAGATGATGGTATTCTCTACAGCTGGAGGTATGGGTCCCATAGCAACCACAGTGTACAAGAGAATAGCATCATTAATTGCTGACAAGAGACAAGAACCGTATTCTACCACTCTTTTTTGGTTGCGATGCAAACTGAGTTTTTCCTTACTTCGCTCAGCAATCATGTGCCTTCGAGGAACCAGGTCATTTCATTCCCACTCACAACACCATTCTATAGCTTTGGCCTGTGCAGAGGCAAAGGTCCACTGAAAAAATTTTCAATTGGCCTTGTTTATTTATATTTTGTATCTTTATTTTGTATCCTTTGTGTATTATTATTACATACAAAAAATAAAGTTACAATTATGTCGGAAAAAAAAAAAAAAAAAAAAAAGTAGACTATTGGGCTACACAATAGAACCTTCGAGATTAACATTCACGTGAGACAGACTTTTTTAAGTGCTGGTTTTGAAAGTATCCAGGAGTTTGCAGCCTGGAGTTGAATTGCTGGACTATTGAGACTCTACTCTCCTCCCTCACTGTCTCCTGGACGTGGTCGTTCTGTGCATGGTGTTGTATATGTTGTGCATGTGTAACCGTTCTGTCCTTATTGATATATATTACAGACATATGCAGCCATGGTGATTAAAGGTGTTGGCATGCCAGTGGCGGTAATCATAGTCATTGGAATGGATAATAAAGTTAGCCACCACTTTGATTATAGGTTAATACTCTGCCTTTAGGATTCTAAGCACATACATGCACTCTTCTTTGCCTGTATCTACATGTAGAAGTGGGCATATGTGGTAGTGAAATTCAAAAAGCACTGTTAACTTCACTTCATAATTTGCATACATGTACATGTACCCTCACAGATAATACTGGCATTGTGTCACACTTTTACAAAGTAAAGGAATGCTGAGGATGTACTTTATAACCACACCAGATAAAGTAACTCAGTAATAACATGGGGGAGGGGTAAGAGTAACATTCGACATTCAAATATCAAGAAAGCATAATTTTGAATCATTTTATCAGAATATTATTATCTCCACATGGCCACAGTTGTTTATTTATGTGCATCAATAAGTAGCGCATTTTAAATGCTACAGTTTGTCCACTGGGACAATTTTAGCTTACCACTGCAACTCATTCCATCAAAGTTCAGCGGGGGGTGGAGTCAGTGGACACCTGACCACACATCCATTGTTGACAGCACACTCATTCACATCAGCAGGAAGGGAGAGAGAGATGAGAGGGTGGAGAAAATAGGGTGGAGAGGAGAGGGTGGAGAGGAGAGGGGTGGAGAGGAGAGGGTGGAGAGGAGAGGGTGTGGAGAGGAGAGGGTGGAGAGAGAGGGTGGAGAGGAGAGGGTGGAGAGGAGAGTGTGGAGAGGAGAGGGTGGAGAGGAGAGGTGGAGGAGGAGAGGTGGAGAGGAGAGGGTGGAGAGGAGAGGGTGGAGAGGAGAGGGTGGAGAGGAAGAGGGTTGGAGAGGGGAGAGGGTGGAGAGGAGAGGGTGGAGAGGAGAGGGTGGAGAGGAGGAGGTGGAGAGGAGAGGGTTGGAGAGGAGAGGGTGGAGTGGAGAGGAGAGGGGGAGAGGAGAGGTGGAGCGAGAGGTGTGGTGAAAAGAAGTGGAGGAGGGGGAGCCAAGTGGATGAGCGTTTCGGCAGAGGAGGGATGGAGAGAGAAGGTTGGAAAGGTAATTACCCATATATTACTAGAACCCGAGTTGCTGAGCACCTGAAGTGTACCGAATTATTTCACGTACTAATGCTGATATGCTGTGTGGTGTTAGTGATAGTGTTGAACCCATTCGGATTCGAATTCCAACTCCTATTGACACTGACAATGCGGGTGGATCCCAGTACCGTCGACGTGCAATTAGTGATTGACATGGTGAGCATGCTGGTCCACCTTGTTGGACAGGCGACCATGCCCTGTTACCCTTCCCCCACACTCTTCAGACACACAACCAGGATGTCCCACATATTACTGGGACTGAGGAATGGGAATGTGGTCGCAGACATAGATGGTGGACAGGTTCCAGGTTGCGTTGTAGGTTGTAGCTGACCCAACACAATTATGCATGCAGTTTTGTCCGGTGGCAGTGGGGCGAGGCAAGGAGTTTCCTTTTAATTATGTGGCATGGGGGTTTGGGAACGACCAATGCTTGACCACACTTATATGTATCTGTAGTCAATCCGTGGGTATAGAACATGCGTATAGTAAGCACGCTCTTATGATGTCCCCATCACCAACACTATGGCATTCATACAGTGAACTGACCCACCAAGGTGCGCGTCTGTTTGGAAGACATAGTAGTTTGAACTAGGAGCGTACCTGTATGCAAATCTGCTTTGAGACCCATGTGTATCTATGTCTATAAATGTAATTCATAGTTCAGTTGAAAGCTATAAGATCACACAATTCATGGTCCAGATGCCACAAGATCCAGACCATCTCTCTTCCCCTTCAATCAGTGCACTGTACACTCATCACAGTCAAACTCCACGTGACCCCTTTTAAGTGTGATTTTAATACACATAGCGAGAAATGTGATTATAACAGGCGCGCTTAAAATAAAGATTTGCTGCTTCTTTGAACAAAATTCTGCTTTGTAGCCTAATGATGGACTACCATACAAACAAAGGGATTACTTCATGTATAGCTCTTCTGCAGATCTATGTACATCTTCTCCCCAGCCTCCAGTGGAGCACCAAGGATCCCTGCTTGGGGATGAGTGAGGCGGGCATCATTAGGAACCTGGAGGACGAACTCTGTAGACTGATAGAGGGACAGGTAGATATCTCGGAACATTGGTCGAGAACATGTTTCAGGGTTCCTGTGTGTGTGTGTGTGTGTGTGTGTGTGTGTGTGCACGTGTGTGTGAGGGAGGAAGGAGGGGGAGGGAGGGAGGGAGGAGGGGGAGGGAGGGAGGGAGGGGGAGGGAGGGAGGGAGGAGGGGGAGGGAGGGAGGGGGAGGGAGGGAGGGAGGGAGGGGAGGGAGGGAGGGGGAGGGAGGGAGGGGGAGGGAGGGAGGGGGAGGGAGGGAGGGGGAGGGAGAGGGAGGGAGGGAGGGGAAGGGAGGGGGAGGGAGAGAGTGAGAGAGAGAGAGCGTTTAATGCAAGTGTCATGGTAGAATGGTTTCGCCAAATGGATCTGTACGTTCTTGACAGTATTGTAAAATAAATCAAGAGAGTTCTACTAGCAAGGCAGATTAGTTGAGCAGCTGCTTAGGTGTTTAATTGACGTGGCATGATTAATTATGAAGGGATTGAAATTGCATGCATTAATTAAATTGAATGTTCATGAAAAGAATTGGATACCCTCACTGGCTAATCTGAATTCTAAGTCCTCACAACCTAAAACATTGAATATGTCCGAATGGTGTATCTGAATAGAGCCCCAAGATATATATATAGTTCACTGGCAATTTAAGAAGCAGATGCATGGCTAATTGCACATATTTTTATCACTGGTAGATGTAATGGTTCCAAATAATCATATTAATTTAGGTGGTACGACTATCACAACCGCACATTATGGCACAACCCTGTTTATGTGTACAATTCACAGATTTGCAATTTCTATACGATTTGCATGATGTTGGCGTGCTTTAAATGCAAGAGGCTAACATGCCAAATTGTGTATTCTTTGAGCTACTAATGTATATCCACAGCTATGGTATTATTCTGCCCACGTACCAGCATTGGATCATCAAGTGGTAGATCAGCTGTGGACATCCAGGAGGTGGTGGGCGTCTGTAGCCTGAATCAACCTTTTCAACAACCTGTACATTAGAACAAGCACTTGTACCAACTGGAGACATAACACTGGACAGTTTAATTTACTTCTGCATTGGTCATCCCTTCATAAGGTTTCATCCCAATGCTCCATATCTCATACAGCAGGCATCCATAGCTCCACACATCACTGGCAGTGGAGTACTTCTTGAAGTGGATAGCTTCTGGAGCTGTCCACTTGATGGGAACCATTCCTCCATGGGAAACATAATATGTGTCATCAGCCAGGTCACGTGACAGTCCAAAGTCAGCAACCTGAAGGTTATTAATCATTGTATTTCTAATGATGTCATTTGAACCTTTTTTCCCCACCTTGCATATGCAGTTTTGTGTCACTAGAATATTCCTTGCAGCAAGATCACGATGGACAAATGACTTGCTAGAGAGATATTTCATCCCATCAGCAATTTGCTTCGAGTATGCAAGCAAACGTAAGTACAGGTCTTGATGGACCAACTGGCCTGGACTGTACCCAGAGTGAAAGGATGCAATTAATTCTAATTACATGTAGATGACACATTCACAAACATACTCGGGTTTCAAAGAGTGAAGGTGTGTCCTCAGGTCCCCTTTGTGGGCCAGCTCAAGTACCAACATCACCTGGCGGGCAATTAGAAGCAGTTCATTCTAATTGTGTTAGTGTGCTTTATGTACAGTGTCCACTTACAGGTTCGCCATCAGTGACAATGCCATACAGCTGAATAACATTAGGATGTCTGAACTGGGCCATGATGGCTGCTTCCTGCAGAAACTTGACCTTAGCATCTGGCTGGGTTATTGTAGGATTGAGAGTCTTGATGGCAACTTCACGCCTTCCTTTGGAGCCATTCCATATTCCCATTTGGACCCCACCAAATTGACCACTTCCTAGCATTTTGGTTGTGCTGTAAGGTAGCAAGATGATTTACTTAAAGCATAGACAACGTAAAGTGTATAACGTAGAATGAATGATGTAGCGGGAAAGGATATCAACATAAATAACAAGGCTGTAAAAACATGGAGTTACCTAATGCTGTTACGTGAAAGCTTCTTTATCCTGCAATTCTCCAGTTGAACATACAGATCTTCCTCACGTGATGCTGGCATGTAGTATGGATTCTCGTCATCTTTTCCTACTTCATGACTCTGCTCAAACATCTACAAGATTACACATATATATGCTACACTCAATAATGTATGTACTGCCGTGTACAATATAGCTATTTCTTCCCCATTCTATTCATGAAGCAAAACTATTTTCAATTCTGAATTTGTATCAGAAATGTTTTTGTGAGACTAGACATGAGCAAATTATTTTGTACAGGAGTATGCGATCGGTGCTGAGTAATGACGCACTAAGACACGTCTAGAACATAAATATGCTGAACACATCTTTCATACAAGCAGCAACCAGTGCCAACACAATTAAAATCAGAGACATTTAGCCAGTCTAATGGAAACAAGAAGTGAACGCAAAAAAATCTAAATCTGTACCTGTTGATCAACAGTGGTATAGTCATTGCATGCACTTTTCGGATCTTCATACGCATTTGGCTGAGATAAACAAAATGAAGAGAAGTTTCAATTTGCTGTGCAAATGGATGAACCCTCTCTCACCAGTGTCTCATTATAACATTGTGCACCAGAAATATCTGGGACTTCATATGCTGCCTGACCTCCATGTACATTACTAGATTCATCATCTTTGAGAGGCTCATATATAGTAGAAGTGTCAGCTTTGTTATTTTGAAGAGTAACAGTGGCTTTGGTTGCTGTGTACATGACATTGTCTGCAGAAATGAAAATAACAATAAAGAGCTCTTTGATATATTGACTTTCTTTACCTATAGTTATTTGAGCTGCTGACAGTTGCAATGTCTTCACATATCTTTTTTTCCAAAGCACAATGGTGGTGATGACAGCTGTAGTTGCCACTGCAACTACAATGATGATCACCACCACACTTGCAGTGATGCCTGCTTGAAGTGATTCTTGCACTGTAAACATAAAATTGCAAAGTGTACCTGCCATTCTTTCAACATGGAAAATAACCAGCTAGTGATTGACAACATATTTGGTGAACTTCCCCACCCACCAACTCCTGCCCAAACCCGTGAATATTTAGAGGGTGGAAGTAATCCGAGTGCAAGTAAGTGTTAACTCAAAAGCATAAGTATAAGTATGTGGGGTGTATATATTTCCGGATGTACATGTAGCATTGTACAAACAGCGTTGAGCTTATTTGCCATACATGTAGAAATGAACATACTCCACAACAAATCAAGGACATGATGACAAATTTAAAGATAGCTAGTCTAAATTCCAGAGCAGACACCAAACCTTGCAAGTGATAATGTGCAGTCATGGCACATCTCAACAGTTCAGCTCAGAGCAAAACAAAACATTTATGCACAAGCTTGGTGAAATATGTGTGGCAGTTAATACCTTTCATTCCAGAGACATTTGGAGTGGGTGTAGTAGCATTAGACCCTGATATCCGTGGAGCAGGTGTGGTAGTAGCAGGGGCAAAATTAATGATGGAGCTATATATAACTGAAGAGGGTATAGCAGAAATAATGTTACATGTGGCATTGGAGGCATTGGGGCTTACAATAACATTATTCTGTGCTCCTAAGTAGCAAGGGGTTAAATACACTGCAGAGAATATAAGGGATCATTTCCATGAAAAGGGACCTAACGCATACATGTAAATTATAAAATTTCCAGTACTCGCAATAGAAATGGCGTTGAAATGTAGGTTAATTAACAATTCAGAGCCTTACAACTCCATGACAGATATACTCCGATTCTCAATACGTAAGATGCAATGTGTAGAGGACATTTCAGACTTTTAAAATATCAAATAATTTGAAATCTTGAAAAAGCATGCGTCAGGTCCCTTTTTGCGAAAAACGATCCCATACATTGATAACAATGTAGCATAAAATGGAATCGTTGCAGTGAAAAGGGAGCTTTTTCAAGAATTGAAGTTTTATGTATTTTTAGAAGTCTGAAATGTCCACTACACAGCTTTCTAACACACTGTTAATGGGACCATCTGTCACGGAGTTGTACGACTCTGAATTTATAATTAGCCATACATTTACTCTACTAATGCTTGTACTGGAAATTATATACATGTAATATATGCTTTAGGTCCCTTTTCATGTCAACAATCCCAAATTAAATTGGTGCTAACATTCAGGCCCATAGGCGGTTTGTGTGTTGGGATAGTGCAAATCAGGGTGAAGTGGACTCAAAATCTAACAGCTCCTCAGAGGGTATAGGCATTCTCTTGTGTGTACATTTTGTAACTATTGACTTGAATGTTAATTCAGATATAAATGTATATGATTAATAAATGTGTTAGTATGATGGATAGCATTCAGCCTACAGTAGCAAGTTTGCATAGATATAAAAGAACTTTCCTAGTGCCTTTATGTTGACCTTGTTGGAGACAAGATGCTCAGAAGCTCATTTTGTGGCTTTGGACATGCTAAAATGAAATAGCAAATTGTATGAAATCAATCAATGCAAGCACATTGTGTATTTCTGGCAGACATTTTTAACCGTTCAAGGCACACATTCATATGCAATTATCATTTCATTGTTTATCAGAGTGCTTAGCCATCTTACAATGAATAAAAGAAGTTTCGAAAAAGAGTCAAAAAGCCAAGGTCACTGGCATATATAATAGAGTTAGCCAACTTTTCGAAGTACATGTATGTGCTACGTTGTACATGTACATGTATCTGCTTGGCTTGCCATGTTTTGTATGTTTTGATGCTTCAGCTATTTGTAAGTGATAATGTGCACTCTCCATTGCAGACATAGAATGCATTCCAGTATGTAACATCTCAACAGTTCAGCTAAGAGCAAATCAACATCGATGCCAAGCTTGGTGAAATTTGTGTGGTAGGTAGTACCTTTTGATCCAGAGACATTTGGAGTGGGTGTAGTGGCTTTAGAGCCTGATTTACTTGGTACAGGTGTAGTAGTAGCAGGGAATAAATTGAAGGTGGATCTAGAAATATCTGAAGAGGGCATAACAGACATAATGTTACATGTGGCATTGGAAGTATTTGGTGCTATCACTTCCACTTCATTCCGTGCTTCATTGTAGTAAAAACTACAAAGAACATACAGGTGTATTTATTCTTTAATTATGTATCATTGCAGTGAAAAGGGATCTTAAACTAATGTATTAACAAGATATAAAATTTTGCAATGTTCTAAAAGTCTGAAATGTCCTTCAAACAGCGATTCTTACACACTCAGATTGGGACTACAGTGTATCTGTCATTATCTGTCACTGTGTTGTAAGGCACTGAATTTTTAACTAACCATACGTTTCAATGCCGTTTCTATTGCTTGTACTGGAAATTTTATAATACATGTACATGAGTTAGGTCCCTTGAATCGATCCTAAATCATTTAAATTATAATTTGGTGCTAACATTCAGACCATTGCTGCAAAACATGGTACAGTGGACTCAATACCTCACAGCTAGGGAATGCTGCATTGTCTTGTGTATGGTATACATGTATATTCTTGACATATACATGTATACCAGAGTATCTAGCTATGGTACAGCGCAGTACTTGATTTTGCTACGCTCGACTGCTGCTGAATGATGTTAGGGCTGGGCCGTCTTCAATGCTGCACTGTACCATAGCTAGAAGTGATGCGCTAGCTAACTGCAGCTCACTGTTTTATACTCTGGTATACATGTATATGTCAACAATATTGTCATGTAATAGAAAAGTTCTGTTGTTGTTGAATGTTATTGTATGACTGTATGTGACTTGTTAGTATGTGCTGTGTTATATCTGCAGTTTGGTTGTATGCTTCCGCTATTTATAAGCGAGAATGTGCACTCTTCTTGCAGATGCACATTATGTCCCCTCAAAAGTTTAGCTCAGCAAAACAAAACATGTATGCACAAGCTTGGTGAGATTTGTGTAGCAGTTAATACCTTTCGTTCCAGTGACATTTGGAGTGGGTGTAGTAGCTATATTTGGAGCAGGTGTAGTTGTAGTGAGGGCTACATTGAAAGTGGAGCTAGAAATATCTGAAGAGGGCATAACAGAGATACAACATTGGAGATACAGTGTATTTGGTGACATCATAACATCATTCAGTGCTCCAAAGTAGCAAGGGGTTAAATCCATGGCAGAACAAATAACAATCACTGGTTTAACAATGTACAGTAGAATAAATTGATCTACATATATTTTGTGTTACCATTGTCATGCAATGGAATGTTCTATTGTTGCAGAGTGTTATTGCTTGAATCCATGTCTATTACATGCATGTATACAGCTGTGCAGTGTACTTCAGGGTTAATGCACATGGTGCAGTATGATGTGGTTAGATGTATACTCCAAACACAACTATGATATGCCAACACTCACTGGTACAGTTCGTTCCATTTGGTAGAAGTTGGTAACCAGGGTAACAGCTACAGAAATATCCTGGTATGGTGTCATTACATATCTGACTGCAGCCCCCATTGTTGACTGCACATTCATTCACACCTGAGATAACAACATGCACATGACAGGAAATTTATCATGCCATATTGTAAACTAAATCATACATTCCCATTCAGATATCATTTTGTTTTTGATATACAGAGCTTGGCTTTCTAACAATACATACAATTACACACATGTGGGCCAAACAGCTGCAGTGCTGAAGCCATGATGTTAATGGGCAACATGCAACAGTGAGAGCCTACAAAGGCAGGCCAGAGCCAGCAAAAACTGCTTAAGATGCTGCTGAACATGTGACTATATGGTCCAAGAGTGCCCAGAAAAGTTGAGCTTACCATGTATCCTGTGGTTTTACACTCGTTGCCAGTGAGTATATCAACTTGTAATAAGGACGCAACTGCCACACATGCACAACATACATACAACACCATACACATAATGACCAAGTCCAGGAGACAGTGAGGGAGGAAAATAGAGCCTCAATAGTCCAGCTATTCAACTCTGGGTTGCCAACTCCTAGATTCTTCCAAAACCAGCACTTAAAAGAGCCTGTCTTATGTGCATGTAGATCTCAAATTCTGCTGTTAATTATACATCACACGATCATAACAGCAGTATAACAATAAACGAGCACATTCGAAAGACTCAATACTTAATAAGTATCTAAGGATTACTAGCTCTAAACAGGTTGAGGATTGGTTTGGTGATTGCCTCAACCCAGATTCCATAGACTGGACTTGCTACTGCGGAGGGCTACATGTAGAACAGTTTCTTGAAGCATGTCTCAGTTGTAGCGGATTTAAAAAGACTCTCCAAGCATTGTGACTTCAAGGCCACACTCGATGACATGCTGCATGACCACATCGTGTGCGGTGTCCGTAATCCTACTGTACAGTGCAAGCTTTTGGCCGAATCCGAGCTCGTGTTCAAAAACGTTTGTGCAGTCATCCGAATCAGCGGACCAAAATGCCAAAGACATTCAGCGCAGTTACCGTGGCTGTCAACATGGTACAGAACACATCAGAGGTACATGCAAGGTCCACATGTTACCGGTATGGTGGTAAGCTTAATGGAAGGGATAGTCAGCTAGTGTATGCTATAAATGTGGCAAAAAAGGCCATTTGCCCCAGGTTCGTCGCAGTCCCGAGGTCACTGGCGCCAAGGGCACTCAGGGGAAAGGGTCCAGCAGCAGCAGTACAGCAGGTCAAGCAACCACCTACAGAGGAGGAGGAAATATATACGCTGTTCACCCTGTCAGAGAAGGTTTCAGAGCTCCACTGAATTTATGTAGATGTAGTTGCAGATGGCGTAAAGTTGTCCATGAAGGTGGACACTGGGCTCCATCACATCAGTGAGTGCACTTACAGATAATAGTGGTCTAAATAGAAGCGCCCCTTGCTACAAAGAATAGATGTTCACCTGCATACTTACACTGTAGAAAAGATTAACATCATGCAAATAAACATTTCAGTGTCAGTGCAGTATGTTACTGAAGAGCATTCATTGGATCTGTTGGTGGTAGAAGAGGATGGTCCATCCTTGAAGGGGTGTGATTGGTTAAGTAATCTGAAGCGTAACCAGTCTGTATTTTATGCAGGAACCAAAGGTGCGATAGAATTGTTTCATCGTCATGCAGATCTCTTCAAAGAAGAACTGGTTGGTAAGTGAGAGTGGTTGAAGTGAAAATCCACATTGACGATTCAGCAAATCCTCACTTTTTCAGACAGTAGCCTGTCCCATTTGTCTTAAAAGGAACATTTGAAGAATTGGAATTGCTACAAATTCATTGAACCTGTGAAAACATTTCTGAATGGCACTCGTACCAGCTCGTACCAGTATGTGTTCGTGCTGGGACTACAAAGTAGCTGCGAATAGAGTGGCTAATGTTGAATCGTACCCCCTTCCCAGAATTGATGGTCTGCTAGCATCCCTCACAGGAGGAAAGATTTTTTCAAAACTCGACATGTCACATGCCTACCTGATAAAAATTCAAAAACATGTTACCATTGCCACTCATAAGGGCCATTTCCGATGCAGCCATATGCTTTTGGAGTTATATCGGCTCCTGCCATCTTCCAACGAACCTTGGAGGGAACATTGCAGGGTATTTAACATGCACATGTGTACACTGTACATGTACATTGATGATTTGTTAGTTGCAGACACAACAGAAACAGAACATATAGTGACCCTGGAAAAGGTGATATCAAGATTAGGAGAGTGAGGCATCAAATTGAAGAAAAAAAATTGCACATTCATGCTGCCAAGTGTGGAATATCTTGGTTACCATATCTCAGGAGAGGGGATCAGTCCTACCAAGGAAATAACGCAGAGCTACATGTGCATGTAGCTCTGCGTTATTTCCTTGGTAGGACTGATCCCCTCTCCTGAGATATGGTCTGCAATGTGTATAGTGGTGCCAGCGTGCCTGCAAGAAAAGTGCAAAAAATTTGCATAATAGTTCACTAACCCCCAAAATGATTTCAGTCTGGTGATCAGGCTACAGCTATCTAGAAGGCTAAGTTCCAGCTCACCTAGGATACTTTGCTGTTCCAGTTTGATTCTTCAGAGATAATTGTTTCTCATGTGATGCCTTTCCTTATGGAATCAGGGTGGTTTATCACACTGTCAGGAAGATGGGTCAGTGCCAAGAATGGCCTCCACCAGGATACAAAGATATATAGCTATAAACTCTTGAGTGGATACATCTACCAGATGGCAGGCAAGGATCAAGGCAATGGAGATGGACTAAGTACATTGCCTTTAGCTGAGGCACCTGAAGAGGACCCTACACCCGGGGATACAATACTCATGCTACATGCTTTCTTTGACAGGAACTACAGCTTCATTCATCCGACATTGGACGAAGACCCTGTGGTCTCTATGGTCAGGAGAATGGTGCCTCGTGGATGGAGAACACGAACAAATGAGCAGTCCAAGCCGTTAAAGTGCAGGAATAGTGAACTAAGTGTTGAAGATGGTTGTATCCTTTGGGGAAATCAAGTAGTTGTACCTCCACCTGGCAGAGCACCAGTAATGAAGATGCTTCATGAAGGCCACCCAGTGGTATCTAGAATGAAATCTGGATACTGAACTCGAAACAAAGGTGAAATCCTGTGAAGCTTACCAAGTGAATAGTAAGTCCCCAACTAGGTCCACATTGCAACCTTGGGAGTGGCCCTCAAACCCCGGTCTCAAATTTATGTGTCCTTTTAGTGGGAAAAATAATTTTCGTTCTGGTGGATGCTCACTTCAAATGGCTGGAAGTTGAAGTTGTTTCCTCCACATCTTAGCAGGCCATTTGAGTACTGAGGTAAGTATTTGCAGTACATGGACTCCCAGAGGTGCTCATGTCTCAGGGGGGAGAAAGGGAGTTTTGACAGCCAGAATTGGACCCTTTGCCAGCCATTGTAACAACTTCCGACAGACAAGCTGATTTACCACACCTGGCACCAGCCCCTCTCATCACAGATGTTGAGCGGGGTCCTGAACCTTTAGAGAAGCAGCGTTATGGCTTATGAGGGGAGAAGGGTAGTAATTGTGTAATGTATAAAGAGACTACTGGGCTACATAATAGAACCTTTGAGATCAACATGCACATCAGACAGAGCTGACTCTTTTAAGTGCTGTTTTTGAAAGTATCCAGGAGTTTGCAACCTGGAGATGAATTGCTGGACTATTGAGGCTCTATTCTCCTTCCTCACTGTCTCCTGGACATGGTCGTTCTGTGTATGGTGTTGTATATGTTGTGTGTGTAGCCGTTGTGTCCTTATTGATATATTACAGACATATGCAGCCATGGTGATTAAAAGCATCGGCATGCCAGTGATGGGAATGGTAGTCATTGGAATGGATAATAAAGACTTTGATTATTGGTTAATACTCTGCCTTTAGGAATGTGAACACATACACACACTCACTGCATTTGAAAGAAGTGGACATACAGTAGTGAAATTCAAAATGCCGCTAACTGTCAACTTTATGTTCATACATGTACATGTACCCCTACAGATAATACTGGCATCATGTCCACACTTTCACAAACATTAATGCTGAGGATTGTACTAATAAATTCAGCATTGGACAATTATTGCTTACCACTGCAATTCACTCCATCGGGGTTCAGCATGTAACCAGGGTTACAGCTGCAGTTGTAACCAGGGTTGGAGTCAGTGCACACCTGACCGCACCCACCATTGTTGACGGCACACTCATTCACATCTGTAGGAAGGGAGAGAGGAGGGAGTAGAGAGAGAGGGGGTGGAGAGAGGAGGGGTGGAGAGGAGAGTGTGGAGAGAGGAGGGTGTGGAGAGAGGAGGGTGTGGAGAGAGGAGGGTGTGGAGAGAGGAGGGTGTGGAGAGAGGAGGGTGTGGAGAGAGGAGGTGTGGAGAGAGAAGGGTGTGGAGAGAGGAGGGTGTGGAGAGAGGAGGGTGTGGAGAGAGGAGGGTGTGGATAGAGGAGGGTGTGGAGAGAGGAGGGTGTGGATAGAGGAGGGTGTGGAGAGAGGAGGGTGTGGAGAGAGGAGGGTGTGTGGAGAAGGAGGAGGTGGCGGAGAGGAGGGGGTGGAGAAAGGTGGGAGTGAAGAGCGGAGGGTGTGGGAGAGAGGAGGGTGTGGAGAGAGGAGGGTGTGGAGAGAGGAGGGTGTGGAGAGAGGAGGGTGTGGAGAGAGGAGGGTGTGGAGAGAGGAGGGGTGTGGAGAGAGGAGGGAGTGGGAGAGAGGAGGGTGTGGAGAGAGGAGGGTGTGGAGAGAGGAGGGTGTGGAGAGAGGAGGGTGTGTAGAGAGGAGGGTGTGAGAGAGAGGAGGGGAGTGGAGAGAGGAGGGGGTGGAGAAAGGTGGGAGTGAAGAGAAGAGAGGGTGGAGAGATCAGGGAGGGGGGAGAACAGAAAGAAGAGAGAGGAGAGCAGGGGTGAGAATAGAAGAGGAGGGTGGAAAGGTAAGTACCATATATTATTAACTAAAACCCATTGCTGAGCACCTGAAGTGTACTGAATGATTTCACGTACCAATGCTGATATGCAGTGTTGTGCTTACAATACTCATGAACCCTTGTTGCCCTGGATTGGCATTGAGGCTGGGTACCATTACATCCGATGGGCAGGTGGAGATCTCCAGGAGCACGCTGGCTCCTGTCACATAGGAGGCGACCATGCCCTGGTACCCACTCCCCACACTCTTCAGACACACAGCCAGGACGTCCTGAGGCTGTACCACATACTGCTGGAACTGGGGAATGGGAATGCGCTCGCAGACATAGGTAGTAGACAGGTTCCTGATTGCATTGTAGGTTAAAGCTGACCCAATGCGATCATACTTTGATCCAGTGGTGGGGCGATAGATAGCAAAGTAGGAGGTCATCGTTGCATCAGACTGGTTGCTATAGTAACACACGTTCCAAGCCGTGACATTGCCAGTACAGCTGGATGTGTTGCCGATCCTTATGTAGAGGCCGGGGGCCTGGGTACCCGTGGCCTGAATCAGGTTGTTGCCAAATGTGTTACATGTTGGGAGAGCTGCATGGACTGTGGGTGTGGCATGTGTGATGTGTGTTCGTGTTTGAAAGTTGTATGTGGGCATGTGAGCATAGACATGTGTGTGTTGTGAGATGTTTACGTATGTGCATGAAGCATGCCCATGTGTGTGCATTGGGATACAAAAACAGGTGCCCATCTCATTTTACCTGCAAACTGGCAAAATCCGAACACAAAGATGAGCCTGGGCACTCGCATCCTATGAAGGCATGTGTAACACCTAGTGGAAGGGGGCGAGGAGGGAGAGAGGTCGATACAGGTCATTAGGGAACAGCACTATTGCTAGCACCACTCTACATATCAATAGTGGTACGTGAAACTATTGGGTACACTTCAGGAGCTCAGCAACTTGGGTTCTGGTAATATACATGTATAGGAATTACCTGTCCACCTTCCCCTCTTCTTTACACTCCCTCTACTCTCCACCCTCTCCTCTCTCCAATCTCTCCTTTTCCATTCTCTCCTCTCTCCACCCTCCTCTCTCCACACATCGTCTCTCCACCCCTCCTTTTACCACTCCTCTCTCCGTGTGAATGAGTGTTCTGTCAACAATGGGGGTGCAGTCAGGTGTGCACTGACTCCACCCCTGGTTTTGCCTGCACTGAGCTGCAGTGGTAAGCTATACATGTAATTGTCCGATGGCTGAACTGTAGCATTTCAAATACATTTCCTATTGATGCACATAAACAACTGTAGCTGTGTGAACATAAAATAGAATACACGATTTACTCTTTCACAGGCAACAGAGCAATATTGCGCCTTGCTCTTGGAATCTACAAATGTGACTCCTAACCCCCCTCTTTGTTATTACTGAGTCACTTCATATCGTGTGGTGATAAAGTAGCATGATGCTTTGTAAAAGTGTGACACAATGCCAGTATAATCTGTGAGGGTACATGTACATGTATAAACATTAATATGTTTATAAAGTGAAGTTCACATTGCTTTTGAATGTAACTACCCCATATGCGCACTTCTTTCAAATGTAGTTCTACATGTAGATACAGGACGTGTATACATGTATGTAAATGCATAGTATTAACCTATAATCAAATTGGCAGCTAACTTTATTTTCTAGGAACGGTCCAACATGAGAGAGGACTCTAAAGGTGTGCTATCATAATGGAAGTTCTTCAAGTCTGTTCCAAATACTGTATAGTATTATAATTTTTGGTTTCAATCACCATTTCATTTATTGTATGCAACCAAAAGTTTCCAAGATGTAAGCAGTCTTGATACGCTGATTTGATACAGTCCTGTGTTAAGGCATTTTGTTGCTTAAATCCTGTAACAATGCTTGAATACATGCACAATACATGTACATGCATGTTCTACAGTCTCAGTTAACACAATGAGTGTTTCCTAACAATTAACCTGTTATGTAGTCCTATCCAGGGCTTTTTTTTTTTTTAATTGAAAAACTGCTTTCCTTAATCACGCTTGTTGAGTTATTAATCATGCACAATATTAATTGCAGCATGCATACACACACAAACAACGGACATATCCGAACGAGCACTCCAATGATTCAACCATCGCGGTGTACAGTCTCAAATAAACTGCGTCCTCTTGAAATTCGAGTCGGGAGTGGTATCTTGCGTATGCATAATTATCATCAGTTACATGTAGTTATTAGGAACGCTTGGTGGAAATCTGACGTGTAGCTGTATAAACATCCCATTGCTTGTCTTTCGTACATTCGTACAAACACGCGCGCGTGTTTCACAGCTGATATGCACAGTGTATACATTGGAACTTATATGGAGGTGTGGAGGTGTGGTACCATGCAAGATGTACATGTACGTGGGAAATTGCTTACTGCATCATACGATTGCTATTAAAAGGAGTGCTCGTCAACGTGCCCTTTTAGGTGTTTGGTAACGACCAATGCTTGACCGTACTGATCTGGAGACGATCTATGGTGATGTGTCACCAGGGAACTAGAGCATGTGTATAGTAAGCAAGCGCTTACGACGTCCCCATCATCGGATTGTTGATAACTCGATGGCATGTGTGCCAACACTACGATACGCATAGAATTGATCTACCAACGTACGTACGCGTCTGTTTGGAAGAAATAGAGTTTGAAACTGGGAGCGTATAAATCTGCTTTGAGGTCTAAACTACTTGTTATCTGTGTCTATAGGCCTAAATGTAGCTGCTAGTAAGTGTTCAGATTTTGTCTCTAAAATCACATAATTCGTGATCCACATATCCCAAAAGGCCACAACTTACCTTAGAAAAGCCACCCGCATTAACTTTGTTGATAGAGAACGTTACAAGTTGGCAAATGGTTTTTAATTTTGCGCGTAATACCGTATTAGTATAGTAATTAGGTATGACATGCGCGGCTTATAAATGTGAGCTTGCAGGCTGGTTATAAGCGTGAGAGGGGGGAGGAGGTGTTTGGGGCTTTTTTTAATCAAACCTCAAAATATCTACACTTTATTACACTTTACATGCAGGTGAACTGCCAAAAGTGTGCATTATGTAGAACCAGTACATTTGGTTTTTTATCAGACCCTGAGAGGCTGTACATGCATACAGTATGTACTGAAGTACATGTAAATGTTGAGACCAGGAGATCAGCTGTAGTTTATATATAGAAATTTATACATAGATTATACATGCATACATGTAGTACGTGCTACCGGTTAGATCTATAATTTATCCGATTAAAATGTGTGTGTGTGTGTGTGTGTGTGTGTGTGTGTGTGTGTGTGTGTGTGTGTGTGTGTGTGTAAAATGTCAAATCAGGGTCATCAGGGCTCAGTAAGGCTCAGGGATGGACAGGCATGCATTGCCATGTTGAGGTGAAGTTGTGCCTACAAGATGTGATGTTTTCTAGAGTATGGCTTAGTCCCGAGAGCTCAACACCTTCCCTAACCTACTCATCCCTTCTTTAACCCACTTAATAACCCACCACCACTAATGAAACCCACCATCCCTAATCCCACTATTAAACACTTTCATAAAAGCAAAAGAGGGAGTTTGCTCCATGTGTTGGTGGTCATCATCATCTTCCATGCATGGCTGGGTTTTCTAATTTTGTTTCACTGGCTCTTGAGTTTCTTCATCAGCTGATGCTAACCATGCAGTCCTGTTTGTCACTATCACTATGTTACACATTTCCTGTCTCTCACCTGGATATCTGCCATTTCTTTTTTGCTTTGCCATGGCACCTATCTGGAACACCATTGACATTTTGGGAAGGGTGTGCTTCTTTTCTCCACTTTACTATGTGTAACTATGACTTTAACCAATCACAATACACTGTGTGCAGTTTGTGAGACTGCACTTTGTATGATGGTACTGGTTGTGTGCTAACCAGATGCTGTTCTTTTATGTGGAAAAATATTGACTGTATGAAGTCACACTACGGACTTCGCTTAGATAAAAAAGTACATGTGTAACTGCCAATGTTAAAATGACATAGATGTTTTGTTGCAATTCCATTCAGGTACCTGACAGATCTAACGTGCATAGAAACATTATGACCTTACTGCGTAGTCGATTTTAATTGGATGATAAACACATATATACATTTAAGTAATTCAAAAATACCACTCCTTTAATGAGATTTACAAACCATTCATTTGGTGGACAAGGATATTTTCATATTAAACGATTGGCAATTCATATCTAGTCTTCATCTGAAGATGCTGAATTTGAAAGGTTTGGGGCATGCACTCCATAGGCTTCATTCAGAGATGGCATTATTGAGCACTAGTCACTTGTATGAATGCCACAGGCTT
This sequence comes from Ephydatia muelleri, assembly GCA_013339895.1. Taxonomy (NCBI): domain Eukaryota; kingdom Metazoa; phylum Porifera; class Demospongiae; order Spongillida; family Spongillidae; genus Ephydatia; species Ephydatia muelleri. The sequence continues at coordinate 7,983,861 of JABACO010000008.1, read as the reverse complement.
CATTTGGAGATGGCATTATTGAGCTCTGGTCACGTGTATGAATGCCATAGGCTTCATTTGGAGATGGCGTTATTGAGCTCTGGTCACGTGTATGAATGCCATAGGCTTCATTTGGAGATGGTATTATTGAACACTGGTCACGTGTATGAATGCCATATGCTACATTTGGAGATGCCAATAATGAGCCCTGGTCATACATACATGTAGGAATGCCAAAGGCTTCGTTTTGCAGTGTTAAAAAACCCTGTATTGTCCGATATGCTTCATTTTTATTTAAATCAACTTCATTGGAACCTGTCACTTCAGATGCTGATGGTTTCATATTCAACCTGATGTCAGTCTCATAGTAGATTGTTCTGCTTGCTTTAAACAAAAAAAGAATGTGTATGGCTTATTAATTACTGGACTCTTGAATGTTTTCACATGAACATACCTATTCTTTCAACCTTTGTGGTATTTCTTTTCCACATCAGCATAATGCAAAGTGTCACTCCAGTGCTTACTGCTGCAGCTAAGATGATTGCAGTGATGGAGGAGACGCTTGCTACTAATGCTGAATCTGAGCCTTGTTGCACTGTGATAAAGGTACAGAGTGAAAAATAGACATAACAGAACTTTCCTAGTGCCTTTATGCCAATCTTGTTGGAGACAATATGTTCATGGAGCACATTTTGCTTTGGACTTGCTAAATTAAAAATGGCAAACAAAGTCATTGGCATACAATAGATTTGGCCAATTTTTTTGTAGTATGTTCTATGTTGTATCATCTTGGCTTGCCATGTTTTGTATACTATATGTAAGAGATAATGTACACTCTCCTTTGAGACACAGAATGCAACTATTGCAGTACATGTATGGCACATCACACTACGTTCAGAGCAAAACAACATCTATGCACAAGCTTGGTGAAATTTGTGCGGTAGGTAGTACCTTCTGATCCAGAGACATTTGGAGTGGGTGTAGTGGCTTTAGACCCTGATATATCTGGAGCAGGTGTGGTAGTAGCAGGGGATAAATTGAAGGTGGAGGTAGAATTATCTGAAGAGAGCATAAGGTGCTCCATTACAACAGGGAATATAAATTTGTTCTATATTCATTGTTAACAATGCAGCATAAAATGGGATCACTGTAGTGAAAAGGGACCTAACTCATGTTTTTTTTCCTTCTCTGAATTTAATTAATGTTCTATCTGTTACTGTGTCGTAAGGCACTGAATTGTTCACTATCTAGCCAAATATCTCAATGCAAGTGTTACGCTTGTATTGCTGTACTGAAAACTTTATAATATTATGCTCTAGATTTAACTTGGTGCTAACATTCAGGCCATTAGTGCAAAGCATGTAAAGTAGACTGAATGCCTCACAGCTATGAGGTATGGGGGAACGCTGCATTTTCTTGTGTGTGCATTTTGTAATCTATTGACTCTATGCTTCAGACTTAAATGTATTTGTTTGATAAAAGTGTTAGCATTGTGAATAGTATTCAACCCAGTGAGTTTTGTATAGACCTAACAGAGCTTTCCGAGTCTCTTTATGCTGACGTTGTCAGAGACAATATGCTCAAGAAGCGCATTTCCCTTTGGATGAGCTATAAAGGACAACAATTATGAAGTTGATCAACCACATTGTGAAATTCTGGTAGTCCACGCTGCCAATGGAGAGCTGTACTACAGACTGGGAGAACGCGACGTTAGTTGCTAGGTGTTGTATGTTTTTATGGTAGTAATATACGTGTACTCGCGAGCAAAGCAGTGTAGTATACATGTAGGTTAATTGAGAGTTTGGGTCATAATATTTTCCCAATAGGTTGTGAGGTACATTCAGAACCTGAAGGAACGGCATAAGATTGCCTTGGCTTGCCACGTGCATCCCACCTCTGGACATAATGGTGTGAAGAAAACAATTGCAAGAGTTAAAGAAAGATGTACGTGGAAGGGTGTAGTTGAAGATGTGAAGAAAATAGTGAGCAACTCAGTTCACATGCATAGTTATGAAATATAAATAGAAATATGATGCTTGCGTTAAAATGTAAGGTTAACTAACAATTCAGAGCTCTACAACTCCATGACAGATACTCCGATTCTCAGTACGTAAGATGCAATGTGTAGAGGACATTTCAGATATTAAATAATTTGAAATCTTGAAAAAGCATGCGTTAGGTCCCTTTTCGCGAAAAACGATCCCATACATTGATAACAATATAACATAAAATGGAATCGAAAAGGGAGCTTTTTCAAGAATTGAAGTTTTATGAATTTTTGGAAGTCTGAAATGTCCACTACAAAGCTTTCTAACACACTGTTAATGGGACCAACTGTCACGGAGTTGTATGACACTGAATTTATAATTAGCCATACATTTACTCTACTATTGCTTGTACCGGAAATTATATACATGCTATATATGCTTTAGGTCCCTTTTCACGTCAACAATCCCAAATTAATTTGGTGCTAACATTCAGGCCCATATAAATGTATAGGATTAATAAATGTGTTAGTATGATGGATGGCATTCAGCCTAGCAAGTTTGCATAGATATAAAAGAACTTTCCTAGTGCCTTTATGTTGACCTTTTTGGAGACAAAATGCTCAGAAGCTCATTTTGTGGCTTTGAACATGCTAAAATGAAATAGCAAATTGTATGAAATTAATCAAGCACATTGTGTATTTCTGGCAGACATTTTTAACCGTTCGTAGTACATGTATGTGCTACGTTATACATGATTGTATCTGCTTGGCTTGCCATGTTTTGTATGTTTTGATGCTTCAGCTATTTGTAAGTGGTAATGCCATTGCAGACATAGAATGCAACTCAGTATGTACATCTCAACACACTGCACCACAGCATTTAGTATGCAGAGTTGTGCAGAGTCTGCATACCAACCATATGCAGACCGGTATTGTTGAAGTGTTCATATGCAGATGCCTGCATATGAACACTTCAACGATACTCATCTGCATATGGTTGGTATGCAGACTCTGCACAGCTCTGCATACTAAATGCTGTGGCGCAATGACAGTTCAGCTAAGAGCAAATCAACATCGATGCCAAGCTTGGTGAAATGTGTCTGGTAGGTAGTACCTTTTGATCCAGAGACATTTGGAGTGGGTGTAGTGGCTTTAGACCCTGATTTACTTGGTACAGGTGTAGTAGTAGCAGGGGATAAATTGAAGGTGGATCTAGAAATACCTGAAGAGGGCATAACAGACATAATGTTACATGTGGCATTGGAAGTATTTGGTGCTATCACTTCCACTTCATTCCGTGCTTCGTTGTAGTAAAAACTACGAAGAACTTACAGGTGTATTTATTCTTTAACTATGCATCTATGTATCACTGCAGTGAAAAGGGATCTAACTAATGTATTAACAAGTTATAAAATTTTGCAATGTTCTAAAAGTCTGAAATGTCCTTCAAACAGTGATTCTTACACACTCAGATTGGGGGCCGACTACAGTGTATCTGTCACTGTGTTATAAGGCACTTAATTGTTAACTAGCCATACGTTTCAATGCAAGTGTTATGTTTCTACATGTACATGAGTTAGGTCCCTCAATCCTAAATCATTTAAATTTTAATTAGGTGCTAACATTCAGACCATTGCTGCAAAGCATGGTACAGTGGACTCAATACCTCACAGCTAGGGAGTATGGGGGAATGCTGCATTGTCTTGTGTATGGTATGTATACCAGAGTATCTAGCTATGGTACAGCGCAGTACTTGATTTTGCTACGCTCGGCTGCTGCTGAATGATGTTAGGACTGGGTCGTCTTCAATGCTGCACTGTACCATAGCTAGAAGTGATGTGCTAGCTAACTGCAGCTCACTGTTTTATACTCTGGTATACATGTATATGTCAACAATATTGTCATGTAATAGAAAAGTTCTGTTGTTGTTGAATGCTATTGTATGACTGTATGCGACTTGGTATGTGCTGTGTTATATCTGCAGTTTGGCTGTATGCTTCCGCTATTTATAAGCGAGAATGTGCACTCTTCTTGCAGATGCACATTATGTCCCCTCAAAAGTTTAGCTCAGAGCAAAACAAAACATGTATGCACAAGCTTGGTGAGATTTGTGTAGCAGTTAATACCTTTCGTTCCAGAGACATTTGGAGTGGGTGTAGTAGCTATATTTGGAGCAGGTGTAGTTGTAGTGAGGGCTAAATTGAAAGTGGAGCTAGAAATATCTGAAGAGGGCATAACAGAGATACAACATTGGAAATACAGTGTATTTGGTGACATCATAACATCATTCAGTGCTCCAAAGTAGCAAGGGGTTAAATACATGGCAGAACAAATATTTTTATCACAATCACTGGTTTAACAATGTACAGTAGAATAAATTGATCTACATGTATGTTGTGATACCATTGTCATGCAATGGAATCTTCTATTGTTGCAGAGTGTTATTGCTTGAATCCATGTCTATTACATGCATGTATACAGCTGTGCAGTGTACTTCAGGGTTAATGCACATGGTGCAGTATGATGTGGTTAGATGTATACTCCAAACACAACTATGATATGCCATCACTCACTGGTACAGTTTGCTCCATTTGGTAGAAGTTGGTAACCAGGGTAACAGCTACAGAAGTATCCTGGTGTGGTGTCATTGCATATCTGACTGCAGCCCCCATTGTTGACCGCACACTCATTCACACCTGAGATAACAACATGCACATGACAGGAAATTTATCATGCCATATTGTAAACTAAATCATACATTCACATTCAGATATTATTTTGTTTTTGATATACAGAGCTTGGCTTTCTAACAATACATCATGTGGGCCAAACAGCTGCAGAGCTGAAGCCATGATGTTAATGGGCAACATGCAATCAGTGAGAGCCTACGTGTGCGGTGTCCATAACCCTACTGTACAGTGCAAGCTGTTGGCCAATTCCGGGCTCATGTTCAAAACCATTTGTGCAGTCAACCTAATCAGCGGACCAAAATGCCAAAGACATTCAGCGCAGTTACCGTGGCTGTCAACATGGTATAGAAGACATCAGAGGTACCTGCAAGGTCCACATGTTACCGGTACGGTGGTAAGCTTAATGGAATGGATAGTCAGCTAGTTTATGCTATAAAAGTGGGAAACAAGGCCATGGTTTGTTGTCGTCCTGAGGTGACTGCAGGCACCAAAGGCACTTGGGGAAAGGGTCCACCAGTAGAAGTACAGCAAGTCAAGCAACCACCTACAGAGAAGGAGGAAATATACACGCTGTTCACCCTGTCTAGAGAAGGTTTTAGAATTCCACTAAACATAGATGTACTGTAGTTGCAGGTGGCATACAGTTGTCCATGGAGGTGGACACTGGGCCTGTAGTCTCTATCACATTAGTGAGTGCACGTACAGATAGTGGTGGTCCAAACAGAAGCACTGCTTGCTACAAAGAACAGATGTTCACCTGCATACTTACACTGTAGAAAAGATTAACATCGTGCAAATAAACATTTCAGTGTCAGTGCAGTATGTTAATGAAGAGCATTCATTGGATCTGCTGGTAGTAGAAGAGGATGGTCCATCCTTGAAGGGGTGTGATTGGTTACATGTAAGTAATCTGAAGCGCAGCCAGTCTGTATTTTATGCAGGAACCGAAGGTGCGATATAATTGTTTCATCGTCATGCAGATCTCTTCAAAGAAGAACTGGTAAGTGAGAGTGGTTGAAGTGAAAATCCACATTGATGATTCAGCAAACCCTCACTTTTTCAGATGGTAGCCTGTCCCATTTGTCTTAAAAGGAACATTTGAAGAATTGGAATTGCTACAAATTCATTGAACCTGTGAAAACTTTTCTGAATGGCACTCGTACCAGCACTGTTAAAATCTGATGGCAGTATGTGTTCGTGCTGGGTTAGCTGTGAATAGAGTGGCAATTCATGAATCGTACCCTCTCCCCAGAATTGATGATCTGCTAGCATCCCTCACAGGAGGAAAGATTTTTTCAAACTGGACATGTCACATGCCTACCTGATAAAAATTCAAAAACATGTTACCATTGCCACTCATAAGGGCCATTTCCGATGCAGCCGTACATGTATGCTTTTGGAGTTACGTCGGCTTCTGCCATCTTCCAACGAACAATGGAGGGAACATTTCAGGGTATTTAACATGTATATGTGTACACTGTACATGTACATTGACGATATGTTAGTTGCAGACTCAACCGAAACAGAACATACACTGTATACATGTAGTGACCCTGGAAAAGGTGAAGGTCAAGATTAGGAGTATGAGGCATCAAATTGAAGAAAACAAATTGCACATTCATGCTGCCAAGTGTGGAATATCTTGGTTACCATATCTCGGAAGAGGGGATCATTCCACCATAGAAAAAGCGCAGAGCTACATGCATAGTGTATGCATCTGTAACTCAATAGTTGGTGTTTGGTGAGCAGTGTGTATAGTGGTGCCAGCGTGTCGGCAAGAAAAGGCCAAAATTTTGCATAATAGTTCACCAACCCCAAAAATGATTTCAGTCTGGTGATCAGGCTACAGCTATCTAGATTCTAAAAAGACTACGTCCCAGCTCACCTAGAATATTTTGCTGTTCCAGTTAGATAATTGTTTCTCATATGATGCCTTTCCTTATGGAATCAGGGTGGTTTATCACACTTTCAGAAAGATGGGTCAGTGCCAAGAATGGCCTCCACCAGGATACAAAGATATCTTAGCTACATGTATAAACTCTTGAGTGGATACATCTACCAGCAAGGATCAAGGCAATGCAGCTGGGCTAAGTAGATTGCCTTTAGCTGATGCACCTGAAGAGAGCAGGAATAGTGAACTAAGTGTTGAAGATGGTTGTATCCTTTGGGGAAATCAAGTATTTGTACCTCCACCTGGCTGAGCACCAGTAATGAAGATGCTTCACGAAGGCCACCCAGAATGAAATCTCTGGCCAGGGGTGTGGTGTGGTGGCCTGGACTGGAAACTGAACTCGAAACAAAGGTGAAATCCTGTGAAGCTTGCCAAGTGAATAGTAAGTCCCCACCTAGGTCCACATTGCAACCTTGGGAGTGGCCCTCAAACCCCGGTCTCAGATTTATGTGTCCTTTTAGTGGGAAAAATAATTTTTGTTCTGGTGGATGCTTACTTCAAATGGCTGAAAGTTGTAGTTGTTTCCTCCACATCTTCTTAGCAGGCCATTTGAGTACTCAGGTAAGTATTTGCAGTACATGGACTCCCAGAGGTGCTCATGTCTCACGGGGGAGAAAGGGAGTTTCGACAGCCAGAATTGGACCCTTTGCCAGCCATTGTAACAATTTCCGACAGACAAGCTGATTTACCACACCTGGCACCAGCCCCTCTCATCACAGATGTTGAGCAGGGTCCTGAACCTTTAGAGAAGCAGCGTTATGGCTTATGAGGGGAGAAGGGTAGTAATTGTGTAATGTATAAAGAGACTACTGGGCTACATAATAGAACCTTTGAGATCAACATGCACATCAGACAGAGCTGACTCTTTTAAGTGCTGTTTTTGAAAGTATCCAGGAGTTTGCAACCTGGAGATGAATTGCTGGACTATTGAGGCTCTATTCTCCTTCCTCACTGTCTCCTGGACATGGTCGTTCTGTGTATGGTGTTGTATATGTTGTGTGTGTAGCCATTGTGTCCTTATTGATATATTACAGACATATGCAGCCATGGTGATTAAAAGCATCGGCATGCCAGTGATGGGAATGGTAGTCATTGGAATGGATAATAAAGACTTTGATTATTGGTTAATACTTTGCCTTTAGGAATCTGAGCACATACATGCACTCTTTGCCTGTATCTAGAACTGCATTTGAAAGAAGTGGACATACAGTAGTGAAATTCAAAATGCCGCTAACAGTCAACTTTATGTTCATACATGTACATGAACATGTATATGTACCCCTACAGATAATACTGGCATCATGTCCACACTTTCACAAACATTAATGCTGAAGATGTACTTTATAACCACACGATATAAAATACATGTAATAGCGATGGGGGGGGGGGGGGGGGGGGGGGGGGGCAGGTGGTTAGGACTTACATTCACAGATTCCAAGAGCAAGTAAGCATAAATTAAAACCATTTTCTTTTATGTCTACACAGCCACAGTTGTTTATGTGCATCAATGAAATGCTACAATTCAGCATTGGACAATTATTGCTTACCACTGCAACTCACTCCATCGGGGTTCAGCATGTAACCAGGGTTACAGCTGCAGTTGTAACCAGGGTTGGAGTCAGTGCACACCTGACCGCACCCACCATTGTTGACGGCACACTCATTCACATCTGTAGGAAGGGAGAGAGGAGGGAGTAGAGAGAGGGGGTGGTAAGAGGAGGGGTGGACAGGAGAGTGTGGAGAGAGGAGGGTGTGGAGAGAGGAGGGTGTGGAGAGAGGAGGGTGTGAGAGAGGAAGGTGTGGAGAGAGGAGGGTGTGGAGAGGAGGTGTGGAGAGATGAGGGTGTGGGGAGAGGGAGGTGTGGGAGAGGAGGGTGTGGAGAGAGGAGGTGTGGGGAGAGGAGGTGTGGTGGAGAGGGGTGTGGAGAGAGGGGGTGGGAGCGCGGAGGGTGTGGAGACGGAGGGTGTTGGCGGGGGGGAGAGAGGAGGGTGTGGAAGAGGAGGGTGTGGAGAGAGGGGGTGTGGAAGAGGGGTGAGAGGTGTGGGGAGGGGGTGGGTGGAGGAGGGGTGTGGAGAGAGGGGGGGAGAGAAGGGGGGGGGGGGGGGAGAGGGGAGGGGTGTGGGAGACGAGGGGGTGTGGAGAGGGAGGGTGTGGGGAAGGAGGGTGTGGGGAGGAGGGGTGTGGAAAGAGGGGGTGTGGGGAGAGGGGGGGTGGAGGAGGAGAGGTGTGGAGAGGGAGGGTGTGGAGAGAGGGGGTGTGGAGAGAGGAGGGGTGGAGAGAGGAGGGTGTGGAGAGAGCGGGTGTGGAGCGGGAGGGTGTGGAGGGAGGAGGGAGTGGAGGGAGGAGGGAGTGGAGGGGGGGGGGTGGAGAAGGGGTGGGAGGGAGGGAGGAGGGTGTGGAGGAGGAGGGTGTGGAGGGGAGGGGTGTAGGAGGAGGGTGTGGGGAGAGAGGAGGGCGTGGAGAGAGAAGGGGGGGAAAGGTGGGTGAGAGAAGAGAGGGTGGGAGATCAGGGAGGGGGAGAAAAGAAAGAAGAGAGAGGAGAGCAGGGGTGGTGAGAATAGAAGGGAGGGTGGAAAAGTAAGTACCATATATTATTCAACTAAAACCATTGCTGAGCACCTGAAGTGTACTGAATGATTTCACGTACCAATGCTGATATGCAGTGTTGTGCTTACAATACTCATGAACCCTTGTTGCCCTGGATTGGCATTGAGGCTGGGTACCATTACATCCGATGGGCAGGTGGAGATCTCCAGGAGCACGCTGGCTCCTGTCACATAGGAGGCGACCATGCCCTGGTACCCACTCCCCACACTCTTCAGACACACAGCCAGGACGTCCTGAGGCTGTACCACATACTGCCCAGACTGGGGAATGGGAATGCGTTCGCAGACATAGGTAGTAGACAGGTTCCTGATTGCATTGTAGGTTAAAGCTGACCCAATGCGATCATACTTTGATCCAGTGGTGGGGCGATAGATAGCAAAGTAGGAGGTCATCGTTGCATCAGACTGGTTGCTATAGTAACACACGTTCCAAGCCGTGACATTGCCAGTACAGCTGGATGTGTTGCCGATCCTTATGTAGAGGCCGGGGGCCTGGGTACCGGTGGCCTGAATCAGGTTGTTGCCAAATGTGTTACATGTTGGGAGAGCTGCATGGACTGTGGGTGTGGCATGTGTGATGTGTGTTCGTGTTTGAAAGTTGTATGTGGGCATGTGAGCATAGACATGTGTGTGTTGTGAGATGTTTACGTATGTGCATGAAGCATGCCCATGTGTGTGCATTGGGATACAAAAACAGGTGCCCATCTCATTTTACCTGCAAACTGGCAAAATCCGAACACAAAGATGAGCCTGGGCACTCGCATCCTATGAAGGCATGTGTAACACCTAGTGGAAGGGGGCGAGGAGGGAGAGAGGTCGATACAGGTCATTAGGGAACAGCACTATTGCTAGCACCACTCTACATATCAATAGTGGTACGTGAAACTATTGGGTACACTTCAGGAGCTCAGCAACTTGGGTTCTGGTAATATACATGTATAGGAATTACCTGTCCACCTTCCCCTCTTCTTTACACTCCCTCTACTCTCCACCCTCTCCTCTCTCCAATCTCTCCTTTTCCATTCTCTCCTCTCTCCACCCTCCTCTCTCCACACATCGTCTCTCCACCCCTCCTTTTACCACTCCTCTCTCCGTGTGAATGAGTGTTCTGTCAACAATGGGGGTGCAGTCAGGTGTGCACTGACTCCACCCCTGGTTTTGCCTGCACTGAGCTGCAGTGGTAAGCTATACATGTAATTGTCCGATGGCTGAACTGTAGCATTTCAAATACATTTCCTATTGATGCACATAAACAACTGTAGCTGTGTGAACATAAAATAGAATACACGATTTACTCTTTCACAGGCAACAGAGCAATATTGCGCCTTGCTCTTGGAATCTACAAATGTGACTCCTAACCCCCCTCTTTGTTATTACTGAGTCACTTCATATCGTGTGGTGATAAAGTAGCATGATGCTTTGTAAAAGTGTGACACAATGCCAGTATAATCTGTGAGGGTACATGTACATGTATAAACATTAATATGTTTATAAAGTGAAGTTCACATTGCTTTAGAATGTAACTACCCCATATGTGCACTTCTTTCAAATGCAGTTCTACATGTAGATACAGGACGTGTATACATGTATGTAAATGCATAGTATTAACCTATAATCAAATTGGCAGCTAACTTTATTTTCTAGGAATGGTCCAACATGAGAGAGGACTCTAAAGGTGTGCTATCATAATGGAAGTTCTTCAAGTCTGTTCCAAATACTGTATAGTATTATAATTTTTGGTTTCAATCACCATTTCATTTATTGTATGCAACCAAAAGTTTCCAAGATGTAAGCAGTCTTGATACGCTGATTTGATACAGTCCTGTGTTAAGGCATTTTGTTGCTTAAATCCTGTAACAATGCTTGAATACATGCACAATACATGTACATGCATGTTCTACAGTCTCAGTTAACACAATGAGTGTTTCCTAACAATTAACCTGTTATGTAGTCCTATCCAGGGCTTTTTTTTTTTTAATTGCTTTCCTTAATCACGCTTGTTGAGTTATTAATCATGCACAATATTAATTGCAGCATGCATACACACACAAACAACGGACATATCCGAACGAGCACTCCAATGATTCAACGCGGTGTACAGTCTCAAATAAACTGCGTCCTCTTGAAATTCGAATCGGGAGTGGTATCTTGCGTATGCATAATTATCATCAGTTACATGTAGTTATTAGGAACGCTTGGTGGAAATCTGACGTGTAGCTGTATAAACATCCCATTGCTTGTCTTTCATACATTCGTACAAACACGCGCGCGTGTTTCACAGCTGATATACACAGTGTATACATTGGAACTTATATGGAGGTGTGGAGGTGTGGTACCATGCAAGATGTACATGTACGTGGGAAATTGCTTACTGCATCATACGATTGCTATTAAAAGGAGTGCTCGTCAACGTGCCCTTTTAGGTGTTTGGTAACGACCAATGTTTGACCGTACTGATCTGGAGACGATCTATGGTGATGTGTCACCAGGGAACTAGAGCATGTGTATAGTAAGCAAGCGCTTACGACGTCCCCATCATCGGATTGTTGATAACTCGATGGCATGTGTGCCAACACTACGATACGCATAGAATTGATCTACCAACGTACGTACGCGTCTGTTTGGAAGAAATAGAGTTTGAAACTGGGAGCGTATAAATCTGCTTTGAGGTCTAAACTACTTGTTATCTGTGTCTATAGGCCTAAATGTAGCTGCTAGTAAGTGTTCAGAATTTGTCTCTAAAATCACATAATTCGTGGTCCACATATCCCAAAAGGCCACAACTTACCTTAGAAAAGCCACCCGCATTAACTTTGTTGATAGAGAACGTTACAAGTTGGCAAATGGTTTTTAATTTTGCCGTATTAGTATAGTAATTAGGTATGACATGCGCGGCTTATAAATGTGAGCTTGCAGGCTGGTTATAAGCGTGAGAGGGGGGAGGAGGTGTTTGGGGCTTTTTTTAATCAAACCTCAAAATATCTACACTTTATTACACTTTACATGCAGGTGAACTGCCAAAAGTGTGCATTATGTAGAACCAGTACATTTGGTTTTTTATCAGACCCTGAGAGGCTGTACATGCATACAGTATGTACAGATGTGAAGTACATGTAAATGTTGAGACCAGGAGATCAGCTGTAGTTTATATATAGAAATTTATACATAGATTATACATGCATACATGTAGTACGTGCTACTGGTTAGATCTATAATTTATCCGATTAAAATGTGTGTGTGTGTGTGTGTGTGTGTGTGTGTGTGTGCGTGCGTGTGTGTGTGTGTGTGTGCGTGTGTGTGTGTGTGTAAAATGTCAAATCAGGGTCATCAGGGCTCAGTAAGGCTCAGGGATGGACAGGCATGCATTGCCATGTTGAGGTGAAGTTGTGCCTACAAGATGTGATGTTTTCTAGAGTATGGCTTAGTCCCGAGAGCTCAACACCTTCCCTAACCTACTCATCCCTTCTTTAACCCACTTAATAACCCACCACCACTAATGAAACCCACCATCCCTAATCCCACTATTAAACACTTTTCATAAAAGCAAAAGAGGGAGTTTGCTCCATGTGTTGGTGGTCATCATCATCTTCCATGCATGGCTGGGTTTTCTAATTTTGTTTCACTGGCTCTTGAGTTTCTTCATCAGCTGATGCTAACCATGCAGTCCTGTTTGTCACTATCACTATGTTACACATTTCATGTCTCTCACCTGGATATCTGCCATTTCTTTTTTGCTTCGCCATGGCACCTATCTGGAACACCATTGACATTTTGGGAAGGGTGTGCTTCTTTTCTCCACTTTACTATGTGTAACTATGACTTTAACCAATCACAATACACTGTGTGCAGTTTGTGAGACTGCACCTTGTATGATGGTACTGGTTGTGTGCTAACCAGATGCTGTTCTTTTATGTGGAAAAATATTGACGTATGAAGTCACACTACGGACTTTGCTTAGATAAAAAAGTACATGTGTAACTGCCAATGTTAAAATGACATAGATGTTTTGTTGCAATTCCATTCAGGTACCTGACAGATCTAACGTGCATAGAAACGTTATGACCTTACTGCGTAGTCGATTTTAATTGGATGATAAACACATATATACATTTAAGTAATTCAAAAATACCACTTCTTTAATAAGATTTACAAACCATTCATTTGGTGGACAAGGATATTTTCATATTAAACGATTGGCAATTCATGTCTAGTCTTCATGTGAAGATGTTGAATTTGAAAGGTTTGGGGCATGCACTCCATAGGCTTCATTCAGAGATGGCAATATTGAGCACTGGTCACTTGTATGAATGCCATAGGCTTCATTTGGAGATGGCATTATTGAGCTCTGGTCACGTGTATGAATGCCATAGGCTTCATTTGGAGATGGCGTTATTGAGCTCTGGTCACGTGTATGAATGCCATAGGCTTCATTTGGAGATGGCTTTATTGAACACTGGTCACGTGTATGAATGCCATATGCTACATTTGGAGATGCCAATAATGAGCCCTGGTCATACATACATGTAGGAATGCCAAAGGCTTCGTTTTGCAGTGTTAAAAAACCCTGTATTGTCCGATATGCTTCATTTTTATTTAAATCAACTTCATTGGAACCTGTCACTTCAGATGCTGATGGTTTCATATTCAACCTGATGTCAGTCTCATAGTAGATTGTTCTGCTTGCTTTAAACAGAAAAAGAATGTGTATGGCTTATTAATTACTGGACTCTTGAATGTTTTCACATGAACATACCTATTCTTTCAACCTTTGTGGTATTTCTTTTCCACATCAGCATAATGCAAAGTGTCACTCCAGTGATTACTGCTGCAGCTAAGATGATTGCAGTGATGGAGGTGATGCTTGCTACGAATGCTGAATCTGAGCCTTGTTGCACTGTGATAAAGGTACAGAGTGAATAATAGACATAACAGAACTTTCCTAGTGCCTTTATGCCAATCTTGTTGGAGACAATATGTTCATGGAGCACATTTTGCTTTGGACTTGCTAAATTAAAAATGGCAAACAAAGTCATTGGCATACAATAGATTTGGCCAATTGTTTTGTAGTATGTTCTATGTTGTATCATCTTGGCTTGCCATGTTTTGTATACTATATGTAAGAGATAATGTACACTCTCCTTTGAGACACAGAATGCAACTATTGCAGTACATGTATGGCACATCACACTAGTTTCGTTCAGAGCAAAACAACATCTATGCACAAGCTTGGTGAAATTTGTGCGGTAGGTAGTACCTTCTGATCCAGAGACATTTGGAGTGGGTGTAGTGGCTTTAGACCCTGATATATCTGGAGCAGGTGTGGTAGTAGCAGGGGATAAATTGAAGGTGGAGGTAGAAATATCTGAAGAGAGCATAAGGTGCTCCATTACAACAGGGAATATAAATTTGTTCTATATTCATTGTTAACAATGCAGCATAAAATGGGATCACTGTAGTGAAAAGGGACCTAACTCATGTTTTTTTTCCTTCTCTGGATTTAATTAATGTTCTATCTGTTACTGTGTCGTAAGGCACTGAATTGTTCACTATCTAGCCATATATCTCAATGCAAGTGTTACGCTTGTATTGCTGTACTGAAAACTTTATAATATTATGCTCTAGATTTAACTTGGTGCTAACATTCAGGCCATTAGTGCAAAGCATGTAAAGTAGACTGAATGCCTCACAGCTATGAGGTATGGGGGAACGCTGCATTTTCTTGTGTGTGCATTTTGTAATCTATTGACTCTAATGCTTCAGACTTAAATGTATTTGTTTGATAAAAGTGTTAGCATTGTGAATAGTATTCAACCCAGTGAGTTTTGTATAGACCTAACAGAGCTTTCCGAGTCTCTTTATGCTGACGTTGTCGGAGACAATATGCTCAAGAAGCGCATTTCCCTTTGGATGTGCTATAAAGGACAACAATTATGAAGTTGATCAACCACATTGTGAAATTCTGGTAGTCCACGCTGCCAATGGAGAGCTGTACTACAGACTGGGAGAACGTGACGTTAGTTGCTAGGTGTTGTATGTTTTTATGGTAGTAATATACGTGTACTCGCGAGCAAAGCAGTGTAGTATACATGTAGGTTAATTGAGAGTTTGGGTCATAATATTTTCCCAATAGGTTGTGAGGTACATTCAGAACCTGAAGGAACGGCATAAGATTGCCTTGGCTTGCCACGTGCATCCCACCTCTGGACATAATGGTGTGAAGAAAACAATTGCAAGAGTTAAAGAAAGATGTACGTGGAAGGGTGTAGTTGAAGATGTGAAGAAAATAGTGAGCAACTCAGTTCACATGCATAGTTATGAGGTTTCACCAGTACGTTGTTGCATGTGAATTCTGTGGTCATGCAGGTTTCTACATGTGACCTGTGCCAAAGAATGAATTCAAAACTTACCACTGCTACACCTGAGCTTCATCCTGTACCAGTGCAGTCACCATGGTTGCACATGGGAGTGGACTTTATTGGTCCAATATCTCCTGTGTCCTCAAAGGGAAATTGTTTTTTATTGACCTTATCTGACTACTTCACTAAGTGGGTGGAAGCTGTGCCTTTGCCAACAAAAGAGTCAAGTGGAATTGATGGTAGATGGCTGTACTTATTAATATGTGAACTTAACAATAATTTTATAATCTGAAGGTATTCATGTTCATGGATAATGCTTATTTGTTTCAGATCTTTCTGCGTATGGGATTTTCTACGTTGGTAACTACTGATCGGGGGGGGGGGGGGGGGGGGGGGGGGGGGGGGAGGGAAGAGTTTAGAAGTGGTCTTGATGCGGAAATGATGAAGGAATTAGGAATACGACACCATTTTACTACACCTTATCACCCACAGGTACCTATACAAAATAAATTCATCCAATATGGATATTGTGCATTTTATCACTGATGTGTCTCCTGCAAAGTATAAAGGGGTTGTTCATTTGTATAATTCATTGCACAGATATATGCATACATGTATGTATTTTCTATTATTAATGTCTGGGCTTCGTTCATGTAGGCAAATGGATTGGATGAAAGGTGGAACCAGACATTGAAGACAATGATTGTGAAGTATACAGAATCAAAGAAAGAGCTTCGGGATAAATACCTTGATTCTTGTGTTTTTGCATACAACACAAGTTCTATGAGTCCTCACTTCTTTCTCTGTTTGAAATTATGTTTGCCCGGAAGGCTATAATCCCTTTAGAATTGTCATACCACAAAGCAGGAAGTGAGCTACTGGGTGAATATTAGAAGCTATCAAATGATGTAAGTGTAACACATTGCATCGTTTTGTGACACTAAGTTACATTGTTTAGGCTGGAGCAATCAGTGAACTGAAGAATCATCGATTGATGATGCTTGAGAAGGTTATTCAGAACATATCAACAGCACAGGGTAAGCAGAAACAGATGTATGAAAGGAAACATGCTATACCTTGTGAGTTTCAGGTAAGGAAATATATTTTAATTTATAATATGCCTTGCATCGTTATCCTTGCAGGTTAGGACCCTAGTTGTCAGAAAGGACTCTAGGCGGAAAAAGCGTAAAGGCGGGAAATGGATGCTAAATGGCTTGGTCCATTTCTTTTATCAAGTGAACTTGGGAGAGGTTTTTATTCTTTTGCAAGTTTGGATGGAAAGACGGTTGTAGTGAAAAGAATTAATGGAGCACACTTGAAAGTGTATAAAAGATCTTCCATCATGGGAACCATCACCATCCATCTCCACACACCCAATCCCCAAAGCAGCTATCAGAGTCAGTTTTACCCCAGCCATCATCTCTAAAGCAATTGACTTCATCTGCCAGTCACAAGCAACCAATTGCTGCAGATGCCTGTGACGTGAAGACTAGGATTGATAGTGCTCTAACAAGTAGAGAGTATAGAGCAGTTCTAAGTGACCAACTTCTTTCTACTCATCTCATGCGTATGTGGAGAACTGGAGCTCTTATGTTGGCATACACAGCAGGAAGACTTTGATGTATGTGTAGTAGTATAATGCATGCATGCACGTAGTATAGATCTGCAGTCTGCCATTAATACTGTATAACTCTCTAGCCAACAACATTGAGCATGAAAGCTGGTGAGTACGCTATCAGAAAAGACTTAAAACATTGCATTGTGGGAGGAGTTTATGAATAACAGCAAGAAGTAAACTCTTCAAGAAATCTATGGAGGAGATTTTGTAATCATAAATGAAGAACTTCATAGTCAGTTTGATGAATTCAAGAAACATGTAGTACCTGCCAACCATAATATGGTTCCAGTCATGGAGTTATTGGAGTACTATTGATGTAAAGTCAAGTGTGCAGTGTACATGAATACTGTACATCTGTATGGAAAATTATACATGTATGTGAAGATGACTGCAGTTGAATTAGATGATTTCTGCAAGTTGATTATATGGTAAATTCTTTTGTGTGAGATACATTAATTAGTATGCTATGCGGCTTGTGGTCTCAAGGGGACATTGGCGGCATATGGAATAGAATTAAAAGGCGTCCTGTCATCCCTCCTCACAAACAAAATTCTCCAATAGACGTATCCAAAAAGAAGATCTCTTCAGCTATAGGTCTGGGTAGAGAGGGGTTATTAGGGAAAGCTTGTCAGGCCTTGGTTTCTCCAGGCATAGCTCCTAATACCCAAGAGGTTTGGAATTCACTTCAACAGAAACACCCTAAGGGAGCTCAGCCTTCTCTACCTACATCTTCCAGTCCTCCTGTCACTCATGTGTTGCCACAGGACTTTAACATCTTATCAGTTCTTCATTCATTTCCCAAGGGTACAGCATGTGGGCCATCAGGGCTTCGCATTCAGCATGTACTTGATTCTGCTCAAATCCATCTATCAGTTCCTCTCTGCTCCTCTTTGCGTGGTGTAGTAGACATCCTGGCCAGTGGCAGAGCTCCAATTTCAGTATCAAAGTTTCTGGCTGGTGGATCTCTCACTGCATTGGTGAAGAACAAGGAGGGTCGCCCATTGGATATTCGCCCTATTGCAGTTGGAGAGGCCTTGAGACGCTTAACAGGGAAGTGTCTTTGTATCATCACTAAGCCCAAAGCCACCGATTTCTTTGCTCCTTTGCAATACGGAGTCGCATGCACAGCTGGGGCAGAAAAGGTCATTCATGGGGTTAGGAGCTGCATCAAGGAGCATTGGATAGATGATAATTTTACTGTCTGTAAGGTGGATATGTCCAATGCATTTAACTGTGTGTCTCGGCAGGCTCTCCTGGAGGAATGTGCAGTCCATTTCCCAGAACTTCTTCCCTGGGTAGGATGGTGCTATGGCTCACAACCAACTTTATGGCACCCGCTTGGACAGTTGAGTTCGGAGGTTGGTGTCCAGCAAGGGGATCCGCTGGGTCCACTTCTCTTTTCCTTAGTTCTACACAAGGTTGTGTCATATATCGCACAGGACAGGGAGTGTCTGCCTCTACTTTTTAACGGTTGGTACCTGGATGATGGGGTTTTGTTGGGGCACTCACAAGCGGTTAATCGGGCTTTGACTCTCATTCAAAAGATGGGTCAAGGTTGGGTACTCGTGACACCTTCATCTCAGGAGGAAAAGAAGACAGGTCTCCACATCCAAACAACTCACATTTAGATGTATCTAAATGTGAGTTGTTTGGATGTGGAGACCTGTCTTCTTTTCCTCCTGAGATGAAGGTGTCACGAGTACCCAACCTTGTGATTCTGGGTGCTCCAATTGGGGATCTCATTTTTTGTGCTAAGTTCGTGGTGCAAAAACGAGCTGATGCAGCAGTACTATTATCCCAGTTGGCAGAAGTAGGAGCGGAGGATCCTCAGGTAGCTTTCCTTCTGTTACGGCAGTGTGCGGCATTCTGCAAGTTAGTCCATTTGGCTCGCTCCGCACCTCCTTCACACATTGCAGAGGGCTTGGCGCTGTTTGACAAGGACGTACGCCAATGCTTTGCTGAATGCACAGCTGTAGATGCTGCTGATGTGGAGTGGATGCAAGCACAGCTTAGCCTTAGTAGGGGTGGGCTTGGCCTCCGTAGCTTGTCATCCCATTGTGTTGCAGCATACCTTGCCTCCATCAGCAGTTCTGGCTGTGACAAGTGGAATCTTTTAGTGGAGCCAATCGAACTCTTTAATGGGTTAGTACCAGCGGAGGATGCAATAACTCTGGAAACATTAGCCACCTCTAACATGCGCCAGCACTCCCTGTCCGGAAAAATTGAAGACAGCAGTTTCGGCAGCTGTTTCACATCTCTTCTCCTGCCAATAGAGCTCGCTTGCTATCAATTTCATCTCGTCATGCTGCTTCGTGGCTTACTGTTGTCCCCTCCCCAGGCCTTAACTTGCATCTGGAGCCAAATGAATTCCAGATTGCTGTGAAGTGGTGGTTAGGAATGGATGTTTCGTTTGGTTCTTGCTGTCCTCACTGCCCTGACCACAGGCTAGACCCGCTTGGTCACCATGCACTGATGTGCAAACACGGGGGGGATGTAGTCTTACGTCACAACAGCCTACGGGATGTTTTTGTGGAGTTTTGCCACAGAGCCTGTCTAGGTGGTCAGGTAGAAGTGGGAAGTGGTCAAGGTCATGACAGGCTTAACTCTCGTCCTGCAGATGTTTTGGTTAAAAACTGGCACCTTGGCAAACCTGCTGCATTTGACCTCACCATCACTTCTCCGCTTAATCCAACCACTTTGACGGAAGCGGGAGTGAAGTGTGGGTCATCTGCTCAGGTTGCCGAGGTTAGGAAGCATGCTGCTAATGATGGGAAATGTAAGGAGCTGGGGTGGGTATGTATTCCACTAGCTGTGGAGTCGTATGGATGCTGGGGCATGGAAGCCCAGGAATCTTTTAAACGTCTGGCGGCTCGTCTAGCGATCCAAATGGGATGCAGCAGATCGCAGGCTACTACCACATTGTACCAGAGGCTGAGCCTTTCCCTCGTGAGAGCTAATGCAAGAGCATTGCTCTCCCGTGCAAGGGTTCATTTGGAGGAGGGGGGTTGAGGTGTGAGTGTGGATTTATAGTTATAGGTGACTTTACTATAATTAAGGTGCATTTATTTAGACCAGTATATGTGTTGATTGTGTATTATTATAGTACATGTAATAATAATAATAATAGTGCATTTATTCTCATTAGTGTATTCTTGTATCCTGTATATTATTATAATTAGTATGCATAATTAAATTTTTTTGTAATTATTTATTTATTTCCCAGAGATTCCTGAGCTAGAATGCCATCAAAATTTCAGTATACCAAATTAGGCTATTATGAGAAGGCAAAAAGTTCCAAAATCAAACAAGGAAAAAAGCTTGAAAGAAGTGGAAGTAAATGAGAAATGGGTTGAAGTAGAAACCATTGGGCTCAATACACAAACAGAAATACAATTCTTTCAGTAACAGGATGGTTAGACGTTATAATAATAAATGCAGCCCAAACATTGTTAAAATTGAATTTTTCTACTCAGGATTGGGATCAAATCTAAGCCTTGACATAATAAAAGCTGATTTTGTTCAAATACTTTATAATGGAGCTAACCACAGGGTAACAGTTTCTAACTTGGATCCCCAACCATCACATATTCACATTTATTATGACAGCATGTTTCGTTCAATCTTTGACCATAGATCTATTGCAGATCAGATATGTGCAATAATGCATAGCAATCAGCCTATGATCACAGTTCATCATACAAATGTGGATAAACAGATGAATGGGCACGACTGTGATGTATACACCATTGCTTTTGCCACAAGCCTGTGTTATGGTCACGCTGTCATGTCCATTCACTATGACAGGCAAAAGATGAGGCAGTATCTGGTTGAATGCCTGGAAACTAAAAAGATGTTTCCATTTCCCAGCACAAATCAAGAAAAAAGTCACAGGTTTATTAATGAAGAGACTATATTGTCATTGCAGAGGACAGGAGTCAGCACTAATGATGCAATGTGATGGATGTTCCGAATGGTATAATATGGAATGTGAGCGATCCATTCCACAAAGAGCAGTGAAAGTCAAACGACAAGTGTGGTTCTGCAGAAATAGCATTGGCTGAAATGGTTAAAACATACCCACAACCTATTGTTGTATTCATTGTCATAATTTTGTCTACGTTAGTACGTACGTTACATAGGATATTAATTGGCTGAGTAGCATAATATTTGGCAGCAAAGATTTATCCTAGGATAGATTTGGTGAATAATTTTTATCCCACGGGATGAAATTTGGCAGCAAAAATTTATCCTAGGATCAATTATTTTTGCCATGATAGTTCAGCTAAGAGCAAATCAACATCGATGCCAAGCTTGGTAAAATTTGTGTACCTTTTGATCCAAAGACATAATTTGGAGTGGGTGAAGTGGCTTTAGACCCTGATTTACTTGATACAGAAGTAGTAGTAGCAGGGGATAAATTGAACGTGGATCTAAAAATACCTGAAGAGGGCATAACAGACATAATGTTACATGTGGCATTGGAAGTATTTGGTGCCATCACTTCCACTTCATTCCGTGCTTCATTGTAGTAAAAACTACAAAGAACATACAGGTGTCTTTCTTTAACTATGTTGCGTATAATTGGATAATTGCAGTGAAAAGGGACCTCACTCATGTATTAATAATTGATATAAAATTTTGTAATGTTCTAAATGTCTGAAATGTCCTTCAAACAGTGATTCTTACACACTCAGATTGGGACTACAGTGTACATGTATCTGTCACTGTGCTGTAAGGCACTGAATTTAACTAGCCATTCGTTTCAATGCAAGTGTTACGTTTCTATTGCTTGTACTGGAAATTTTATACTACATGTATATGAGTTAGGTCCCTCGATCCCAAATCATTTAAATTTTAATTTGGTGCTAATATTCAGACCATTGTTGCAATGCACGGTACAGTGGACTCAATACCTCATAGCTAGGGAGTATGGGGGAATGCTGCATTGTCTTGTGTATGGTATACATGTATATTGCTGACATATACATGTACATGTATACCAGAGTATCTAGCTATGGTACAGCGCAGTACTTGATTTTGCTATGCTTGGCTGCTGCTGAATGATGTTAGGGTTGGGTCCTCTTCAGTGCTGCACTGTACCATAGCTAGAAGTGATGTGCTAGCTAACTGCAGCTCACTGTTTTATGCTCTGGTATACATGTATATATGTTAACAATATTGTCATATAATAGAACAGTTCTGTTGTTGTTGAGTGTTATTGTATGACTGTATGCGACTTGGTAGTATGTGCTGTGTTATATCTGTTTGGCTGTATGCTTCCGCTATTTATAAGCGATAATGTGCACTCTTCATTGCAGACGCACATATGTCCCCTCAGCAAAACAAAACATGTATGCACAAGCTTGGTGAGATTTGTGTGGCAGTTAATACCTTTCATTCCAGAGACATTTGGAGTGGGTGTAGTAGCTATGTTTGGAGCAGGTGTAGCTGTAGTGAGGGTCGCATTGAAAGTGGAGCAGGAAATATCATAAGAGGGCATAAAAGATATACACTGTACAGCATTGGAGGTATTTGGTGACATAACATTATTCAGTGCTCCAAAGTAGCAAGAGGTTAGTTAAATGCATGACACAACAAATATTTTGTCACAATCACTGGTTTAACAATGTACAGTAAAATAAATTGATTCATTTGGTGTTAACATTGTCATGCAATGGAAACGTTCTGCTGTTGCAGAGTGTTATTGCTTGAATCCATGTCTATTACATGCATGTATACAGCAGTGCAGTCTGAAGGGCAGTGTGCTTCAGGGTTAATGCACATGGTGCAGTATGATGTGGTTAGATGTATACTCCAAACACAACTATGATATGCCAACACTCACTGGTACAGTTTGTTCCATTTGCTAGAAGTTGGTAACCTGCAGGGTGGTGTGGTGTCATTACATATCTGACCACAGCCCCCATTGTTGACTGCACATTCATTTACACCTGAGATAACAACATGCACATGACAGGAAATTAATCATGACATATTGTAAACTAAATCATACATTTATATATTGATCAGGTTTTGCACAGGAAGAAGACCCCTCTAAACAGGAATGCATCACATTAAATACTATAGGTCTGTCCGGTTAATCATTGGCTAGTTAGCAATTACAGTTAGTTCATTACTCATTCACATTCAGATATCATTTTGTTTTGATATACAGAGCTCGGTTTTCTTACAATACATAAAATTATTCATATGTGGGTCAAACAGCTGCAGAGCTGGGGCCATGATGTTAATGGGCAACATGCAATCAGTGAGAGCCTACAAAGGCAGGCCAGAGCCAGCACAAACTGCTTAAGATGCTGCTGAACATGTGACTATATGGTCCAAGAGTACCCAGAAAAGGGGAGCTTACCATGTATCGTGTGGTTTTACACTCGTTGCCAGTGTAGTATATTAACTTGTAATAAGGACACAATGGTTACACATGCACAACATATAAACAACACCATACACAGAATGACCACATCCAGGAGACAGTGAGGGAGGAGAATATAGCCTCAATAGTCCAGTGGGTTGCAAACTTCTGGATTCTTCCAAAACCGCACTTAAAAGAGCCTGTCTTATGTGCATGTAGATCTCAAAGTCTACTGTTAATTATACTTCACACGATCATAATAGTAGTATAACAATAAACGAGCACATTTGAAAGACTCAATAATTATATTAAGATAAGTATCTAAGGATTACCAGCTCTAAACAGGTAGAGGATTGATTTGGTGATTGCCTCAACCCAAATTCCATAGATTGAACTTGCTACTGCAAAGGGCTAGAACGGTTTCTTGGAGCATGTCTCAGTCGTAGCAGATTTAAAAAGACTCTCCAAGCATTGTGACTTCAAGGCCACACTCGACGACACACTGCATGACCACATCGTGTGCAGTGTCCGTAACCCTACTGTACAGTGCAAGCTGTTGGCCGAATCCGGGCTCACGTTCAAAAACGTTTGTGCAGTCATCCGAATCAGCGGACAAAAATGCCATAGACTTTCAGCGCACAGTTACCATGGCTATCAACATGGTACAAAACACATCAGAGGTACCTGCAAGGTCCACATGTTACCGGTATGGTGGTAAGCTTAATGGAATGGATAGTCAGCTAGTGTATGCTATAAAAGTGGGAAACAAGGCCATGGTTTGTTGCCGTCCTGAGGTGACTGCAGGCACCAAAGGCACTCGGGGAAAGGGTCCACCAGCAGAAGCACAGCAGGTCAAGCAACCGAGGAGGAGGAAATATACATGCTTTTCACCCTGTAGAAGGTTTTAGAGCTCCACTAAACTTACATATATGTAGTTGCAGAGGCATAGAGTTGTCCATGGAGGTGGAAACTGGGGCTGTAGCCTCTATCACATCAGTGAGTGCACTTACAGATAATAGTGGTCTAAATAGAAGCGTCCCTTGCTACAAAGAACAGATGTTCACCTGCATACTTACACTGTAGAAAAGATTAATATCATGCAAATAAACATTTCCGTGTCAGTGCAGTATGTTGATGAATTCATTGGATCTGCTGGTGGTAGAAGAGGATGGTCCATCCTTGAAGGGGTGTGATTGGTTAAGTAATCTGAAGGGTAACCAGTCTGTATTTTATGCAGGAACCGAAGGTGCGATAGAATTGTTTCATCGTCATGCAGATCTCTTCAAAGAAGAACTGGTAAGTGAGAGTGGTTGAAGTGAAAATCCACTTTAACGATTCAGCAAATTCTCACTTTTTAGACGGTCGCCTGTCCCATTTATCTTAAAAGGAACAATCGAAGTATTGGAATTGTCATTGAACCTGTGAAAAAAATATCTGAATGGCACTCGTACCAGCACTGTTAAAATCTGATGGCAGTATGTGTTCGTGCTGGGTTAGCTGTGAATAGAGTGGCAAATGTTGAATCGTACCCTCTCCCCAGAATTGATGATCTGCTAGCATCCCTCACAGGAGGAAAGATTTTTTCAAAACAGGACATGTCACATGCCTACCTGATAAAAATTCAAAAACATGTTACCATTGCCACTCATAAGGGCCTTTTCTGATGCAGCAGTATGCTTTTGGAGTTACGTCGGCTCCTGCCATCTTCCAACAAACAATAGAGGGAACATTGCAGGGTATTTAACATGTACATGTGTACACTGTACATGTACATTGGCGATATGCTAGTTTCAAACTCAACAGAAACAGAACATATAGTGACCCTGGAAAAGGTGATGTCAAGATTAGGAGAGTGAGGCATCAAATTGAAGAAAACAAAGTGCACATTCATGCTGCCAAGTGTGGAATATCTTGGTTACCATATCTCGGGAGAGAGGATCATTCCTACCATAGAAAAAGCGCAGAGCTACATGCATAGTGTATGCACCTGTAACTCAATAGTTGGTGTTTGATGAGCAGCTTGTATAGTGGTGCCAGCGTGTCTGCAAGAAAAAAGCAAAAAATTTGCATAATAGTTCACCAACCCCAAAAATGATTTCAGTCTGGTGATCAGGCTACCGCTATCTAGAAGGCTAAAGTCCCAGCTCACCTAGAATATTTTGCTGTTCCAGTTTGATCCTTCAGAGATAATTGTTTCTCATGTGATGCCTTTCCTTATGGAATCGGGGTGGTTTATCACACTTTCAGGATGATGGGTCTGTGCCAAGAATGGCCTCCTCCAGGATACAAAGATATCTTAGCTACATGTATAAACTCTTGAGTGGATACATCTACCAGATGGCAGGCAAGGATCAAGGCAATGCAGCTGGGCTAAGTAGATTGCCAATAGCTGAGGCACCTGAAGAGGCCTCTACACCCGGGGATACAATACTCATGCTCCATGCTACATGCTTTCTTTGACAGGAACTACAGCTTCATCCATCTGACATTGGACAAAGACACTGTGGTCTCTGTGGCCAGGAGAATGGTGCCTGGTGGATGGTGAACGAAGACAAATGAGCAGTCCAAGCCATTAGAGTGCAGGATAAGTGAACTAAGTGTTGAAGATGGTTGTATCTTTTGGTGAAATCAAGAGCACCAGTAATGAAGATGCTTCACAAAGGCCACCCAGGGGTATCTACATGTATATGTAGAATGAAATCTCTGGCCAGGGGTGTGGTGTGGTGGCCTGGACTCGATACTGAATTCGAAACAAAGGAGAAATCCTGTGAAGCTTGCCAAGTGAATAGTAAGTCCCCACCTACATGTAGGTCCACATTGCAACCTTGGGAGTGGCCCTCAAACCCCGGTCTCAGATTTATGTGTCCTTTTAGTGGGAAAAATAATTTTTGTTCTGGTGGATGCTCACTTCAAATGGCTGAAAGTTGTAGTTGTTTCCTCCACATCTTTTTAGCAGGCCATTTGAGTACTCAGGTAAGTATTTGCAGTACATGGACTCCCAGAGGTGCTCATGTCTCAGGGGGGAGAAAGGGAGTTTTGACAGCCAGAATTGGACCCTTTGCCAGCCATTGTAACAACTTCCGACAGACAAGCTGCAGCGTTATGGCTTATGAGGGGAGAAGGTTAGTAATTGTGTAATGTATAAAGAGACTACTGGGCTGCACGATAGAACCTTCGAGATCAACATGCACATCAGACAGAGCTGACTCTTTTATGTGCTAGTTTTGAAAGTATCCAGAGTTTGCAACCAGGAGTTGAATTGCTGGACTATTGAGGCTCTATTGTCCTCCCTCACTGTCTCCTGGACGTGGTCGTTCTGTGTATGGTATTGTATATGTTGTGTGTGTAGCCGTTGTGTCCGTATTGATATATTACAGACATATGCAGCCATGGTGATTAAAAGAGTCGGCATGCCAGTGATGGGAATGGTAGTAAATGGAATGGATAATAAAGTTAGCCGCCACTTTGATTATTGGTTAAGACTCTGTTTTTAGGAATTTGAACACATACACACACTCTTTGCCCGTATCTAGAACTAATTTGAACTAATTTGAAAGAAGTGGACATACTGTAGTGAAATTCAAAAAGCCGCTAACTGTCAACTTTACTTTATGTCCATACATGTATATGTACCCCTACAGATAATACTGGCATCATGTCCACACTTTCACAAACATTGATGCTGAGGATGTACTTTATAACCACACCGTATGTAAGAAGAAGAAGAAGAAGAAGAAGAAGAAGAAAGAAGAGAAGAAGAAGAAGAAGAAGAAGAAGAAGAAGAAGAAGAAGAAGAAGAAGAATAAGAAGAAGAAGACAGAAGAAGAGCCTCCTCCTCCTCCGCCTCCTCCTCCTCCTCCTCCTCCTCCTCCTCCTTCCCTCTCCTCCTCCTCCCTCCTCCTCTCCTCCCCTCCTCCTCCTCCTCCGCCCTCCTCTCCTCCTCCTCCCCCCTCCTCCTCCTCCTCCCCTCCTCCTCCCTTCCTCCGCCTCCTCCTCCGCCCTCTCCTCTCCGCCTCCGCCTCCTCCTCCTCCTCCGCCTCCTCCCCTCCTCCCCTCCTCCGCCTCCTCCTCCTCCTCCTCCTCCTCCTCCTCCTCCTCCTCCTCCTCCCTCCTCCATCCCCTCCTCCTCCTCCTCCTCCTCCTCCCCTCCTCCCTCCTCCCCTCTCCCCTCCTCCTCCGCCGCCTCCTCCTCCTCTCCTCCTCCTCCTCTCCTCTCCTCCCTCCTCCTCCTCCTCCTCCGCCCCTCCTCCCTCCTCCTCCTCCTCTCCCCTCCTCCTTCCTCCTCCTCCCTCCTCCTCCTCCTCCTCCTCCTTCCTCCGCCCTCTCACACTGAATCCGCATGAAGACGACGATCACATAAGAATACCGCACAGCCTCTAATAAGCCGAATTAGTGGTCTAACAACGTGAAAAACCATATATGGTCTTGTCCTGGTTTTGTCGAACAAAACCAGGTTGAAGAAATGAATACAAAGATTTTATTCATTGCTTCAACGTTTCCGTCTCATTGCTGAAGGCACCATGATACAACGTTTCTCCTGTAAAGAATGGTTTCATAAGTCCTGTTCCCTCAAAATTCATTCATAACAAAAAACTTGTCTGGAACTGTGCTGGTATTTGTTATGATAGCATTCTTATAGTGTTATTTGTTTCAGTGATGCATTGACACTCATGAATTATAACTCATGGACAGGGGGGTGAGGGGGTGTAGTTTTTGTTTCCATATGGTCGCCTCAATATGCCAATTTATACACAGATATTCAGTCACCATTGAACAACTTAACTGGGTATAAGTTTTGTTGAACAGCCGGGTAAGTCGCGTTCAACAAGTGGGTACAGCCGGATAAACTATACTGTTATACGGATAACCCATTGAACAATCGGGTTAGTCCCGTTGAACAGTCGGGTAAACTATACTGTCCCGTTAGACAACCGGATAGTTATAACGCAACCGGCGTCCCGTTGATCAACGGGACAAATTGATCATCGGTACGGAACATATATAGTATGTGGCGGTAGTCTTACTGTAAATTATTACCACATGTTACGCTGCTGCTTGCTCTAATACAAGGAACGACCGCAGTTGCTGTAAATATTATTCATTCAGATGCTTATGTTTGGTCATGCATGCACGTGACAAGAACAGTGGTATTATAGTACGCGTACTGTCACCTTCTCCACCTGATCATGCACAACAGCAGAGTCGTCTCTTTTATTAATCAAGAAATGAAAGAAAAAAAAAAATACTCGCGACAATAAAATACTCAGCAAAGTATGTCAAAGGTTTGAGGGCGTTACCATGCAGACCTCAGTCAACAACGTAGTACTCGCTGCCGTTGTTACGGCCGTAGTGACCCTCAAAGTAGATGAGCCTTTCCGAGGCCTTCTCGGGCTTGGCCTTCCACTGGTCTATCACCAGGATGCCGGTCTTGTTCTGGCCCAGGTACAGGGCGGAGTGACGGAACTTGCCTCCGTTATAGGCGTTGTTCGGACCGTCAAACGTGGCGATCGCTGTGCCATTGGGGAGCTTTACGTGACCTCGGACCAAAAATCCCCTCTTCCAGGATTTGGTCGCGGGAACTTTGCTGCCGTCTTTTGATTTGCACACCGTCTTGATCAGAGACACGCACTGCTCATCTGGTCCCCAAAACTTCCCGATGAGGTCCGACATAGTGCTGAATTCTGGGGGCTGAGGGGTGAAGACGAAGGCGGTGTCGGAGATGCCCGCGAGGTACACGAGCGTGATCCAGGCTAGAAGACCAACTCCTATGACAGTACAGCCACTTTGCATGTTCGGGTTTGGTAAAGCACAAAAAAGTGGGAGGGATAATTACAATTTATATTGGACTAACACGTCATGTTTGTGTATACTAACGTAGTCTTGTAGTAGCACGTGTGGAGGGGTGGGACATCGTGATTTTTATTTTTTTTTGACGCATGTAAAACGTGAAAACGTGAGCATATTTATACGCCAGCGACAAAGGGAAGGCCAGCTAGCAAATTGTGTGCCAGAAACAATTGCAAGGGTGCAGGCCAAAAGTTCCAGAACGGCACTTCCCAAAGCATGCAGATAAACAAGCTGCAAACCGCATGCAGACCTTCCAACTAATGAATGCGATAGATCTAGTCTTATCAGTGTGATTAGCGGGTGATAAAACAGGTCAACCCAATCTCTTCATCTTACAGCTTGCCATATTTTGTTCGCATGCACATATGACCTTATAGGTATTTGTATTATTGGGTTACTAAGTTATATCGGCTTGTCTTAAACTAAATCAAAATTCCATGTTGCATGTCGAAATAAATTAACTATCACTTTTTTCTATGCTAATGATGAACTTTACTTGTATGCGACATTTTACTGGCTGACAAGGAGGAAAGAATGCATACTTCACGGGCCACATCTCCACCTCCACCTCCCTCTTCCTTTCCCAATACCGTTCCATTACAAATCCTACAGTTTGAATTGCCTCTTGGACCAACCTTACTTTAAAATATGACATATATGGGACAGTGTTCAGCAAAATCACACTTGTGGAGTAATCATCAGACAAATAATAACAGCGGCAACTAAATTTAATAATAACTAACTGAAAACAATAACATAATGTTAATTAATAATTTGCAACAACTTGTATTATGATTATTATTTTTCAGTAGACAAATGTAATGTAAATTAACAATGTCTACTGTTACCGTTAATTTTGCAAAATCAATCAAATCAAACTTCGTAGCTCTCACACTCTAGAGATCTTGCAGTTTAATAACTCACTATTGAAGTTAGTTAATTGAGGTATTTAATATCAGTGAATGAGTTATGTTTCTCTAAAGATGGGTGTACATGTACTTGCGAGTTATAATTTGACTTGATTAATAAACCATCAGTTAAACAAAAGTATTACTCAGTATTAAAATTAATGACTTGAAATTAATGATTCAAACTAAGAAATGATTAAATATCTATTGTCCATCTCAATTACTAAGAGAGTTATTTTGATATCACTATTACAATCATATCTTATTTATGGAACATCACGATTATTTTACCACATGTTTATTAATTATTAGGCTATGCAAAGATGCTAATACATCAATCAGTTGTTTTTTCCCTGCTATATGCAGCTTGATGGAAAGATTTAGAACTTTGAAACCCTAGCATTGCCTTAAAACTGGTCAACTGTGTCTGATGAATCAGACGAGGCTATATACCCTCTTTTTTTGGATGAATTCTAGCTGATTGAGTGTCAGTTGTGAAAAGAATTATCTTTATAACATTTGCGAATGTTTTGGGGATTTATTAATGTATCAGTTGGGGGTGTGACACACATAATTTTAATGAAATGAAAATTTTCCAAACTCTCTTATTAACTGAGACGGTCAATAGTCTGCAATGCAACTTCGACATCACGACTATAGGCCAGACATGAATCTATTCTTGCCACATTGGATGCACAGAAGAAGCGAGCATTACGACGTTCAATTGATGGTAAAACTTCTGTGAGGCTAACAGCATTGCCACTGTATGCACACCACTTCAATTTGTCTGCAACAGCTATGAGATACCAGCGTCCTTTACTTCAGATGCCAACCATGTGTGAAGGATGCAGTGCTGCATTTAATGTTGAGCTTGCCCTACACTGACTGCAAAAAATAAGGGAGGGGGGGGGGGGGGGGGGGGGGGGGGGGGGGCTAGTCACCCAACGCCACAATAAGGTACGAGAAGCACAAGGGGATCTGGATTCAATAGTATTCAAACAAAGGAGCCAATGGGGAAGGAGGCTAACATCAGAGAGATCGACCTCAGACAGTAGCTTTGCTTGATGTACAAGTAGTAGACACAGATGCACCATCATACATGTACATCAGCTCAATCCATCAGTTGCAGTACTTTATAACTTGATATTGATGGTTTCAGATGACAACTGCATCAACTGTTTAATGTCACTATGACAAAAAGCTATTAATAACTGAATGCAACATACAGCTATAACCATTTATACCTGTCCTCTTCATTCGTGGACACCCTGTATGTTGCATAATCAATGTATCTTCACAACCGTACCCAGTTTTCCCGCTTTCACATTTTCTGACTTGCATGTTCCTACAACATTTCTCTCTATGCCGGCAATTTGATGTTGGTGCTCTACATAGTTTCACTGTTGTGAGTGCTTAGTTCGCCAACCCATCGGGTTAGAATTCCACATATCTCGAGGTGTGAGCGTCGCAAACACAAATTTGGTACGTATTTAAAGTGCTATACATCCGTTACGAGCCTAATATTGCTGCGCAACTGCATTCGCGCAATGATTGAAGCAAACCGCATCCCATTCAATGTGACTGTACCTATACATGTATATGTACATCATTGGCGAACGAAAGAGAAAATGTTCACTTACTTTGCGCAGCTACATGCAGGTGTACATGCATGTATATCCCCGGATTGTTCTACCACAAGCATACCATTACTAGCTTTCCCCAAGTTCGCAAATCCTACTAAAAGCACTTCTATTCACACTATTCACACTGGCATGGTACATGTACATATCACAGTCCTGGACAAATAGTGCCCCGCTCACACATTGCCATCAGTAACTGACAAATCATTTGCCCACTGTGATCTTGCGACTACATGTGCAAGGTTATCTTTACTGCCACTGATTTGATGCCTGCAGTATACAGTATTGAGACGAAACTTTATAAGAGAGACCACCAAAGCAAAAACATTGTCAAAAATTCCAGCATGTCTAGACTCCAGTTGATAAAAGTGCTACTCTAATGTGCAGTTGAATTGTTCCGCAAAAAGTTGAATCAGGCTACATCAGACTGCCGCCTGTGTCTCTATTGAACTGAACTGTATATGTACATTTTGATCCAAATAGCTATTTGTAAGTGTAAAATCGATATCGATTCCGCAATTTTACATGTATGCCGGCTATTGCATCGTTTATCAATTGTTCGCAGAGTTGGTCTGCCATATCCACTTGGAAGGTAGCAATTTGAGAGAGTTAATTCGAACTGAATCTCTCTCTTACCAGTATGATAACTTGATCACTAAATTAAAATGCTCTTTATCCAACACAAGATTATGTTAAAAGATTGATCAACAATACATGGCCAGCAATTGCGGACATGAATTATTTGAATTCCGTAATACGCGTGATAAAATTATTGAACGTGGAGTCTGGGTAATTTCTATCAATCGCGCACAGTTTAGTACCAAAGACTTGTAGTAAAGTTTATAAACCTTAGTATGATACAGGGACAAATAACACATTGTTTGTGTATCTTCTGTTCTGTAAAAATTTGCCCCCATCAATTTCAAAACGGGGTTTTGTTTTACTGCATACATTTAATAGCTGGCATACTTTTGATCACTTTTTTCCCTTTCCTATTTTACCACGTGGACGATCTATTGAAGATTATAAAGTGGATTCTGAAGCCAAAGCTCTTTCCATATTTATATGTGCAAAATCGCATATCTACCCCATGTGCACGTCTATTTCTAGATTCAAGTATGTCAATTCTAGTACCCCGTCCTAATTTATGGTCAAGCCATAAATTATTAATAATGAATTAAACGTCATAACGTTGCCCAAGCACTCCTCAAAGCCTTTATTCTTGTACGATACTACTATACCACTACCCGGCCAACTCTCAGATATGGCAGCATACATGCACGAGTGTGTCCGTGGAGTATGTTGGAACGATGTTTCCTATAGCTAGCTTGGTACGTTTTGTTACGATAAGCTATATTGCTATAATATGAGTTAACACTCAGCAACAGCCATCACCAAACAGCGAGACTAGGTTTTTTTTGACAGTATTTTACGCAAAGTATAGGTTATACGTTATAACTGAAAGCTATATGCAGCCTTCTTTGTGATCACGCGTGCGTAGGATTTTGATCGAAACACGAAGTGTGCAAGCAACTTCCCACCGCATGTACGATCCATATGAATAGGGAAGCCCTAGCTGCTAGAACACCACAGTGCACCACACGCATCAACACATAATTCCCACAAACGCGAAATACATGGTATTCTTTTGTAAAGGTCATGGTCTTCCACAACTTGTAATGAATAGGAAACATGTTCCTAAAGAGGTGGAATTCAGATACAGCTAGGCCGGAAAAAGGCATGCATTTTGTTTTGCTTACATTGCTCTTTAAAGCAAGAGCTAGTCAAGAAGTCTTGTAGGTGGTTAAACATCTGTAGAAATGGTTCATGAATTGTTACATCACTGTGTCACATACAATTAACCTTCAGGGATTGCTGGCCTTTGTACTGCTTCTCTACGTTTAGCTCGGAGGGCCTCAATTCCACCTTCATGCCAGTAAGCAGAGTCCCGCTTAGTATATGCCCTCTTTTCTCTACTATATTCCTGCAGCACCTCCAGCCTGTACTCTGTCATCATAATGTCAGCTGGTGCATCCCATTGATTGCTAGAGAAGTAGTTTTTTTTTACATCATCGTTGTGTTTCTCAACAGGTACCTGAAGTGCATAAATAACTATCAAGAAAGAAGTACAGTGCATTACCAATCTTGACATGAAAATTGTTTCAAATTTCCGTTTTGGCGTATAATGTTTGGGACATGGTATACCATTGCATGCATGTAAGGAGTTACATATTTCTTTTGGTGACCCTCTTCTTTGATGCTTAAGAAGAGTTGAACCCATTGTTTGGCCTGTATAGACAGAATAGAGTAGCATTTCATCCTTATTATATTTGCACACTAGCTAAACTTACCTTTTGGTGGAATTGATTTGAAGCATTCTGCATGCATGGGTGATTCATTAGACAGTATGCTGTATAAATACTTAGGATTCCGTATGCCAACAACGAAAAGAAGTCATTTGGTGACAAGTGATTTGACTCACTGCACATAGTACCTCCCATAACTTCACTACTGTTGTACTGTTGTGTGCAGGGCACTAGGCAGAGGGATGTCTTTCATCTATGAAGGAAGCAGCTGGTATACACAATGTACATGTATGATGAATGTTACTAATGTCAAGTGTATTTGTACCTTAAGAACTTTCCTTTTACTTTCATCAGTTAAGGATCTCCACTCATGACATGAAGTATTTGTGTCAGACTTCCATTATTATTATTCTTTTGAAGCGCTTCTCGAGAACTGGTTCCGCATGGTGATCCGATGACTCCGCAAAGTTGAAAAGACACTTTAAATTGAATGGCCAATGAACTATGCTAGCACACGAATATAAGTAGCGTTCTAATCGAAGAATCTTAATGTACATGTAATATATCCGGTGTGAATCAATGAGTACTGAATGGAGTACTAAACTACAGTGTAAGACAAAAGGATGATCCATGCATAGCTGATGTGGTCAGGACAAGATAACAGAGGCTCTAAAGGAAACCACCTGCAGGATCTTATACAAAGGATTCCCCCCCTATAGATGAGCAGGAACAACGATAACTGATATATGTGCAGCAGGGCTCATCACATAAACCATATAAGTTCATCCCTGCATAGTACACAGAATCAGATGCATAGAAAACATATATGGTTTGCATATTTCCTACAGGTAATGTATGAGAGGGGAGGCCAGGAAGGATGTGGGGTGGGAAGCATTCTGATCTCTATATGAGAAGTGATGTCTTTGTTCAAAATATTACCATGCACTATAAATATCTGCTGCTTTTTTATACTGCTGATTATGTGTAGGCAGAAGTATGGGGATGGAGTGGGAGGGCTAACGGCTTTTAGCATTCTGATATCTTTGTGAGAAATGACAATGACAAGAGTAACTAATTCATAATTTATTTGATGAGCATGACAATGAAATGTAAGTTGGAAATACATATTATATAATATACTTACTTCTTCACAAGATAGGTGGAGTCTTGCCCAGGGTACAGACCACACCCAGACAACACAACTAACTAGCAGTTAGAGATTTTTAACCCATTCTTGCCCAGGGTACTAGCCACACCCAGGCAACACAAGTAGATAGATTTAACCCAATCTTGCCCAGGGTACAGACCACACCCAGACAACACAACTAACCAGCAGCTAGAGATATTTAACCCATTCTTGCCCTGGATACAGACCAACCCGGTTAATCAGCATCAGCTAAAGTGATTCTTCCTAATGTGCACACCAGCAACAAGAGCTGGGAGTATGTGGCGCGCGCGCGCGTGGTGTGTCATTGCGCATATCGGGATGAGGTATCAAAATGTAGGAACGGACCGTTAACGTACTGTACGCAGTCGTAGAAAATAGGTAGATACACGCCGAGCGCACGTTCACGCCGATGAAAGATGTATTGAACCAAGGGCACATTACTAGTAACGACACGCTCCTCCCACTCACACAGGCACCAATTTGCACTATAAGGGCGCGCCCACCATTTGATGTTATTGACTTCTAAATAATATTATTACGTAATAGCAAAAGTAATTAATTTTGTTGTTGATTCTCCTGCTCGCAAAATGAAAGCGAAAAATAAAAGAATGCATTATTTATTTTTTAAAAATTAATCCAACCGCGTTAATGTTTAAAAACAATATCAAATACTTCACATGCGTTTTCAATGTACAGACGTGTATGGATGTCCAAAATTGCTGGACATGTAGTACCTATATAAGTGTATGCATTTATACATGAACAGACTCTTTGCTGCTGACTCAAACTGTGTTACAGTAGATTTGGGTTTGTATTACTATGCATGGAATTATCGATAGAGAGGCGTAGTGAAATGGCGTCGTAGCAGCAACATGCCTTGAATATGTTAGTACGTTAATGAACTAGCAAAATCATTTACTCGTAAATGTGCAATTGGACATAGATATAGTCCCCCACAAACACTCGTGACGTCAGCTATGAATAATGTTTACATAATAATTTAAGCAAATCAAGATGGCGACTGCAGCCATTAAGTTGTTCAGGGTCGTGATATTCGGTGCCACGGGCGGGACAGGACTCGAGCTCTGCAGGCAAGCTGCCGAAGTGGGACACACCGTCACTGCCTACGTCAGAAGCCCCGAAAAACTGACCATCAAGCACCCGAACATCGTATGCGTGAAGGGGACGCTGGAGGACGCAGCGGCCGTGGAGGCGGCCGTGAAGGACAAGGATGCGGTATTGGTGGCTTTAGGATCACGTTCCTTGCTCACCCGCGATACTGTGTGTTCCGCGGGGACTCGAGTGATTCTAGACGCCATGAAAAACACGGGCGTGCGTCGCATCGTAGTGTGCAGCTCGTTTGGAGTGGGTCCGGATAACCGTAAACTACTGCCGTGGGTAATGCGCGTCATGATCTACAACCCTCTCATTGATAAGGATGATCAAGAGGCGGACATTCAAAAGAGCTACGTTGATTGGGTCATTGCGCGCCCAGTAGGACTAGTCGACGAGCCCGCCCGCGGCAACATTCACGTGGAGCCGTCTGGGTCCATTCCCGTGCCTTGCCTAAGGATTTCGCGGGCAGACGTAGCCGCATTCATGCTCGGACAGCTGGAGGACAGAACCTACGTGCACAAAACTCCTACTCTGTGCTGGTCCGTTTGATCACATTATCTCAAGCTTAGCTAGAAATTGTTAATGAAACATGCAAGCCAGGGTGCAAGGCCGGCTTCATGTATATTTAATGTTACTGATCAATGCATATAAATGCCATTTTTTCACACCTAGCTACGTGATTTTGGTTCACGCGTGGAGGAGGGGCGCATTACGTGTGATTATGTAACAGAAGAGTAATATAATAACGGCCTTATACGGTCAGAACCCATACAGCCATGCAGCCACTGTATAGTGGTGCATGATCGGTCCTCAACTGAAATAGTCTTCCTAAAAGGTAATGATGGAAGTGCGTCAAACCCAGCTAGACTATGGCCAAACACTCTCTGTGTAACACTGTAGTTGGACTCTGATCTCGACAGTGTGTGACTAGCATAGCCAATTACATGTCCCTCTTGCTCTAGTACTGCACCTAGTCCCACCACGCTTGCATCCGTCTGAACGATCATTCTGCCTCAAAAGCGAGGAAACGCCAGAACAGGAGCTTGAGTTAACCGCTTCTTTATTGACTGAAATGCCTTGTTGCACCACTGAAACTCAGCATCGTTGTGTGCTAAATGATGAAGTGGGGCAGCAAGGCCAGCAATGCACTTTATGCCGTTAATTAATACGATGCAAGCTGTCGTACTTCTCCTGCTTGCATGGGCCACTCTGTTACCGACTGAATCTGGTTATATATACGTATGCAGATCTGAGAATGAAATTAAATGGGTCCTGAATAGAGTGATGTGCACGCTAATAGACCCTTCCTTACACTTTGAAGTGCCGGCTAGTATTTACGACCGTCCGGAGTTCTCCTGTACTTACAGTGATATTCAGATATCGCCCTCGTGCGTATAGAAGAACAAGAACATAGATTACGCACAGTATTTTAGTGGGCAACGATAGCAGTCAACACTGGATTCAGGCAAGTGACGGTGAACTCGCTTTGTGAAGAGAACTATATTAAAATTAAACACCATGCGTATATACACACACCAGATAAACAAATTAAGTGATTTTCTTGATCTCTACTATTTACAGTAGAGCCGCGCTTCGGACAATTATTTATTGTATTGTCCCGACCCCCATCCAACAATTATTGTGAGTGCTGGCGGGATCGCCACACAATTATTGGCATTTATTGCAATAATTTTTCGATTGGAAAATGGCGGTTGTAGCAGCTGACAAGCCCATGCACAAACCAGAGACAATATATATATTATCTCTGCACAAACAAACAACTGGCTGAAACTTTCTTCGAGATCAACGCTCTTGGTGATGATTACGCGTGTCTTAACGAGGACTGTAAAAAGAAGAACAAGAAAGTGGCGCAAGTTCTCAAGAGCGGCTACAAAAACTTAATGAGCCATCTTCAGCATGTTCATCCAAATTACTTGGATGATTAATGTTTCTGATTGAGCCCGAGCCAGCTGCACCAGCCGCCGCTGCTGCCGCTGCTGCTGCTGATGGTCGCGTCGACTTCCAAGCAGCGTTAAAAAAAACGCAAGATGGATGCAGAGAAGAAAGGCTCCAACTACATCAACCTCAGCTTTATTCCAACTGGCTCTGTGGAAGTCGAGTCGCTTCTTTCGACTGCCAAGTACATTGCCACGGATTATCGTGCTCGCTTGCTGCCAGTCACTCTGGAAATGCTGATGTTTCTCAAGCACAATTGCCGATTTTGGGATGTCAGTCACGTGCATGAAGCTCTGCAGCTGCCCGACAGTGAATTGCTCGATGACGATGACGGCGATGACGAGTAATGCCACCGCCTGAGGTGTTTGGCGTGCACGTGAGCAGCAGTACAATAACTCACATTTATTGTGACATCAACCAACAATTATTGTGACGATCGTGGTTCGAACAATAAATATGTGTACACCCTTCAATACAATTATTGTCCAGTAACAATATATTGTTTCCAAAGCCCGAGTAGAGCAGACATGGATAGGAAAATAGCGGCACGATTCGCTTGTGATGCAAAGCACATCGTACCCGTGCCGCCATGTAGCAATTAATCGTACGAACTCGTAATACAGCTAGTAATTATTAATATTAGCGGAAGTGTGAAATAATCAGCTATGAATAATGTTTGCATCCTCAAGCACTATATTTTTACCATAATAGAGCAAATCAAGATGGCGACTGCAGCCATTAAGTTGTTCAAGGTCGTGATATTCGGTGCCACGGGCGGGACAGGACTCGAGCTCTGCAGGCAAGCTGCCGAAGCGGGACACACCGTAACCGCCTACGTCAGAAGCCCCGAAAAACTGGCCATCAAGCACCCGAACATCGTATGCGTGAAGGGGACGCTGGAGGACGCCGCGGCCGTGGAGGCGGCCGTGAGGGACAAGGACGCGGTACTGGTGGCTTTAGGGTCACGTTCCTTGCTCACCCGCGATACCGCGTGTTCCGCAGGGACTCGAGTGATTCTAGACGCCATGAAAAACACGGGCGTGCGTCGCATCGTAGTGTGCAGCTCGTTTGGAGTGGGTCCGGATAACCGTAAACTGGTGCCGTGGTTCCTGCGCATCCTCCTGTACAACGCCCTCATCGATAAGGATGACCAAGAGGCGGACATTCAAAAGAGCGACGTTGATTGGATCATTGCGCGCCCAGTAGGACTAGTCGACGAGCCCGCCCGCGGCAACATTCACGTGGAGCCGTCTGGGTCCATTCCCGTGCCTTGCCTAAGGATTTCGCGGGCAGACGTAGCCGCATTCATGCTCGGACAGCTGGAGGACAGAACCTACGTGCACAAAACCCCTACTCTGTGCTGGTCCGTTTGATCGCATTATCTCACGCTTAGCTAGAAATTGTTAATGAAGCATGCAAGATTTATCAACGCCGTCTTCATGTAGGTATGCGTATATTGAACGTTAATTTTAGCTGATCAATATTACTTGCATATGTATATGTACGCTGGTGACGGTCATTTTTTCACACCTCGTTACGTGGCTTTGGTTCATGCGGGGAAGAGGGGCGCATTACGTATGATTATGCAATAGAAGAGTACAATAATGCTTATGTAAGTGAGACTGGGAACGAGATTAGGTATCTAATAACGGTCTTATGCGCCAGAACCATTATCAAATACGCGTACGCATTACATACCGTTGTCGGAGCGGCACGTGACTTTCTTCCTCCCTCCCCCGTCACTGCGTGGAAGTTAGTCCAACATTCCATAATTTACAACTCAAATAGCCGTGCTAAGTAAATTCATAACGATAACGAACGATGCTTACACTAGCTCTCAGAATAATCCTTAGTTCAGTATCCAGTTGCTGTA
The DNA here is from genome assembly GCA_013339895.1 of Ephydatia muelleri. Lineage (NCBI taxonomy): Eukaryota > Metazoa > Porifera > Demospongiae > Spongillida > Spongillidae > Ephydatia > Ephydatia muelleri. Next base: position 7,943,487 of record JABACO010000008.1, on the reverse strand, counting down.
TTCCACTGCATATCTCTATCAGCACATATCGTCCTAAATCAAGACGCTTATTAAGAAACAAGGTGTAGATGCATTTATTTCACTGATTAAAAACTGACATAAATAAAATACATTTTAAGATCAAAATAACCAAATTGCCAGCGTGGCTACTCTTCCCAAACATCACCCAGGACCCACATGACACACCTGTGCTTGAGGTATGTCCTTGGCTCCTCCACTTTATGGAGCAGTGGCTATGTCACCAAGTGAGTTTGAATTGGCAACCCAGGAAGCTTCAGGCACCAGACCAAAATGCCAAATTGCTTGTGAGGTCAAACTTCTCAAACAACACCTAGGACCCACATGACACACCTGCAGGTCCTGGGTCCCTACCCTTTATGAGCAGTGGCTATGTCACTAAGTGAGTTTGATTTGGCAACCCAGGGAGCTCCATGCACCAGACCAAAATGCAAAAAGCCAGAATACCTGGAAGGTGTACTCCATCAGGCTTGGTTAGTTTTGCTTCAGATGCTTGCATGTGGTGGACGCATATCGGACCAGGAAATTAGGATTTTTAATATGGCGCGACGTGCGCCTTATATGGCGCCGAAGGCGCCCTCGTTCACGGCCGAAACATTGGTTCAAAAATTTAGTGTAAGACGGGTGGTTTTTGACACCGGATTCGGATTCCGGGTGCAAATTGACATGGTCCCTCACGCCTTCGGCGCGGCCCTAAACCCTAAACCCTAAACCCTAAATATATATCCTAACAGCGTCAATGCCGCGTCTTAGAGAAAAGTCATGACTTTTCTCTAATTTTCTGGTCCGATATGCGTCCACCACATGCAAGCATCTGAAACAAAACTAATATTAATGGCAGATAGAGGTTAAGAATCAATTGCAAGCAGAGGTATTTTGGCAAATACGTCACCATTTTAGGATCTCAGTGGAAATAGGTATCAGCACTTGAAGTTGAAAATACCAGGTGAATTGCTGAATTTAGAATTCACATTGGACGAGTAATTGGCAGGGGTCATCAATTTGAAATTATTAATCATACATTATGCATGATTTAGTTAGTTATATGTATGTTCTTGACTAACTTTGAATAACCTGATTAAACAGCATGTTTGCCATTAAATAATTTTGACACTTAATTATGATGAAATGAAGTTATTTTTTTTACCTTCACACTTATCAAGGTGTTCATAGCCTCTCAGTGCCATACATGTATGATCCTGTCTAAAATAATTTCTGGAATGATAAATTGGACATTAAATTGTTCCAGTTGTTCTGACAACTTGCTCCAGTAGTCATGGTCAGCAATTGACTTCTATGCGTGATCTCACCAAACCTTGAACTGGTCAGCCTACGATTCGAAGATCAATCAATATGTGTAGTGGCATGCTTCTATATCCTTAACGTCTTGCAATGAAAGTCCTATAGAAGGCAAAAATTCGTAGTATTTGGTAAGTGTGCTGTAAGCGCTGTTATGACAAAACAATTGCATGATTCCACAATGTAGGAGACACTTTAGACAGTGAGTGAGCTGGCTTAGTTGCCAAAACTGTTGAAAGCCTGTCATTGGCATTGAGGTTGGTATTCAAGCTAGAAGATTTTATACATCCTTAGTTTCTTTTGCACTGTTCGATGTCGAGGATCCAATGGACTTCTCTTCATGAGGTTGATGCCACATCATGGGTTTTGATGTGTTTGAATGTTCCGATCAGTTGCAGTTCCTGGTGTTTTGCATGATGTTCAATGTAAAACAAAAGAGCAGAAATGTGGTTTCATACCTGACCAAGCCTATAAAGAGAAATATACATAATACTAGCACTGAGCAGAATAAACGACTTTATTGTCCCACATCAGGGAGACAAACACTTCCAACGGAGAGCCGCAGGACAACATGTGGTGTACAAATGCGCGAAAGTAAAGAACGCGCGCGTAAATCAGCGGTTATGGTTGCTGCATTCACGTACCAAAACATTCGAAACAAATCCATCGTAAAAAAAAATTATAAGCATTTAGCGGAGACTTAAAGACCATTATAGACTGCATATCAAATGTCTTATCTCTGCCGTATACTAAAAGACCAGAAGATTAATGAAAGTAAAATCACTTAAAACTCCATCCAGTTTCTTTCCCCATGCACTATGTCACACTGGAAAATACTAGTAAGCTACAAAGGTTAGCTCTAACCTCGGATTTCATGTATAATTTTCCGTACCCTCTGCATTGCCTTGTCGTGAATCCCTCTGATTCTTGACATAATGTATTAATGAGAAGGTCAATTGTACCATAGATATTTGATACATGGATTGGAAACCCAGCAATGAATGTCATTAGTTGCATGCAATCCGCGTTTCACCGAAGTGGTCGTTAGTTAGGCTAGTACTTTACCTCCTGCAGGAGTCGCTGAGCCTCCTCGCACAGCAACAGGTATGTAGAACTTCTCATGCCGCTGATGCGTCATGGAATGAATTAGTATATCGTCTCCTTACTGGTGTTCTTTTGTTATCTATAATAGAATTGTTGAAAGACTCAGTTTCATCTATATTGGTGGACGATAGTTTCACTCGTTTACCATCTTCAGCTGCACAAAATGCTCATACTACCGCTACTCAGCTATTATTGTGGTGTGATGTAACTAAAAATGCTTCAGCGCTTGATACCTTTGCAGCAGACGTATGGACACTATTTAACGACGTAGTGAATAGCGCTGATATGCTGGTAAGCAAGTTAAACGAAGAAAAATTATGGAAGTCTTTCCATACTCTGAGGACGTCAGAGTCATATGAAGCTACACGTAAATGGATAGTGTTTTTGAAGGTTTCAACAACCAGTTTCTACACTGCTACTAAACACAGCCAATGTCCATCCACTCCAGCTCTTTATCAACCTGGATTGTGTACATAACTTCACTAAAGTTTGAAGATGGACGGTGTGTAAGGTAACAAAGATTTTACTTGTCTGATGAACTGGTCATATTTACCCACGGGAAGGGAAGTGTGTAGGATAACTTCAACCTAGTGTTAAGGTGGGCTACATCGCTTACATAACCTCCAGTGTACACAAATGCTGGCAAAGATATTGGGAGTGACTCTTCTGTGCTAGCACTGCTGCTTACAGTTGCTGGAAGTTGTTGCATGCATGGACTCTATAGAATCTTCTTCTTTTTTCGTGCATAATTTTTGGGTGAAAAGAACCTCAATTTTCTCTTTCCCATACTGTAATCTGAGATTGTAAGTATACGCAGCATCTACATACAACGCTATACGCGACCCAGCTGTGGATAAATCAATCATAACATGTTACGCAAAATTTTTTTATACAAGCTCAAACATAGTACCATAAGCAGAAAGATACTCTTCACCATACACCACGATGTGTGCACTACACTTTTCAGTCTTTTAATCTTACAGGCGTGCATATGGAAACGTGTTACAGTCGCACAAACAGTGGGCCTCAAATAGAACCTAACACCGTACACGCTAAGAACTGCACGCTACTGATACACGTAGGTTAGTCAACCTCATAGCTTTCGTAGTGAAGTATCGGAAACTGCTTAGATGGTTCCTATGCGACTTACCGTACTCGCGGTAGAGTCGCACAAAGCCTTCTAGCCGTCTATGAACGATGATAAGCGTTCAACCAGCGCGAACAATGAGTAGGGTTGTATATCAAGTTGAAAATAACCTATACGAACACTTCCGACCAGTAAAACACACGTTAAGCACTCGAACAGGCACAAAAGCTTGGATAATAGTACGCCCACGCACCAAAAAAAGCGAAACACACGTTAAGCACTCGAACAGAAGAACTCGGATTGTACATAAATGTTGTACGAGGCGTAATGGATCACGTGAGAGGTTTCCAATCCATGAATCAAATATCTATGATTATACTATATCCTTTCGCATGGATTCCATTAGGCGTACTGACATATCTTTTGCCGCCGCAACTCTTTCAGCTTCAGGACCATTGAACTACCTTTCAGTGTATCCCTGCCATCATCATAAAGCTCCTTTCCACTCAACAAGGGACTTTTAGCTGCTTGCTCAGTCATTTTAATGCCTACCAAAATGGCGGACGCATTTTTTATCACCATGGGTACATTAACTTGGAAAAGGTCCAATGTATAGGAACAATGTGAATGGAAAGATTGACGGCTATATGTTGCGCACTTATATCATAACTGATGAGGAGAAAAAGCGTGTCCTGCAAGGAGTCACGCTATAATGCAATGGCAGGTTTGCGAAATGTTTTTTTAATGTATGTGTGTGTGTGTAGTGTGTGTGTGCATGTGTATGATTGTGCATATATTTACATGTGTTTGTATATGCATACATGTAAACCAGTATCTGCCAGTGGAGATGGTGTCAGTGCATGGAAACTGTATAGCTCGATGCATCCATCACACACATCACATCACCTACACGCACACACTGCAGCTTCATATATATTACACACCATCACAGCAATGTGACTGGTGCAGATGATGTATGCACACTTGAATAGACTTCTTGCAATGCATGAACATCACTGGGAAGAACTAGCTACTACTGCCGCCTCCAAGTTGCAAAGCACACCCACACCCACACACACACACCCCACACACACACACGTGTAGCAACACGTCGCAACAAACTGTAATGTTTTTCCTTGGAAATAAGTGCAATGTGAGGTCCTTTAGTTTCAATGAGACTAACATGAAATTACTATTATTAATCCTGCACAGCCGTAGTTATGGAGAATTAAGAAGGGAACATGTTTACAAGAGGGGTTTGCAAGGGTGGGGCATGACAGGAAGGAGGTGTGGCATGTGAAAAAGGGGTTGTGCCATGAGTAGTATATATTGCCTATTACACACCAGCCCCCCCCCCCCCCCCCCCCACCTTCTTATCAATGGGTATGTTGGCCAACAGCTCCAAAGGCTGGACCTTGAAGATGGCTATTGACATTAGTGTGGAGTCCACCTCTGGTTCACTCCCACTTCTCCTGGGATGAGGGGTAATGATGGACTTCACCTGGATTGTGTGGAGGTAATTGAGCTACCAGCAAGAGGTATCATGAAAGTCATGCATTTAATTTTCAGTAGTTTGTTATTATTCAACAGCTATGGTTATAGTGTAGATTTAAGCATTATTGACATTTTATAAAAGGCTGAATTAAAAAAAAAACACCCACATAGCCAACCCTATATGTTGGGCCACGTGGGTCCAGATGCAGTGTGGACATAACGAGAGTCCTATGTGTAGGAATGGCCCGCGGGCGTGGTTTTAGATCGACCGCGATAACGAAGCGTTGCCTCCCCTCGCCCGTTGGCACATAATCTATGAAATATGATAATACATGCGCTTAGTTAAACCATGCCATTTTTGGTGAGATGAAATATCGGCATTTCATTTTTCTCCTTCTTCGTTTCATCGTGTGTAACTAGCCAGTGGCGTAGCTGCGGTAGGGGCCTGGTATAGGGCCTACCGAGATCAGCTGAATAACAGATCCTAGAAAATTCATAATAATAATACTCGATCACTCTTGAAGTATAATGAATTGATATAACAACACTAGCGCGGGCTTGAGCCTCTCTACTCGAGTTGAGTTCAAATTTCAGTATACATGTACATGTACGTCGTGAGTACGGCACCGTGCGTATCACGTGATAATCGGGGGAAAAGGGCTTCAATGTTGTTGCTTCCCAGGTGTAAACAAAAAAGAAAATTAATATGTTGATGAAAACTCACGGCTGTAACAAAGGATATTATGTTGGTAGATGTACGGCATATCCAGAACAGTTTAAAATTTAAAAATGGCAAGACTCTCAAAAAATTTCTGGGGGGGGGGGGGGGGGGGGGGGTGGGGGGGGGGGGGGGGGGGGGGGAGGGCCGCCTCCCTATCGCCCTCACGTGCCCTACAATCAATGCAACATCATAAAAAAGATTGTAGATTTTTTTTTTCTTCAAGAGGTGCGTTTGTATAAACATAAGGTGTAGAACAATTAGCCAGGAAAGAGAAATGCAATGGGTGGGCGTAGATTTGTGAACATTACTGTTTCTAACAGTCGAGTCCTACAACTAAACAGCCCTGCATTTGCTAATAAAGAAGCATGTTTGCAAAATGTATAATTAATAGTTTGTAGGATCCTATCAAAGGGCCATGCACTTTTGATGTTTGGACTTGAGCATGCACCACATATTTGATGTCACGAGTACTACAGTATGGTACCTATACCATTGATGTAAGAAGCAGTGGTGAGGTTTGAAACAGGTGTTGTTAGATGCGAAGTGTGTGTGAGAAAATGCTAACTCTATTTGCATGTTCATATAGGCCTAGAACCTCCCGGACCTCTCTTTTTTAATGGGAGAGGGAGGAAGTGTATTATGAATCGTGTACGAAAACTTAACTTTCCTAGGTGAATAAGAGATTCTTCCATGTAATCAATACATTGAGATGATACAACAATCCTTGTGGAATAGCTGAACAAAAGGCCAGAAAGCAGCCATTGGAAAGGCTCTGTCCACTAGTTCTGTAAAGCAATGTTAACTCTTATTAAATGAACACAATTATGCATTCCAATTTATAGATCGGTTGGGAATTTGTTATATATACATGTGCCCTTAAGACAAAAATATAATGTCAATTAATAAAACTTTTTGGGGCAATTTGTATAATTTCATTGAGTAACACAGAAAGAGAAACATATCCACACCTTTGTGTCTAACTGGACTGTCTCTACTATCTAAGCAGCTACAACATACATGTAAAGCAACTACATTAGCAGTCTAATAGTACTGCACTAGTGACAATCAATTTTACACTTGCAAATAGCACTTCTGGAGCTCAATGTAAAGGTTCTCTCCAGCCTCTAGAGAGGCACCAACCATTCCTGCATTGGGATGGATGAGGTGGACATCACTTGGAATTGCAAGGACAAGCTCTTCACTCTGACACAAGGACTGGTAGATTTCTCCGAATAATGGACGAGAATGTGTCTCCGGGTTCCTACAAATTTGACTTCGTATCAACAAATGGAAAACACAATTGTATGCTTAACATGACTTTTACACTTTGAAATTAATTTTTTTTCATCAAATTACATGCTTCTAAATCCTGCTAATGTACCATGTACTTGATATTCAGAATAAACAAATTGAATATAGATAAGGAAACATTGACATTATAAAGTTGTGAAAATGACTTGCCAGCATTGAATCATTAACTGGTAGATCAGCTGTGGACATCCAGGAGGTGGTGGGAGTCTGTAGCCTGAATCAATCTTTTGAACAACCTGTAAACGGAACAGCCACAATATATACTACCACTATATGTGTATATACAAACCAACCTACTTCTGAATTGATGATCTCTTCAAAAGGTTTCATTCCCATGCTCCATATCTCATACAGCAGGCATCCATAGCTCCACACATCACTGGCAGTGGAGTACTTCTTGAAGTGGATAGCCTCTGGAGCTGTCCACTTGATGGGAACCATTCCTCCATGGGAAACATAATATGTGTCATCAGCCAGGTCACGTGACAGTCCAAAGTCAGCAATCTGAGGGTTAAATATTGGAGACTCAATTTTGTCATGCTCACATGATGTAAAATGACCTTGCATATGCAGTCCTTTGTAACAAGTATGTTTCTTGCAGCAAGGTCACGATGGACAAATAATTTGCTAGAGAGATATTTCATTCCTGCTGCTGTCTGTTTAGAGTATTTTAGCAGCCACAGAGGAATGTCAGGTTGTATCATCTGTCCAGGACTTGGGTAGATTGTTATCATACATGTACCTATCCAACCACATACTTACTCTGGCCTCATTGTACCAAGGTGTGTTCTTAGATCCTTTTTATTGGCCAACTCCAGCACAAGCATTATCTGCATGCAGAGAATTGTGCTAATTGAAGTATGCAAATTATATCACCTACAGGTTCTCCATCAAGGACAATGCCATACAGTTGAATAATGTAAGGATGTCTGAACTGGGCCATGATGGCTGCTTCCTGCAGAAACTTGACCTTAGCATCTGGCTGGGTTATTGTAGGATTGAGAGTCTTGATGGCAACTTCACGCCTTCCTATGGATCCATTCCATATTCCTATTTGGACCCCACCAAACTGACCACTTCCCAGCATTTCATTAGCTCTAATCAAAGTTATGAAATGTTTTAAAATGCAGCAAGTAAACTATCTTAGACACAATTGTAGCAGAGAATGCAGACCCATGAAGCACAAAATAAATAATACTTGTAAAAGATTTTGATGCCACTGGTTATCACTTTTAACTTAGACTCTGCTTCAAATTTGATTAACAATCATAAAATACAGGCCCAAGTTGAAAGTGCTGTCTGTCATTTGCAGCAGGCTGAACCTCCATCTGGTAAGAGCCAATAATAACACTAAGGCCATCCTTACTAGATGTCAATTTTTAACTTAATTGTACTTGATGTTTGCTCTGCTAATAATAAAGATTTACTACCTTTTGCCCACCAATATATTCGTGCATGATTTTCCATAAGCTTACTCAATCTGGTGTCTTGGGATCTTTTTCAATTTTTTGGATTCCAATTGCACATATAGCTCTTCCTCGTGTGATGCTGGTATGAGGTAAGGGTTACAGTCTTCCTCTAAATAATCGTAATTAACCTGCAGTAGGAGAGCATGTGATCCACTAAATCATGCACTTAGTCACTGATCTGTTGTACTGAGCCATGTTTCTCAGGAAAACCCAATCCATTCTACCATATGAAGTATTATGTGAACTAGACATGCAAATACACTTCCTTCACCCATAATCACTAACACTCAATGATCAATACAATTCAGCGCTAGCTGCATTATGCAAAATTACTTGAAGTAAAGCGTTATTGAAACCAAGAGCTAACTCACTTGAGGGATGTCATTCACAGGTTCATAAGTGGCATAGGGAATAACAGCTGTCATAGGAACAAGGTTATTCATTGGAACATTTGGAGGAGATCCATTGTAAATCACATTATCTGTAAGAATGAACATGAGATATTAGTTACAATCTCTCACATTGCTATTTTCTGAACATTTTAATTACAAACAAGTCCACCATTGTTGTCAAATATTCAAAATCAATCACACGGGGTAGTTTAGAATATGGATGTCATTGCACAATACGCTCCTATGCTAGAAGATTATTCTCAAAGGGGTTGTCTGTTGTGCTTTTTATATGAATGGATTTAGTGGGGGATTGAGATGCAGCTGTTTATTACAATAGGGATTAAAAGTATGAGTGTGTGCTTTTGTATTTTGACCAACTATTAATATGCGGCAGGTATTTGCTGATAGTGCTCCTCATTATACACAAGATCTGGGATAACTGAACTCTGAAAAACATAGACACATTTTAATAGCATTTGACTCCCTTTCATTTAAGAAAATGGTTTTCAAAATTTAATTGAGGCTAGTGATCATTTCAGCAAGAAAAATCCTCATATCATGTTTTTTAATGCTATTAAACTCCATGCCTCAATCTTTCGGTTGCCTGTGCGTAGTCTATTAACCATAATAATATGAATAACCAAGCATTTTCATAATCAATCTTCAATAACAAGTTAAGGCTACAGTGTACACATAGCAACAGATAATGATAGGATGGGTGTGACAATGATTTTTAAATGTTGCACCAATGTTGTGAAGCCTACACATCAGTAAGCATATACTCAATGGATGGCTAGTCTAGATACAAATTCAGATGTGTTGGTGCATTAAGTTTGTTAATCAATAATTTATTTAATATACTAGATGTACAATGCCCCCCTGCTGAGCAGATTTAAATGCAAAACGTTTTACATGTGCATGGTTTCAGCCACTAGCATTATCACTCACCCAGACCATCTGTAGTAGGCTGTGTTGGTGTCCTCCTTTTCCTTCGCAGTACACCTTTACGTACCAGTATGATGATAACAATTGCAACAATTGAAGCCACAGCAATAGCAATGACGACAATGACACTGGCAATTATATCTGGATTAGGAGACAAAATAGTACTGTGTGGATGCGATTCACAATTGTAAAAATGCTACTACCCTTCAAACATAATATGTAAAGAATAGCACTGTAATTATTATAAGTTGGAAGCAGTGTTGCAGATGATTGATGAATGGGATCAGTTTCATACATGTGCCAATAAATACATTGCAAAATCTGTAGCTAAAATGCCTCACATACAAGGGTGTTGATAGCTGGTAGGTGCACTGGAAAATGAGCTGGTGGGTGAGCTGATAGGCATGTTGGGAAGGGAGTTTGGTGGTAGATATGTTGAAGCTGGGAGGTGAGTTAATAGGTATGCTGGTAGATAAGCTGGTGGTAGGCACCATGAATGAGGCATTGCAGTGTAGTTGAAGACAGTTCTGGTTGCAACGTTGAGATTTGTCGCAGAGCAAGGTGCAGCGCTGAGCTGATGTGCAGAATTGAGCTTTGCAGTAGTCATTCCATTGTTGACCATTTGCTATGAAGTCACAAGAACAATTTCTTATTGACAAACTTACTAACCATGCTTTTTAAAAGTCATTCTAAGACAAAGGCTATAAAACCTAGCCGATGCATAAAAAACGTACATGAAATCAAAATTACAATATTAACAACGAAATATACATGGGGGAGACATTAAACCTGAAGTTCAGCAAATAGCTAATTCAATACTTTGCTATGCTTGTGTAACAATTAATTAGCACGCTACAGACAAAATAGTTAAATCTAATAGAGTATCGATGGCCTTGTCTTTACATCTTGCATGTCTAAAAGTGTTTTCCTTCATTGCACCTGTTTCTTAACTCTTAGCCATCATTATTATATTTACTTGTTTGTTTTAAACAACACCGATAAATAATTGAAAAGGCAACAAGGGTGCTGCAAGCTAGCATCACATAATTGTATTCCCATTAGTCAAGTATAACCAACCAGACAATCACTCAAGCAGATGGAAGCTAGCACAGGTGCAGTTTAATTGGAAAATAAAGATTGATCATCCATTATTTAGTATACTACACATTGCACATTTGACAATATTTGAAAAAACACTGTACAAGTCTAGGGCCAAACCAACCTGTGACCCCATCTCTGCCACTCCATCCCAACCCTTAACTCTTTTTGCCTAAGCTTTAATTCGTACAGTGCTCCAAGTGCTTATTCGTCAGAAAGCATCGCTTACCGAGATGAAAACACTACATATGTACCATCATGAAGCAAAACAATTGTAGCGTCTGAAGAGGTCGAGTGTATCCAGTTGCCATCGTAGCTTCTTTCACTGTATCGATTTACATTCACGTTATATGCCTGTCATAAATAAGGATGAGTACGCATATGATTTCCTTTGTTAAAAGAGTGGGCTCTCTTTTATGTCAGTCTCGTTTTAGACGGGTTAGGCCATAGGTCGCAGGTAACCAGCATCAATATGCGTAATATTATTCATTACATGTAGTGAGCGGATAGGGAACATTGGAAACTGGACAGTATTGCCTTTATGGGATAGATTTTGTGAGGGGTAGATTACAGTAGCGCACGTGAATTGGAAATTGCAGTGACCAACGTTGCATAATATTTTATAACGCTCGTGGTACATACGGGTGTGGGTTAACTACAGTGTACATGCCTCCTGTAAGGCTAAAATACTTGTGTTGACCTCCTCCATTGAGGCCTAGAGCATTGCAAATCCACCATAGAAAGATTCTCAGGTATAGCCCTTTAGCGTTGCACAACACCATATATGGATTATAGCAGGGCGAGAAGGTTTGCAAGTCATCCTCAATACCACACCGAGTTTCTTAATTATGATCTAACATATTACTGAGACACAGCGCAATTAGCACTTATACGATCACAACGGTCTGCTTCCTTTTTACATACCAACTTGCCTGAACAGGAGAATTATACAATGCTGTATAATATGCTACAATTGCGCCAATTAAAGCTCACAAGCCACTCTCAACTCTTAGTCATTATTAGTATATATCTAATTTTTGAAAGCAACACCAACGTATAAATTGTAACCGAAAGGGTGCTGCAAGCTAGGATCACATAATTTTATTCCCATTAGTCAAGTATAACCAACCAGACAATCCCTCAAGCAGATGGAAGCTTGCACAGGTGCACTTTATTTAGATGGAAAACAATCCATTAGTTAGTAACACATTTTAGCGTAATTTGTAAAACACTTAGCAACAATTTGTACAATCTGTATTGCATTTACACAATCAGTTCCAGATGTCAGTGATACTGATTGTAAAGCCAAACAAATACAACCTGGCTTTAAAGCATCACCAAACTTATTATCATGCAGTGGCTATAATGTCTCACATACAAGAATTTGAATCATTGGTAGATGAGCGGATAAGTGTGCTGCTGGGTGACAGAGTGCAGTTAGGGCAGCAGCATGGAGTGTCACAGTTAGGACAGCAGCATGGAGGGTCACAGTCAGGGCAGCAGCATGGAGGGTCACAGGTAGAGCAGCAGCATGGATGTTGGGGAGGGTTGCAGTTAGAGGAGCAGTAATGGCACTTACAGCAAGAAAATTTACTGTGACCTGTTTGGGAAAAAAATTCATTTGCTAAAAGGCTCTAATCAATGGCATACTGACAGATTGCCTTGTCTATATTCTAAATGTCAAATCTATTAGGCAAAGAATATAAAATCAAAATCTATTAGGCAGAACTATAAATCTGGATGTACTCTTAAGTGATACATGAGCACTTCAATGACATACAACCCATCGTAGGGAGGGGGAGCAATAAATTAATGTGGTCTAATTACTATAATTGCAGTGCTTATGTAACAACAAATTAACATGCTATGGACCTGAGCGCTGTACAAGCCTAGGGCCAGGCCCACCTGGGCCCCCATCTCTGCCACTGTCAACTACTTGATCCAGGCTCTTAAGTTAACTCTTTTTGCCAAAGCTTTAATTAAGGTACAGTACTCCAAGTGGGTGTTTATTCATCAAAATGCATCGCTTACCGAGATGAAAACACCACATATGCATCAACATGAAGCAGAAAAACGTTAGCGTCTTAAGACGTCGAGTGCATCCCATTGCCATCGTATCTTCTTTCACTGTATCGATAGAAGTTGATTTACAGTCACGTAATATGCCCTGTTATAAATGTATATGATTTCATTTGTCAAGGGCAGTAGCTTGGGCTCGCTTTATGTCAGTTACGTTTTATACGAGTTAGGCATAGGTCGCAGGTAACCTGCTTTTGATTACATGTGATGAGGTCGGGAACCATTGGAAACTGGACATCCAATATGGTCTTATGGGGTACATTTAGTGAGTGGTAGATTCACAGTGGCATACGTGTAAGGAGGAATAAAAAATTGCAGCAACTTACGTAATATTTTAGAAGGCTCGTGTTACATACGTGTGTGGGCTAACTACTTCCTCATGAACAGATAATGTACTTGTGATGAGCCCGGCAACCTCCTCCATTGGGGCCTGGGACTAAGCCCTTGAATAAAGCACACCCGTTCTTATTATCAATCAGCCGTCGCCCTGATACGTTGCACAGACTATGAGTTTCTACAGCTACATGTATACGGTGCTAGAAGGTTTGCAAAATCATCCGCCTGCAATACCACACGCAGTTTCTTATTAACTAAGACAATTACACATACAGCACAATCAGTACTAATGCGATCACAACGGTGTGCTTCCTTTCCACTTACCAACTTGCCTGAACAGGAGAATTAAACAATGTAGCTTAATCGCGCCAATTGAAGCTTACGATCACAAAATACACGGTGCATGCCTTCGCTCCATATATGATCAAAGCACGAAGAAAGTCACCAGTTAATGATTGCTATGAACCATATTATAGAGTTGTAACTGTAATTCTATTTTCTATCATGAAAAATTATTTTGCACTTTGAATTCAAAACAACAGCAAAAAAAAATGTCGCATGTCCACCCGGTAAATTCTTCTGTAGACCACTGGCCCTTTAATTATACATGTAAATGCGTATATGTGCACCATTAAAATCCTCCGCACTCTTTCCCACTCATCCTTGACCACTGTTTGAATACATCTTCAATTGTATGTTATAAAAACTTTATACATGTAATTTCAGAACAAGAAACAAAAGATCATCATTACTTGACGCAAATTAAGGCACTATGGTATTAATGTCTGACAAGCTAAGTAATGGCATAGCTATATGTTGGAATTATACACCAGATGAACAATGCTCCTTCACAGGTTCCCACATTGGAAGTGGTACCTTCTTGACCACCCTCCCTGTAAGCTAGGCTCATCAATGGAGCACAGGGCTGCCTTGTTGCTATCATATCCCTCTGGCAGCATGATCAATGCATGAAGGAGGTCCACCTCATTCTCTTAATCCACATCCTTGAATTGCAGTCTGAGAAGGGAGAAACGAGAAAGAGGTCAATGGGGACAGATGAGGGAGAGGAATGTATATGGCTGACACATAGACATGACAAGTCTGACTGCATGCAAGCATGCATTTGCACACACATGTGTAATACGCACACATGCATGTGAATATGCATAATTAATACACAAAATGCACATGCAATAACTGCATGTGGATAAAAGATTTGGATAAGCAATGAATGACAACCAACTGCAAGTTTATACATGCTATTGAATTCACATTAGTCTATATAGTACTAAATATCAATTTGTAGCATTTTTCTTTCAGAGGTGCATTTTTATAAACACCAGGGAAGATATTTGACAGAAATGCCATGCATGGGCGTAGATTTGAGACCCTAAATCTAATGTATCGACTTAGCACAGCTTCCGAATACAACTATTACTGTGGAGTCTTACAACTAAGCAGCCCTACATTTGCTAATAAAGAAACATATATGCAAAATGTATAACTGTTGGTTTGTAGGATCTATCAAACTCCACTGTAACAGCACTGTAGCTTGCTCATTGCACCATCAACCCTACAACCTAACAGATCACTTTCTCGATTGAGGTTTTTTTTTTATTTACCTGCATAAATGGGGCCACTACTGATGTTTAGACTTGAGTATGCACCACAAATTTGATGTCACAATTTCAAAGGAAACCATGGCTATACATTGTTGTAAGAGGCAGTGGCAATATTAGATAGGTTTGAAACAGTTTTGGATGCTAAGTGGGTGTGAGAAAATGTTAACTCTATTTGCATATTCATATAGGGTTTGTGTGTCCTGAACCTGGCCGGACCTCTTTTTTTTAATGGGGGAGGGAGGAAGTGCGTTATGAATCGTGTACGATAAGTTATATTTTATAAAAGATTCTTCCAATCAATACATCGAGGTGCTACAGCAATCCTTTGTGGAATAGCTGAAAAGAAGGCCAGAAAGCAGCCGTTCGAAAGGCTCCATCCACTTGTTCTGTAAAAAATGTTAATGCACACAGCAAGCCAAACATGCACACCAATTACAGGTTGGGAATGTTTATGAACATATGTACCACCAAGTCAAATTATAAGTGATGGTGATTAATAATAATATTATTTTCAACTACCAAAATGGCATGGATAATTGACAATAGGTTCAACTCTAGATAAACAGTTCAATACATGTAAATACATCTAAATCTAAACCAGCACACCCAAGAACGGATGCAGCATTGCCTCTCTGCACCGCAACAGTTATTTATTGGAAATGATAGATTTGGCCTTCCCTGCAAATAGCTCTTCTGGAGCTCAATTTACAGGTTCTCTCCAGCCTCTAGAGAGGCACCAACCATTCCCGTATTGGAATGGATGAGGTGGACATCACATGGAATTGCAAGGACAAGCTCTTCACTCTGACACAAGGACTGGTAGTTATCTCCGAATAATGGATGAGAATGTGTCTCCGGGTTCGTGCAAATTTAACTTTGTATCAACAAACTGAAAATACAAATGCATGTTTGCATGTTATTACACTTCGAAGTTTATGGGATTGATTTGTACATCAAATTACATGTTCCTAATTCCTGATAATGTACCATGTATTTGCTGCTGTTCAAAATAGACACATTGAATGTAGATAAATGGTCAAAACTTTAACACAAGACATTTCCACACTGTCTGATGTTTTACAAAAATGAACTCTCATTTTAAGCATGTCTAGAGTGATGTTTACGGTATAAAGTTGCAGAACTGACTTACCAGCATTGAATCATTAAATGGTAGATCAGCTGTGACATCCAGGAGGTGGTGGGAGTCTGTAGCCTGCCTGAATCAACCTTTTGAACAATCTGTAAATGGAACAGCCCCTACATATACTACCACTACAAGTGTCTACACAAAGCAACCTACTTTTTGCATTACTCTTCTCTTCAAAAGGCTTCACATCCATGTTCCGTATCTCCTATAGCAAGCATCCATAGCTCACACATCACTGGCAGTGGAGTACGTCCTTGAAGTGGATAGCCTCTGAAGCTGTCCACTTGATGGGAACCATTCCTACATGGGAGACATAATATGTGTCATCAGCCAGGTCACATGACGTCCAAAGTCAGCAATCTGAGGGTTAAATATTGGAGGTTCAATTTTATCATGCTCAAGTTACATGATGTAAAGATGACCTTGCATACTGTAGCAGCAGATAATGATAGGATGGTGTGACAATGATTTTTAAATGTTGCACCACAAGTTGTGAAAGCTACAGTGTACATCAGTAAGCATGTGCTCAATGGATAGCTAGTCTAGACACAAATTCAGATATGTAGGTGTATTAAATTTGTTAATCAATACATTAGATGTACAACCCCACTTGCTAAGCAGATTCAGTGCAATGCTTTTTACATGTGCATGGTTTCAGCCACTAGCATTATCACTCACCCAGACCATCTGTAGTAGGCTGGTTGCTGTAGTAGGCTGTGATGGTGTGGTAGGCTGTGTTGGTGTCCTTTTCCTTCGTAGTATGCTTTTATGTACCAGTATGATGATACCAATTGCAGCAATTGAAGCCACAGCAATAGCGATGATGATGGCAATAATTGCTGGATTAGTGTGTGTGTGTGTGTGTGTGTGTGTTTGTGTGTGTGTGTGTGTGTGTGTGTGTGTGTGTGTGTGTGTGTGTGTGTGTGTGTGTGTGTGTGTGGTGTGTGTGTGGTGTGTGTGTGTGTGTGTGTGTGTGTGTGTGTGTGTGTGTGTGTGTGTGTGTGTGTGTGTGTGTGTGTGTGTGTGTGTGTGTGTGTGTGTGTGTGTGTGTGTGTGTGTGTGTGTGTGTGTGTGTGTGTGTGTTGACTGGGAGTCAACTATCCCTATAGGATCAATGACTGGGAGTCATTAAAAACGGGAGTCATTGCATGCCTGCGACACCGGATATGCGATTCGTGTACGTCACTCATATCAGTACCAGTGTATGGTTTACTGCAGCCGCTCCGGGCCCCAGGTGCAGCATGGGACAAAGACTTAAAGTTTGCATAAAGCAATCGGATCAAGCTTCAAGCCCTGCGTTGATCTTCAGTGATAGGCCATGCACCGCCGCCGGCAACAGCTGCATGTACGCATGAGCAACACTACTAGCGACAGCCTGACGACAGAACAATCGAGAACTGTAGTGCCGTGTGCATTAAAGAACAAAATTTGGCTGGTGTATAATTGAGTGTATTGAATGCGTAGGGTGAGAAACTGTCGTAGTCTGTTTGGAACTGGGAGTGCGCTATACAACTGGTGTCAGAAGTGGGATGGCTGAAGAACAGTGGATAATAGTGAAGAACGGGAGATAACGGGCCCGGTGTATTGGAATTGCAAGTCTCGTGGACACGTAAGAAAGAATTGTCCAAAGAATGCACACGGAAGAAGGCAGTTAAAGTGTTGGGAATGCGGTGAGTTTGGGCATCTTCAGCGTGATTGTTTGAAACGACGAGGTGTGAGATGACCCAGGGACCCCACGTGCTCAATAAGTTGCACATTACAAACCCCAACTGGTGATCGACTTTTCCTATCTGTTTCCATACTCAATGCCTCAGTTCCTGCTACAAGTACTCCTGCGTCTATTTGGCAGTTAAACTTGGAAAGAAAATCAGCTCCGATCAAGCACTCTTGCATGTGTCAACTGACTAGCCACTAAGACTGGGAAGTTAGTATGTATGCTACCAATATGCAAAGGCAACTCAACTTGACCCAACAAGTTCAATTGTTGCCCATTTGCTGTAACCACAGGGTGGTTAAGATCTTTTAGATGGTAACCATATCCTCCACCTTTTAATACATCCCTCCATACATAAGTGTTACCCCAGAACCCGTATCAATGAGCATTCAAGTTAGTCTCCCTGCCACCTCTCCCTGAATCATCATAGATGAGCTTACTACTTGCACCAAGTGCAAATTCGTGCTGCATTTAATGATGGCCTGTGTGGTGTAAATTGTTCTGTATTGATAGAACCCAATGATGCATTCCTGGAACGTCATGGCTTGATGGTGGCTAAATCTGTCTCATTTGTGAGTAAGAGGTCTAAAGAAGTACTTGTCCATTTGCTTAATCCTTCTTCTTTCCCTATTGTTCTGTATAAGCAAGATGTGGTAGGCACACTGCATTCTTTGGATGAACACAATAGCATGGCATGCTCGGCTGGAGTGGATACACAGGGGAGCCAGCATTGTCAAGCAATTGGTCAATAAGGTGGCAGAAGGTGTTACAGACAATGAGAAGGATGAGTTAAAACAACTGCTATTGAAGTATAGTGGCATTTTGTCACAATATGTAGATAGAACAGATTTAGTTTACCATCACATTGTTACTGGGGACCATAAAGGAATTAGAGGGCGTAGGTTGCCATTTCATCAGAGGGAGGAAGTGAAAGAGTTGTTGGATGGCATGTTGGAAAGAAAGGTGATAGAAACCTATGGGGTCTTGGTCATCCCCAGTTGTGTTGGTCAAAAAGAAGGATCCACAAGATTTTGTGTGGACTTCAGACGGTTAATCCTGTGACCAAGAACGATGCACGACCCCTACCTTGCATTGACAATACATGCACTGGATGTCCTGGAGTCTGCACGATGGTTCTCCTGCCTTGACCTTACAAGTGAATACTGGCAGGTTGAGGTGGCACCTGAAGATTGTGAGAAAACGGCATGTGCATGTTACTCCATATGGTCTACTTCAGTTCCGTGTCATGCTTTTTGGTCTAACAGCGCTCCTGCCACTTTTCAGCGTCTAATGGAGCGAGTGCAGGACTCCACTGGGCCACATGTCTTATCTACCTGGATGATATCTTGATTTTCAGTGCAACAGTCCAACAGCATTTCACAAGGTTGTGAGAGATCTTTGACCGTCTGAAACAAGCTGGTTTGAATATAAAACCCAGTAAGTGTTTGTTGTTGCAAAAGAGCATCAAACATTTATGGCATGTAGTGTCAGAGCATGGTATTAAGACTGATTCAGACAAAACAAGGTTTATTGCTGATTGGCCTACTCCATCCTGTCTGCAAGATCTGAAACAATCCTTGGGGTTTGTCACGCGCAGGTTAACGTCACGGTTGTATTATAGACGATTCCGAAATTTTGCTGCTATAGTTGCTCCTTTAGTAAAGCTTACTGAAAAGGGCCATGTGTGGCATTGGTCATCTGACTGTGACGCTGCATTTTTTACAGTTGAAGGAACGCCTGGTAGCATCTCCCATATTGTGTTCAACCAGCCATTTATGGTGGACTGATGCCAGTGGGAGGGGCTTGGGGCTGTTCTGTCACAGTATATATCGGGTGTGGAACGTGTCATTACTTTTGCAAGCAGGTCCCTGTCTAACGCTGAAAGGGGGGTACTGTACTACAAGGCGTGACATGCTTGCTTTATCAAACATTTTCGCCCTTATCTATATGGCAGACGTTCTACAGTGCGGACAGACTTCATTGCGGTGGTTGCAGAGTTTTTATGAACCAGAGGGTCAAGTTGCTAGATGGCTCGAATGCCTTTCTGAATATGATTTTGAGGTGGTTCATCGCCCTGGTACTAAGCATACCAACGCTGATGCCTTGTCCCGTATGCCTTGCCCTCAGTGTCAGTTATCATTTCCGCAGGTTTGTACGATGCAATCGGATATCTGGCTGCCATGTTGGACTCTGGACGAACTTGCTGAGGAACAAAGACAGGACTCCAGCATTGGGCAAGTTATTCAATGGATGGAAAATGATTGTATCCCTCGGGTATTTCCGAAGCACCTGTCTTCGCATACCCAAGCATTGTGGGCTCAGTCTTCATATCTGGTTTTTGCAGAATGGGGTGTTATATAGGCGGTGGAAAGATGTTCACTGCAAGGGGCTTCATAGAAGGTTGCAGTTAGTTCTCCCTCCTACTCTGGTCCCGGTGCTATTAGAAGCCTTACATAGTTCAATAAGGGGAGGTCATTTTGGAACTAGCAAGACCCTTGCAAAGGTATGTGAGCGTTTTTATTGGGTAGGGCAGCGCAAAGATGTAGCTGCTTGGTGTTCTGGTTGTCTATCCTGCACTGTTTAAAAAAAGGCCCAAGGGGTGTTAGGTTTGAGGGGTGTTACAGCCCAGGGAGTGTTCTGGCAACACACAAAGGTGTTGAGCTGATATCTTGAGGTGTTGGCAGGCTGCGTTAGGGTGTTAGGAGCAAACCTCAGCAAGGGTGGGGTGTTAGGTGTTTTAAAGGTGTGTTGTCATAACACTGATTTACCGCATTACACTCCATTGCGATAGTTCCCAGCCTTGTTTAGTAATTACTTTCTGACGGATTGAGGGCGTGGTTTGTTAGACGATATGACTATGATGGCAGCTGTGACTTCGTAGTTAGAGGTGATACTGGACTTCAAGTAAAAGTTATATCTAAATGGTATGCAAGCCCACAAGTGACACAACGTACCAGTACAAAACGTCTACCATAGGCTGGCCATGGCCCGTGGATTTCTAGTATACTAGTAGGCCTACAGCTGCTTGTAATTACCGTATGCATGCGCATGTAATCTCGATGTGCTTATGAAGGCTTGCGTGCCTATGTGCACTGCTGTGTGTATGGTTCGCCGCTAGCGTGTTGTATAGTACCCCAGTATGTTACTAAATTTCAAATTTGATGCAAGCTTGTTTATTGTCCTGCACGGTGTGTTTTCCGGAAAGGAGATCATGTATGGCTCTACACCTCTGCTGTCCCAAAAGGAAAGTCTCCCAAATTTCATCGACCATGGCAAGGACCGTATGAAATATTCAAAAGGTGAAGTGACTTACGATATCCGACGCCTGGCGCATCCGCGAAAAAGATTAATTGTGCATTACAATCGGTTGAAACCCTTTTTTCAAGCATGACCACATCACCCCTACAGCCCCCACAGCCACCTGCTGAGCCGGAACTACCTCAACCTGGAGAACAGCTGCGTCGTTCAACTCGGAACAGACATCCTCCAGATTGGTATGGGCTCATTGTTGTTCATTCTATATTCATACCATACAAACTGTGAGGACACAGTTTCATTGATGGGGAGCTGTGTAACGATGGCAACAGCTGTACGCATGAGCAACACTACTAGCGACAGCCTGACAACAGAACTATCAAGAACTGTAGTCCGTGTGCATCAAAGATCAATAGTTGGCTGCATGGTATATAATTGAGTGTATTGTATGTGTAGGGTGAGAAACTGTCATAAAGTTTGTAGACTGTTAGGCAATATAGTGTTGAAGCTTGTAGGTTATCTGCTCTGAGTACATTGTACACGCGAGTATATGTTGCTATCAGCTAGCAAATAGAATTCATTCGCATGTTCTATTGCCTGGAAACAGAATATTAAAAACTCTATAATTAGAGTGCAGGAAGCTATGCCGTAAAAGCTGTTAACAACATGGCAAATTCTCCGCTTGCAGCGGGTATGACGCTCAACGTTATCATTTTTGGAGCGACGGGCGGGACAGGACTCGAGCTCTGCAGGCAAGCTGCCGAAGCGGGACACACCGTAACCGCCTACGTCAGAAGCCCCGAAAAACTGACCATCAAGCACCCGAACATCGTATGCGTGAAGGGGACGCTGGAGGACGCCGCGGCCGTGGAGGCGGCCGTGAAGGACAAGGACGCGGTACTGGTGGCTTTAGGGTCACGTTCCTTGCTCAGCCGCGACACCGCTTGCTCCGCGGGAATCAGGGTGATTCTAGACGCCATGAAGAACACTGGAGTACGTCGCATCGTAGCGTGCAGCTCGTTCGGGGCCGGACCTGAAAACCGTAAGCTTCTGTCGTGGCCCATCCGAACTATGCTCTATCAGGTTCTCGCCGACAAAGACGAGCTAGAGTCGGACATTCAAAAGAGCGACACCGACTGGACAGTCCTACGCCTCACGAGACTACTCGACGAGCCTGCGCGCGGCAAAGTTAACGCTCAGCTGACTGGACAACCTCCTGTTGCGCAGATTTCACGGGCTGACGCAGCCGCCTTCATTCTGGGGCAGTTGGAGGACAGAACCTATGTACATCAGTCTCCTACCGTCTCCTGGTCTTCTTGAGTTATACCGTGTTACAAAGCAAACTGATTATTTTATTTGTTTTATACTGAGATACCATGCCCTTTAGGACAGTACAAAAATCAAATGCATGGCCCTATGGCCTGGAATCTTAACCATGCAGATTATTAAACGCATTTAGTAGCGTTTATTCATATATATGAGTATCGCTTGACTTTTTAAAACTCGTTGTAAGTATATTATAGCTATACTGAGTAAGCAAAAAAGACACCATGGACAACCGGTTATTGTAAATTTATTTAACGTCAGGATCATGATTGTGCATGTGATTATAGCAATACGAGTAAGCGGTCGTCCAAGTACTTTCTCATGCGCACTGCATCATGGCTGTTCAAAGCCATGGGGTCCAAGTCAATGGCCCAGCCAGCTTATTAGGGTTGACGATCATGACAACAGTGCGCTCTGGCATTGCGACGGAAGATGGGTGTGGATAACATTATGAATATATAATGAGAGGGCGTGGCACAACAGTTGCAAATGATTATCGTAGTGCCGATTATGCATGTTTACTACTCGATGCCAACCCTTAACTCTTTTTGCCAATGCTTTAATTAACGTACAGTGCTCCAGGTGGCTGTTTTATTCGTCAGAAAGGATCGCTTTACAGACGGAATGGAAACACCACATACACAGTACAGTACAATACGAAGAAGGAAAAGTGTAGCGTCTGAACTCTGAAGACGTTGAGTGTATACCATTATTGCCATCGTAGCGTCTTTCACTGCATTTGTGAAAGCTCATTTACATTCAATTCACGTTAGAAGCACGATACAGTGTGTGGCGTGGCATAATAGTCTACAATCGCACCAATTAACTCTCAAGTTATACGGTACACGCATTCGCACCATATATGGTCTATGAGTACGCAATCCATCTCATGGTCCATTGCAGCGGCCAGTTAACCTAGCCATGCACAGTGGTTTAAAAATAGGGGTCATGTAGACATTAGTGAATTTAGAGAAACAAATTATATGTTGTAATTATTCTGATTATGTGTTACAAGAAAATGTTTATAATTAAAATGAACGGATTACTTAGTAGTTTTGTGTATTTGTTGGATTTGTCTTCATTCA
Organism: Ephydatia muelleri; assembly: GCA_013339895.1. Taxonomy (NCBI): domain Eukaryota; kingdom Metazoa; phylum Porifera; class Demospongiae; order Spongillida; family Spongillidae; genus Ephydatia; species Ephydatia muelleri. The sequence continues at coordinate 7,919,985 of JABACO010000008.1, read as the reverse complement.
TGTATTTATGTATGTAATATTTATTTGATATTGAAAAAATAATAATAATATAATCAAGTTTAATATTTGAATATTTCAAACCAAAATAATCAAGTTCTATTTCATTTGAATATCATTAAATATGTTTGCAGACATCCTTATTAGTTTACGCAATTGAAGTACATAAAGTAACACTATATATATGAACCTTACTACATAAAAATCAAAAATGTAAAATCAAGGATTAGCAAATATATGGTATGAATGCTGCATGCTGACAGACAAAGTTCAGATTCTCCTGATCCTGATCCTGATCCTGATCCTGATCATCTGCAAACATGCAGGCAAGTAGATGTTCTTCCAAAGAGAAGCAACTTGATCTTGCATGCTTTTGTGTACAAGACCGGATATTGTGCTCCTCACCACAAAACGAGCATTTGACAGCATGTTGAAAGCTTCTAACTATAGGATCAGACTTAATCCATAGTCGTGTTATTACATCAGACAAGTTGGCATGCTGGGTAGTTTTCCTAGCTAAATGCTCTCTGTATATGCGAAGGTTTTTATTGTTGTGCTCTAGGATAATGTTCCCAATCCTTTAGAATCGTTAGCACTAATCAACGCTGCAGAGTGAGCTAGTACCTGATGCACAGAAGGAGTACATTTAAATCCTGGCCAATGGCAGACAAGTTTAAGTGCAGTTTCTTTGCAAAGGTGGTCAAGGTGTTCAGTATTAATTCTTTGCTTGGAGGAAACAACTCTCAATATGATAGAGAGATTAGTAATGAATCCATCGTATACAACCCTGTCACATTCTTGATCTCGCCTAACCTTTTGTGGGATACATTCAATGAGCACCTGACGCTTTTCAGGGTCAAACAGTAGAGCTCTTGCTGTGTTACCAGTTGTTGAAGTCCCTCCAGCTCCTACTGCATCAGGCATGTCTACTGCAATGAATGAATTGTTCTGCTGCCTCAGAATTGCTTCTAAACCGCTTTACGTATCTCTCCCAAGCTTCATGCACCATTGTCTATTTTACGTTTACCGGTATCTTCAACCTCTTCAGCCATAATCGAGCAGCCGCCAACGAACAAAACGAAATGAACGAACGAACGAACGAACTTTGATCACCGATGCACAGAAAGGATACAATCACTATCACTTCAAAACTAGCCGTTACAAATGTTTGCACACACGTCTTAAATACATGAGTATATGCGCCGCAGGCCAGCAAGCACACGCAGGCCTCTACACAATGAACAAAACACGGGCTGTATTGTGTTATTGTCCGCACACAACAAAAGGACAGCGCGGCGTAGCGTTGTGAAAGGCCCAGGTGCCAGTAAGTCTCGCAAGTCTTATTCCCACGGTCCACTCTTGTGTTAAATGTATGTTATTAATGAAATTATTGTAAACATGGCGCTGTGTATACTGCTGTTGTTTTTAACTTTTGTCGCTCTAACTTAGAACGCGGCGGGAGGCGGCGCCTATGTTGCTAGTGCCAAATGATGGTTAATCGTAGTTATGTGTCATATATGGCCCAGATGGCTGTAGATTCGACTAGAAAACTTGGTACGAGTACAATTTTTTTATAATTTTTGTGGAAAATCTTAAAAAATTCACGTCTTCAATATAACAAAACACTACAAATTAGTATCATTAGAAACAGGAGACAAAATGCTATGTAGTAAACATATATATATAACTCAATCCTTTAAGATTCCAACAAAATATAATCACCTTTACACTTTTAATAAAATTCTCCTTATTTATGCTTTGGCGGACAGTCACTTATTAACCATAAACATTATGGAAATTTTTCCTGCAGATTATAGTGCTGCAATTCAAGGTGTTATAAAAATAGTAAAAAATAAAAACATATACATTATTATACCCTACTTAAATGTCGGGGTCCTAACCCACTGTGCCATGATTGTTATGGACCACTGATTAGATTGGTAACTGTAGTCTATAAACGACAACTTTATTGCGCGTAGCCGAGTTTGATAAGCTTCAAATTCAAAACAAAAACAAATAATAATAATAATCCACAGCCACTGCAGCCCTAGATGGAAGGCTGAGTCTGACTTTTGTTAGGGCGAACGTCAGAGCAATTCTCTCCAGAACAATCTTGGACTTTAATTAATAACTTAATAGTACATAAATAAAGCATTAATATTATTAAACTGTAAATAGGACCATTTATCGCTGTAAATAAAATAAACATGTCACAGGTCCGACTGGAACTTCAATTATATGTGTAAATGCGTCAATGTACGAATACCATTGAAATCCTCCGCACTTTTTCCCACTCATTTTTGACCAACTCTTCTATACTGCATGTTACAAAAAAACCCTAAATGTCCAGAACAAGAAACAAGAGATCATTACTTGACGAAAAGGTACTATGGTATTAATGTCTGACAAGCTAATATTAATGGCATAGCGCGATATGTTGGAATTATATACCAGATGAACAATGCTTTTTCACACAAACTCACAGGTTCCCACATTGGAAGAGGTACCTCCTTGACTACTTTCCCTGTAAGCTAGGCTCATCAATCAAGCACAGGGTTGCCTTGTTGCCATCATATCTCTCTGACAACAGGATCAATGCATGAAGGAGGTCCACCTCATTATCTGAATCCACATCTTAAATTGCAGACTGAGAAGGGAGAAAGAAGAAAGAGGGTCAATGGATCGAGACAATGCAACTACACGTATATATAGCTTGTGGTATAAACAACACTCATATGTGCAGATAGTAAACACCACACGCACAAACACAAACACACACGAACACACACACACACACACACACACACACACACGCACACACGCACATACATACATACACACACTTCCTGTGACTGTTTCTTTTGTGTCCTGGTAAACAACCCTAACATACTCCCTAACAACATGTTAACGTTGTCCCTTAGTGCTGAAAAATACCTCTATGCACACAAACAACACACACACACACACACACACACACACACACACACACACACACACACACACATATACATACACACACAACCTGAGTGTTTTCCCTGTGATGCACAGTAGGTGCAATCTTTAGTTTCAATGAAGCTAACATGAAATTACTATTACAAGTAAATAAAAACATTCTCTAACGAGAAAGTTGTTGGTATATAGGATTGACCAATGGTGGTGTAAAAAGCACGGAAACAAGAGTGACAGCAATTTGACTGGAAAATTGAAATAGGCCTATATTTAGCCCATTACTCAGGCATGTACTGTTACAACGTTAGTGTGCTAAATATAGGCCTATTTCAATTTTCCAGTCAAATTGCTGTCACTCTTGTTTCCGTGCTTTTTACACCACCATTGGTCAATCCTAAATACCAACAACTTTCTCGTTAGAGAATGTTTTTATTTACTTGTTTCATAAGTTTTTTCCTCTGGCGTCTTTATAAGTGGTGATAAATTGATTTAAATTTACGAAAGGAGGGAGGGAGGGAGGTTAAATTTTTTAAATAATAATGGTAAGTATACGAATGGTTTATGTAATTAACTGTTCGGCCTTGTCCTCGACCTCCTCGCGATCATCTTCTATGCGCCCGGCGGCCTCGTTGTGGCCATGGGAGCCATGTGGGTGGTGGTGGCAGCGGCCAGGGGGGCAGCAGGCGAAGTGGTGGTGGGGGCACTGGTATAGGTGCCGGTGGTGGTAGCGGCGGGGGTCGCTCTGCTGCTTCTGCTGGTGGCGGCGGGGGCAGCCCTGCTGCTACTGCTGGTGGTGGTGGGGGCAGCCCTGCTGCTACTGCTACTGGTGGTGGGGGCAGCCCTGCTGCTACTGCTGCTGGTGGTGGGGGCAGCTCTGCTGCTGCTGGCGGTGGGGACAGTGCTGCTGCTACTGCTGGCGGCTGATGGTAGGGGGGCAGCACTGCTTCTAGCAGCGGTGGCGGTGGCTGCGTGAATGGAAGAGGAGTTGGAGGATGTACTTCGTCCTCCGAGTCCTCTTAAAAAAATCTTGCATATTCCATCTGAATCAACATGACAGAGAGTATAGAAACGATTTAGTTTTTACCTTTTTCTTTCTCAGCAAAGTGCACTATCTGGCGGGTGAGTAGCTTTTATACATGAAAAACCTTAACATGTGTGCTGGCTGTGCTACCCGTTACATCACCGATCAGTATACATATTCATGATCTCACAGGGGGAGTGGCTGTGCGTGTGTGTGTGTGTGTGTGTGTGTGTGTGTGTGTGTGTGTGTGCATCATCTACATTTTTATAAAGCCAATTTATTTCTTTGAGTTTTTGAATGGCTAATTTTACAGCATTAACATCCACTAGTGTTTGCCACACAATTTTATCCTTAGTTGGAACACCGTTTACAATTATGTACAGCTGAGGGTCTGGCAAAGCCACAAGAAGGTCAGTCCTACCAAGTTCAACTTCAGATAAAGTGTTCCATGTTTTATTTAGTGGAAGTGGCAGAAAGAACATGCAACCTCTGCAGGCTTGCAGTGCGTTATATGCTGGCACTTTACCTGAATATGTTCCAAGCCGCACAATGATCTGAAAAGCCTTTCAGTTGTTTACAGAGAGCATTTAGCGACTTCAATTCCGGTGGTGTAGGTTCAGTGACAAGCCCATTAAGAACACATCTAGCGGGTATAGTATTCTTGTTTAGAAATGGTCGGCAGTACTGACAAATGTATAGGAGTTGTTCAGTGACACCATTCTGCAAAACTATGGGCTTTTGTTCTTTGCCAGGCATCTGTTTCATATTTGTCAAGGCTGAATTTTACACGAGATACTTGTTTGCGCTGGCATAATCGTTCACAGCTACAACATGCAAACTCTGCATCGTCATTGAACTTGGATTGTAGCTCAGCTATAAGGTCAGCATGCGTAACTTTCAAGTCTCTCTCAATGCAGCCTAGACCAGATGATGAGTGGTCTTCACTAACTACGGCATGCTCAACTCCATCCTCACTAAACAAATCTGAAAACTTCGCCTTCAAGCCCAGAAAAGGTACAAGCTCATCTATATTTCCACAAGAAAGTGCTGAATCAATAGCTAAAATGGTCATGTGGCATTTGCGAGCTTTATAAAGTAGCCTAGTGAAAGTCCTTAATACAGGAAAGTGAGGTGTAGCTGCCCTAATAACTCGCAATGGACTAGAGCATTCTGGAAGCTCACAATAATAGGATGCCCAAGCTGATCAATAACCAGAATGTAATTTCAAAGTGATATCAGTATGAACATGACTACACCCTGAATCAAGACCATCAAGCCCAGCTCGAAGGTCTTCAATGGACAGTTGGAACAATGACTTTGTCCTCAACACTAATGCTACTTCTTCACTAGTGAGCTTGCGACACTCATTTGTACATTTCCATTTCAAGGGGCGCATGGTATCCTTATCCGTTTCTCCGTTGTCCCTCCAGACGCGAGTGAAGTTTTTTTAATGATATTCATCAATCCTCAATCAATCCTATATTGAACCTGCTGCCGCAGGTTCAGATTAATCATGCCAATGAACTGAACAATCATAGATATGGAGAATTAAGAGGGGAGCATATAATCTATGAAATACACGACAAATATGTATAAACAACATGCGCTTAGTTAAACCATGCCATTTATCGGCATTTAAATTTTCTCCTTCTTCCTTTCACCACGTGTAACTCGTCAGTGGCGTAGCTACAGTAGGGCCTGCTATAGGCCTTGGCCCTACCAACCGAGATCAGCTGAATAAAAATTTCCCTGAAGTAATGAATTGATTTAACAACACTAGCGCGGACTCGAGCCTCTACTCGAGTTGAGTTGTGAACGTTCAAATTTCAGTATACGTCATGAGTACGGTGCCACGCCCGTGTCACGTGATAATCGGGGGAACAGGGCTTCAATGTTGTTGCTTCCCAGGTGAAAAAAATAATAATATGTTGATGAAAACTCACTATTGTTAAAAAGAATATTATGCGGTAGATGTGCGGCATATCCAGAACCTTTTATAATTTAGATTTGGCAAGACTCTCAATGGGGGACCCTTCCGCCCTCACGTACCCTACCATCTATACTATCCTGGCAACGTCACCGAACACGCGCGTTAGGAACATCATACGATGAAAAAATTAATATCAAATTGTCTTTCAGAGGTGCGTTTTTATAAATGTAAAGTGTGGAACCATTAGCCGGGGAACAGAAATGCCATGCGTGGGCGTAGATGTGTAACCTTACATTAATGTATCGACTTAACACAACTTCTTAACATTTCTGTTACCAACAGTGGCGTCGTACAACTAAACAGCCCTGCATTTGCTAATAAAAAAACATATTTGCAAGTTGTATAACTGCCAGTTGGGTTTAGGATCCTATCAAACCCCGAACTGTACCTTGCTTTTTGCCATACTACCTAACACATCACTGTTTGGACAGAGATATTGCTTTTATTTACCTGTGTAAATGGGCCACTTCCAATGTTTGGACTTGAGTATGCACTACAAATTTGATGTCAATATTTCACTCAAGTAACTACGGCTACTATGGCTCATTATACCATTGATGTAAGAGGCGCTGGTGATGTTAGATACGCTTGAAACTATTGTTTTGGATGCTAAGTGTGTGTGAGAAAATGTTAACTGTATTTGCATGTTCTTATAGGGTTTGTGTGCCTAGAACCTGGCCGGACCTCTCTTTTTTAATGAGGGAGGGCTGAAGTGCATTAAGGATCCCCAGGTGAATAAGAGATTCTTCCATTTTATGAATTTCTTATGTATATATATGTAACAGCAAGACAGTAGTATATAATGTCAATTAATAAAACTATTTTGTTCGACTTGCAACACTTGTATAATTTTAAAAAGTAACACAGAATGAGAAAAATGGTGTCCACACTTTTGTGTCTAACTGGACTGTCACTACTGTGTAAGTAGCTACAGGATGAGGCAACTACATTAGCAGTCTAATTGTGCTGCACTAGTGGCAAACAATTTTACACTTGCAAATAGCTCTTCTGGAGCTCAATGTACAGGTTCTCTCCAGCCTCTAGAGAGGCACCAACCATTCCTGCATTGGGGTGAATGAGGTGGACATCACATGGAATTGCAAGGACAAACTCTTCACTCTGACACAAGGACTGGTAGATTTCTCCGAATAATGGACGAGAATGTGTCTCCGGGTTCCTACAAATTTAACTTTGTATCAACAAATGGAAAACGTAAATGCATGCTTTACATGATTATTACACTTTGAAGTTAATTTGTTTAATTTTATACATCAAATTACATGCTCCTAAATACTGCTAATTTACCCTGTATTTGCTATTGAAAGTAAACACGTTGAAAATAGATTAACGGTCAAAACGGAAACATTGACATTATAAAGAAAACGACTTGCCAACATTGAATTATCAACTGGTAGATCAGCTGTGGACATCCAGGAGGTGGTGGGAGTCTATAGCCTGAATCAACCTTTTGAACAACCTGTAAATGGAACGGCCCTGATATATACTACCACTACAAGTGTATATACAAAACAACCTACTTCTGCATTGGTGATCCCATCAAAAGGTTTCATTCCCAATGCTCCATATCTCATACAGCAGACATCCATAGCTCCACACATCGCTGGAGGTAGAGTACTTCTTGAAGTGGATAGCCTCAGGAGCTGTCCACTTGATGGGAACCATTCCTCCATGGGAAACATAATATGTGTCATCAGCCAGGTCACGTGACAGTCCAAAGTCAGCAATCTGAGGGTTATATATTAAAGATTTAATTTTATGTTTACATGACATAACGATGACCTTGCATATGCAGTCCTTTGTAACAAGTATATTTCTTGCAGCAAGGTCACGATGGACAAATGATTTGCTAGAGAGATATTTCATTCCTGCTGCTGTCTGTTTTGAATAGTTTAACAGACTCAGAAGAATGTCAGGTTGTGTCATCTGTCCAGGTCTGAGATAGAATGATATCATATATGTACCTATCCAACCACATACTTACTCTGGCCTCATTGTACCAAGGTATGTTCTTAGGTCCTTTTTATTGGCCAACTCCAGCACAAGCATTATCTGCATGCAGGGAATTGTGCTAATTGAAGTATACAAATTATATCACCTACAGGTTCTCCATCAAGGACAATGCCATACAGCTGAATAACATTAGGATGTCTGAACTGGGCCATGATGGCTGCTTCCTGCAGAAACTTAACCTTAGCATCTGGCTGGGTTATTGTAGGATTGAGAGTCTTGATGGCAACTTCACACCTTCCTATGGAGCCATTCCATATTCCTATTTGGACCCCACCAAACTGACCACTTCCAAGCATTTCATTAGCTCTAGTCAAAGTTACGAAATGGTTTTTAAATGCAGCAAGTAGACTACCTTAGACACAATTGTAACAGAGAATGCATACCCCTGAAGCACTAAATAATTATACTTGTAAAAGGTTTTGATGCCGCTAGTTATCACTTCTAAACTTAGACCCTGCTCCAAATCTTGAACAACAAGCATAACATGCAGGCCCAAGTTTAAAGTGCTGTCTGTCAATTGCAGCAGGCTGAACCTCCATCTGGTAAGTGCCAATACTTCAATTATAACTAAATTGTATTTAATGTTCCTGTTTATCATGCTTTGCTACCTACAAGACTCAAGCATTCTCCATAGGCTTACTGGTGAGAGCCAACACTAAACCATCCTCTGCATGTTCATTTATGCCACATATAATACTGAACTTATTAACTATCTGTTGCCCACAATATTCATGCTTGATTTGCTATAGGCTTACTCAATCTGGTGTCTTGGAATCTTTTTCAATTTTTTGGACTCCAATTGCACATATAGCTCCTCCTCGTGTGATGCTGGTATTATGTAAGGGTTACAGTCTTCCTCTGGATAATCATTATAACCCTGCAGTAGGAGAGCATGAGATCCCGTACATCCTCAATACATTATGCACTCGTAATGTAACATGGCTTGAACTAAAGCATCAGTGAAACCAAGAGATATCTCACTTGAGGGATGTCATTCACAGGTTCATAGGTGGCATAGGGAATAACAGCTGTCAAAGGAACAAGGTTATTCATGGGAACGTTTGGAGGAGATCCATTGTAAATCACATTATCTGCAAAAATAAACACGAGATATCAATTACAATCTCTCATATTGCTATTTTTTGTAACATTTTCATTTAAAACATGTCCATCATTTTTGTCGAATATTTAAAATCAACAGCACAGAGTAGTTTAGAATATGGATGTCATTGAACAACACGCTCCTATGCTAGAAGATTGTTCTCAAAGGGGGCAGCTCTGTTGTGCTACATATGTGAATGGATTTTGTATTTCAAAAAGTAAGAGTGTGTGCTTTTGTATTTTGACCAACTATTATCAAGCGGCAGGTATGTGCTGATAGTGCTCCTCATTATACACAAGATCTGAGATAACTGAACTCTGAAGCATATTTGAGTCACCGTAAGCAAGTGGTTTTCAAAATCTAATGGATGCCAGTGATCAATTTCAGAAAGAAACAATCCTTATATCATTTTTGTTATGCTAATACACTCCATGCCTCAATCTTTCGGTTGCATTGTTGTGTGTGTAGTCTATTAACTCTTTGAATGCCAAGTGCATATATACATGTACATACATGCGAGAATTATCTGCCTCACCATTCTTGCAGTGCTGTGTGTTATGTTGTGTTGATCAAAATCACTTTGAATACCATTGTAGTCTATGCATGCAAGTGCAATACTGACATGCAAGTGACCACATAGTCAAATAAATATGTGGTCCTGGTGTAAGCACATTTTGTGTGTTCATTATAACCCACTGGTACCTTTTGTTGCACTAACCCATAATACGAACTGGCAAAAGGTTGGTGGGGGGAGTGAACAAGTATGATATACTACACTGATCTGGGCTACGCATTCTTGTTCTTGGAGTATTGTAGAGAAAGTCAAGTGAGGTCATCTGAATAATGGGGTTCTATAGCCAGTGTGAGAGGAAACATAATTACTTTGTACATGTAATTATAAGGTTACCAAGTACAGCAAGCATTTGCATGCATCATAAAGTTGTGACTGATCAACACATTTTTGCACGCAATATCTAAATCATCTATGAAATGGTTGTGTGTGCATGCATGCATATACGCACTTGGCGTTCAAAGAATAAAGCATAATAATATGATTACCAAGTAACACAAAACATTTTCATAATCAGACTTCAATAATAAGTTAAGGCTACAGTGTATGCATAGCAGCAGATAATGATAGGATGGCGTGAGAATGATTATTTTTTTAAATGTTGCACCACAATTGTGAAGCCTACATCAGTAAGCATGCGCTCAATTGATGGCTAGTCTAGACAGATTTGTAAGTGTAGTAAATTTGTTAATCAATAATTTATTTAATATAATGACCCCTTGCTGAGCAGAGTTCAGTGCAATGCTTTTTACATGTGCATGGTTTCAGCCACTAGCATTATCACTCACCCAGACCATCTGTAGTAGGCTGTGCTGGTGTCCTCCTTTTCCTTCGTAGTATGCCTTTACGTACCAGTATGATGATAACAATTGCAGCAATTGAAGCCACAGCAATAGCAATGATGACAATGACACTGGCAATAATTGCTGGATTAGGAGACAAAATAGTACTGAGTGGATGTGATTCAAAATTGCAAAAGGCTACTACTACCTTTCAAATTAATATTTGCATTTTTATTATAAGTTGGAAGCCAGGGCATGCTACAGTCAACTTAGTTCTATCTAATGACATACATGTACCGATGACCTTGTCTTTACATCTTGCATGTTTTCCTTCACATGTTGCTGAACCACCCAATACTTTGCCATCGTTATTATTTTTACTTTTTGTTTTAAACAACACCACTAAATAGGCGACGGCAATAATTTTGTGGTTTGGTTAATTACATCACATTGCTTTGCTCAGTGTAACAACAAACTAGCATGCAATGAAGTACTAGTCAAAGTTTGAAAACTGTCGGAAGAATTGTTTCTTACTCGAGACAAATGCATAAGGTTTATACACTGTCGAAGCCAGAATTACATTGTAGGGGATGTAGCAACACCACTATATGTACCATCATGAAGCAGAAAATTTTAGCGTCTGAAGACGTCGAGTGTATCCAGTTGCCATCGTAGCTTCTTTTGTTGCATCGATTTACATTCACGTTTTATGCCTGTTATAAATAGGAATGCATGTGCATATGATTTCCTTTGTTAAAGGCAGTAGCTTGGGCTCGCTTTGTGTGAGTTACTTTTTAGACAGGTTAGGTCATAGGTCGCAGGTAACCAGCATCAATATACGTACTTGTAATGAGCGAGTCGGGAACCATTCGAAACTGGACAACTAATGGATGTATTGTCTTATGAGATACATTTTGTGAGGAGTAAATTACAGTGGCCCACGTGTAGGGGGAGGGACTAATAGAGCATTGCAAAACATGTGAGTATACCATAGAAAGTTTCTTATTATCAATCAGGTATGGCCCTGAAGCGTTGCACAGTACCAAATGGATTATAACAGCTATACGGGGCCAGAAGGTTTGCAAGTCATCCTCAATACCACACCGAGTTTCTATTATCTAACATATTACTGAGACAATTACATACACAGCACAATTAGTACTTATACGATCACAACGTCTGCTTCCTTTTTACATACCAACTTGGCTGACAGGAGAATTATACAATGTAGCATAATATTCGACAATTGCATGCATCAATTGACGGTCACAAGCCACGCTCAACTGAAAGCCATTATTATTACATCTACTTTTTGTTTCAAACAACACAAATACATAAATTGCAACAACAAGGGTGCTGCAAGCTAATTTTATTAACATTAGATCAAGTATAACTAACCAGACATTCACTCAAGCAGGTGCAGGCTGCACAGACAGGTGTGTGCAGTTTAGATGGAAAACAAAGAATGGTCATCCATTAATTAGTACAGTACACATTTTACCAATATTTAGTAACATTTTGTAGAAACCCGGGATCTCTTGTATTGCATTTCCACAATAAGATTCAGGTGTCAGTAATACTGGTTGTAAAGCCAAACAAATACATATCTGGATTTAAAGCATCATGGAGTGGCTATAATGTCTTACGTACAAGAATTGTAGATAGGTGTGCTGGTAGATGAGTTGATAGGTGTGTTGATAGGTAATTTGATAGAGAATGAGGTGGTAGATGATGCATTACTGCATAGTGCCAGAGTGCAGTTAGGGCAGCAGCATGGAGTGTTGCAGTTAGGGCAGCTGCATGGAAGGTCACATTTAGGGCAGCAGCATGGAAGGTCACATTTAGGGCAGCAGCATGGAAGGTCACATTTAGGGCAGCAGCATGGAAGGTCACATTTAGGGCAGCAGCATGGAAGGTCACATTTAGGGCAGCAGCATGGAAGGTCACATTTAGGGCAGCAGCATGGAGTGTTGCAGTTAGGACAGCTGAATGGAAGGTCACATTTAGGGCAGCAGCATGGAAGGTCACATTTAGGGCAGCAGCATGGAAGGTCACATTTAGGGCAGCAGCATGGAGTGTTGCAGTTAGAGCAGCTGCATGGAAGGTCACATTTATGGCAGCAGCATGGAAGGTCACATTTAGGGCAGCAGCATGGAGTGTTGCAGTTAGGACAGCTGAATGGAAGGTCACATTTAGGGCAGCAGCATGGAAGGTCACATTTAGGGCAGCAGCATGGAAGGTCACATTTAGGGCAGCAGCATGGAGTGTTGCAGTTAGAGCAGCAGCATGGAGTATTGCAGTTAGAGCAGCTGCATGGAAGGTCACATTTAGGGCAGCAGCATGGAAGGTCACATTTAGGGCAGCAGCATGGAAGGTCACATTTAGGGCAGCAGCATGGAGTGTTGCAGTTAGAGCAGCAGCATGGAAGGTCACATTTATGGCAGCAGCATGGAAGGTCACATTTTGGGCAGCAGCATGGAGTGTTGCAGTTAGGGCAGCTGCATGGAAGGTCACATTTAGGGCAGCAGCATGGAAGGTCACATTTAGGAAGGTCACATTTAGGGCAGCAGCATGGAGTGTTGCAGTTAGGGCAGCTGCATGGAAGGTCACATTTAGGGCAGCAGCATGGAAGGTCACATTTAGGGCAGCAGCATGGAAGGTCACATTTAGGGCAGCAGCATGGAAGGTCACATTTAGGGCAGCAGCATGGAAGGTCACATTTAGGGCAGCAGCATGGAAGGTCACATTTAGGGCAGCTGCATGGAGTGCTGCAGTTAGGGCAGCAGCATGGAAGGTCACATTTAGGGCAGCTGCATGGAGTGCTGCAGTTAGGGCAGCTGCATGGAAGGTCACATTTAGAGCAGCTGCATGGAGTGCTGCAGTTAGGGCAGCAGCATGGAAGGTCACATTTAGGGCAGCTGCATGGAGTGCTGCAGTTAGGGCAGCTGCATGGAAGGTCACATTTAGAGCAGCTGCATGGAGTGCTGCAGTTAGGGCAGCAGCATGGAAGGTCACATTTAGGGCAGCTGCATGGAGTGCTGCAGTTAGGGCAGCTGCATAGAAGGTCACATTTAGAGCAGCAGCATGGATGTTGGGAAGGGTTGCAGTAAGAGGAGCAGTAATTACACTTACAGCAGGAACTTTCACTGTGACCTGTTTGGGAATAAATTCATATGCTAAAAAGGCTCAAATCAATGTCATAGTCATACTGACAGATTGCCTTGCTCTATATTCTAAATGTCAAATCTATTAGGCAAAGACAATAAAATCAAAATCTATTTGGCATAGACAACAAAATCTTAATGTGTCAACAAATCAGATGTCCTCTTAAGTGATACACGAGTACTCCAATGACATACACCCATCCCGGTGGGGAGGGGCAATACATTAGGGATTTAATTAATTGCTGTACGAATGTAACAACAAACTAGCATGCTATGAAGTATACTAGTCAAATTTGAATATTTGTCAGAAGAATTGTTTCTTACTTGAGACATCGGCATAAAGCTTATTCACTGGCGGAACCAGGATTATATTGTAGGGGGTGTGGCCAAATGGTTTTACTTCAAGAAGCGATCGAAAAAGCGTGGGGGGGGGGGGGGGGTGGGGGGGGGGGGGAGGGGAGGCGCATGTGCGTTGGTAACTGTCGGGGGGCCAGAGCGATAGCATCACTGTACAAGCCTAGGGCCATGCCCACCTGGATCCCCATCTCCGCCACTGTTAACTACTTGATCCAGGCTCTTAAGTTAACTATTTTTGCCAAAGCTTTAATTAACGTACAGTACTCCATATGGGTGCTTATTCATCAATCAGCATCGCTTACCGAGATGAAAACACCACATATGTACCATCATGAAGCACAAAATTTTAGCGTCTGAAGATGTCGGGTGTATCCCCTAGCAGACCTGCCAACTGTGCTTTGATAGTTTGCTTGAGCTTGGGCATGAGATTGGGCAATTTTAGGGTTGTATGCTTGAACATCAATGATGATAAACTTTCCGCTTTGGAACTACCTACATTAACATAGCCGCACACTACTCTATCACAGGGGATGATTAAAAGGCCTCTTAATTTCAAAATAACAGTTCAAGCAAGTTAACACATCGGAGTCGTCGCACAAGTCTATGGATCACGTGCACGGTTTTCAATCCTTCAACTCTATGGTTAAGTGAAGACAGAACTAAAAAAAATTTAACTGATACGAAAGTTATATTTTTTCACATGCAATCAAGTAGCATGAAATTTCTATAGTGTATCCCTGTATATTCCTGTATATATGTATTGCTTTTATGAAGATGAAATGTAAAAAAAAAAATCATACTTATCAGCAGGCAGCTAGTTATCATAATTATGTGTCACTGATGAGCTTTGTTGTAGAGTAAGGTTGCTTTCTTTGCGTTATCAAGCATTTCTGTGCTTGATTCAAACTTGTAGCAGGGCTCATCAAAGAAATGATTTACTTTACAGGTTGTTAAAGATGACAGAGTACCCTCAAGTGCCAGATCTGACTTGCTCTTCACTTTGTTCTTGCTAAAAATGCTAAACAACCTTTCTGCATCTGCATTACTATATGGAATAGTCAGAACTAATTGGCAACTCTAGAAATGATAGGGAATTTGAAATTTCCTGAGGCATCTTTCTCTTTTGAGAGGTGATCCCAGACAACATCCATTCTGAGGAAATCCTGACCCTTTGTTTCTGTTATGGTTGCCGACTTCAAGATTGTTAAAGCAGGAGATGTTTTGTATACAACAAATTCATGCAGCTCATCCAAGTTCAGGCTTGCAAAAAACACAGGATACCTCTTGATGAAGAATTCTATTTGCTTCCATTCTTAATTCAAATTTGCAGAAAGAAGCATGGTGCAGAACTTCATGCCACAGAGGGAAATCTTTGAGCATGCAGATACAACTGCCAGGTAGAAATCTCTAAAACCTGCATAGAATTTTTTAATTTGCCTCTGTTCAACTGTATCAGCAGTCAGCCTATTCAAGACCTGTTTAGTAGTAAAGCCAACAAACAATTTATTTTGAAAAATCTATCTGGACCAGTTCTTCTCTGACACTGTCAGCAATTGAGGTCTAATGAACTTTCCCATTGTGTTTCTAACCAGGGAGAATAAAAAGCCTCTTACCAGGTAGATCATAAGTGCAGTCCTCTGAAGCATCAAGTTTACATTAGTAAACACAGGTAGAATGGCCTGATAGAACAACAGATACACCTCTGTCATAGGGTCAGAAAACCTCTTTTTCAACCTAGCTAATCTGTATTGATCACTTTCTTCTTCTGACTCAAAATAGGACTTAAGTGCTTCATACTGCTTCAAAATACATTGAACTACAGTCTCAAGATTCAACCAACGGACACTCGTGTACTTCATTGTCTTTCTGTACTCTGTCACAAAACTGACAATATTCAGCTAACAGATTCTTTCTCTAACAGATTCTTTCTCTTTGTTGAATAATCAAACCAAAAGAAGACATCAACGGCCATATCTCCATGCTTTCACAAATGCCTTGCTGCTGTGGCTAGCACAGTTATGAATAATGTGACATAGGCAACTCATAAAGTACATGTAAATGTAAACAGATTTATTTCTCTCCAAGACTCTTTTCGTTATTGAATCTCTCTTGCCCACATTTACACTTGTGTTGTCAACGGAAAAGGCTACACACCTTGACCACTGTATAGGCTATGCTTGGTCAAAGCTTTATCCAGTTTGATGAATATGCCATTAGCAATTGAAATACTAGTTGTATTACGTTCAATCTATATTTCTGCAGAGTCAAAAGACGTAGACGGATACCGCGGGGGAGTATGCGGGAGAATGGACATGGCTAGCGGGAGTGCGTGAGAGTGGCTGTAAATGCGTGAGTCTCCCGCGAAATGCGTGAGAGTTGGCAGGTCTGCTTAGTAACTAGCATGCTATGAGTCAAGTTTGAAAAGTTGTCGGAAGAATTGTTTCTTACTCGAGACATCGGCATAAAGCTTATTCACTTTACAGACTGGCGGAGCCAGGATTATATTGTAGGTGTGGCCAAATGGGAGAAGTAGTTTTAACATCAAGGAGCGATCGAAAAAGCGTAGGGCGTGGGGGGGGGGGGGGGGGGGGGGGGGGGGGAACCTCACTGTACCAGACATACCAACTCTCACGCCTCAGGCTTAAACCTCACGCTCATACGCCCAATGAACGTGATCTCACGCCCCAGCAAGACAGAAACTAGCACAAAGAACAAATAATTATACATGTACAGTGTACTTATTTTGCACACGTGACACTTGAAACACACGTTTAATTATGTACGGTACGGTATCCTGACTATCGGTTTTTAATTGCGTGTGACGCACAATCAATATGGCAGTCAGAAATAGCTTCACGACACACCATAGAATGGACATTGTTTGACACCATATCTCCAGTTTAAAGGCACCTGATGGTAATCTACGTTTCAACCAACTTTGCAAAATTGCCAAACTAGTTCTAGTTCTTCCTCATTCTAACGCACAGGAAGAACGCATTTTCTCCATGGTCAGAAAAAACAAGACCTCGCTTAGGCCCAATTTGGATCCAAAGGGTACTTTATCGAGAATCGTAACAATTAAATTAGCTAGCAATGAAGAATCACATCGATAGGCACCGTCCAAAGAACTACTGCAGAACGCAAAATCTGCAACATCGCAGTACAATAAAATGCATTCTAATCAGTGAAGTATAAGAATCACCTGTTTGAAAGAATTATGGCATCGTGGCCGTACGGGTATTGCACAGCGCGCAAGCGCAATTTAATTATTAGTTATCTTACGCCCAAACCGGGCTATCTCACTCCCAGTTAAACTTTGCCTCTGTGCAGGTTGGCATCTCTGCTGCCCCATCTCTGCCAATGTTTACTACTCGTTCCCAGCTCTTAAGTTAACTTTTTTTTTTTTCAAAGCTTTAATTAACGTACAGTGCTCCAAGTGAATGCTTATTCGTCAGAAAGCATCGCTTACCGAGATGAAAACACGACATATGTACCATCATGAAGCAGAACAACTTTAGCGTCAGAAGACGTTGCGTGTATCCAGTTGCCATCGTAGATTATTTCACTGTATGGATAGAAGTTGATTTGCATTCACGTTAATTAAATGCCTTGTTATTAATAAGGATGAGTATGTACATGTATATGATTTCATTTGTCAAGGGCAGTAGCTTGGGCTCAGTTGTGTTTTATACGAGTTAGGGCATAGGTAGCAGGTATAACCAGCTTAACATTTTTGGTTACATGTAATGAGGTCGGGAACATTGGAAACTGGACATCCAATATTGTCTTATGGGGTACATTTAGTGAGTGGTAGACTCACAGTGGCGTACATGTAGGGAGGAATAAAGAAATTGCAGCGACTAACGTTACGTAATATTTTAGAAGGCTCGTGGTACATACGTGTGTACTTCCTCCTGAACAGATAATGTACTTGTGATGAGCCCGACAACCTCCTCCATTGAATCATCGGGGCCTGCGACTAAGCCCCTGAATAAAGCACACCCGTTCTTATTATCAATCAGCCGTCGCCCTGAAGCGTTGCACAGTACAATGAGTTTCTTATTGTAACAGCTATACGGGGCCAGAAGGACTGGTTTGCAAAATCATCCGCCGGCAATACCGGCACGGAGTTCTTATTTCTATGACAATTACATACACAGCACAATTAGTACTTATACGATCACAACGGTGTGCTTCCTTTCCACTTACCAACTTGCCTGAACAGGAGAATTAAACAATGTAGCTTAATGCTTACGATCACAAATTATATGGTGCATGCATTCGCTCCATATATGGTTAAAGCACAAAGATATCCGTCTCAAAATGGAAAGCCAACAGTTGAACTAGTCATGATTGCTATGGACCATATTATAGAGTTGTAACTGTAATTCTATTTCTATCATGAACAATTATATTGCGCTAAAGCAGCTTCGAATTCAAAACAACAGCAACAAAAGTCGCATGTCCATCTGGCATATTCTTCTGTAGACCACTGGCACTTCGATTATACGTGTAAATGCACCATTAAAATCCTCCGCACTCGTTCCCACTCATCTTTGACCACTGCATGAACACTTCTTCTATTGCATGGTTATAAAAACTCTATATATGTAATTTCAGAATAAGAAACAAGAGATCATTACTTGATGCAAAGGCACTATGGCATTAATGTCTGACAAGCCAATAGTAATGGCATAGTGATATGTTGGAGTTATGCACCAGATGAACAACGCTCTTCACACAAACTCACAGGTTCCCACGTTGGACGAGGTACCTCCTTGACCACCCTCCCTGTAAGCTAGGCTCATCAATGAAGCACAGGGTTGCTTTGGTGCCATCATATCCCTCTGGCAACATGATCAATGCATGAAGAAGGTCCACCTCATTCTCTTAATCCAAATCCTTGAATTGCAGTCTGAGAAGGGAGAAACGAGAAAGAGGGTCAATGGGGACAGATGAGGGAGAGCAATGTATATGGCTGACACATAGACATGACAAGTCTGACTGCATGCAAGCATGCATTTGCACACACATGTAATACGCACACATGCATGGGAATATGCATAGACACACACAACCATACTAGTACAAAATGCCCATACAATAACTGCATGTGGATAAAGCAATGAATGACAACTGACTGCAAGTGTACATGCTATTGGATTCACATTAGTCTGTATTGTACTACAAGGTCCCCTGCTCTCCCATTCACTGTTCACAGGTATTATTGTATTACCCATGGCTACAACAGCCCCAAGTTCTTGGTCAAAACTCAGTGTAGAACATTGACTTCAAATAGCTACATGTTCTGCAAAAATGCAACTGCATTGGTCATTGTTTAATGGATCGAGACAGTGCAACTATGTAACTGTGTGGTACAAACAACAATATGCATCCGAAAACTTATGTGCAGATCGTAAACACAACACACACAAGCACACACTGTACAATAACACACACACTTCCTGACTGTTTCTTTTGTGCCTGGTAAACAACTTTACCATACACCCTACCAACATGTTGTCCCTCTATGCTGAAAACACCTCTACACACACACCACACACACACACACACACACACACACACACGCACACACACACACAGCCTGAGTGTTGTTCCCGTGATGCACAGTATCTTCTGGTAGCCATCAAAATGGAACTCAACTATGTCCTGTGGAAACTGTATTGCTCGATGGATCCATCACACACATCCCATCACCTACACCCACACACTGCGCCTTCATATATATACACAACATCATAGCAATGTGAAAACCAGTAATTTTACTGGTGGAGATGACAAAGGCACACTTTACTACTTGCAATGAGCCTGATAGCATGACCATCACTGGGAAGAACTAGCTGCTAATGCCATCTCCAAGTTGCACAGCACACAAACACATACACGCACACATACCACATACACACACATGTGAGTAGCAACAAATCTGCAACAAACTGTAATGTTTCAAGGTAAATTTCCTTGGAAATAGGTGGTTGTTTAGTTTCAATGAACTAACATAAGGAAATTACAGTTATTAGTCATGCCAATAAACTGCACCATAAGGAGAATTAAGAGGGGAACAAGTTGATACGAGGTGGGGCATGACAGGAGGAGGTGTGGCATGTGAAAAAGAGGCTGTGGCATGGGTAGTGTATATTGCCTATTACACGCCAGCCTCCCCTTACCTCCCTATCACCATCAGCTCCAAAGGCTGGACCTTGAAGATGGTGATTGTCATTAGTGTGGAGTCCACCTCTAGTTCACACCCACTTCTCCTGGGATGAGGGCTAATGATGGACTTCACCTGCATTGTGTGGAGGTCGTTGGCCCAGGACAGCAAGAAGCCATGCATTTCATCTTCAGTAGTTTGTTATTATTCAACAGCTATGTGTTATACATGTAGTGTAGATTTAAGCATTATCATTTTTTAAACAATGGTGCAGACCAGATGAGAGCCAATGTGACCAGTCAAGCAGGTGAAGCAGCAGAAGAAGAAACAGACACACAGAAGCATTCTGGTATATAACAGTGTATCCATAATCTAGACAAAACGCCACATTTGTGTGTGTGTGTGTGTGTGTGTGTGTGTGTGTGTGTGTGTGTGTGTGTGTGTGTGTGTATGTGTCTTGATAGCATACTTATCAGTCAAATTTAATCCCAGGTACTAGGTAATCAATTCTCGAACATGGGGAGAGAGATGGAGTCTCACTCGAAGAACAGCCAGATCCACAGCACTCCCAACGTCCCCACCCATGCCTCCACCCCTCCTCCTCCTCCATCCCTACCCCCTCCACACCCACTCCTCCAAGTCAACTACCACCAAGCACCAGGTCCTGCACTACAGCCAACAGTCCATCAGCAAGCAGCGAGAGACAACAGTCGCAATGTGGCTGTGGCCAGAGGAGGGTCCACCATGGACCAAGCCATTGGCGCCATTGCTGCAAACACCTCAGCCGTATCATCCAGGTCCTCAATCTCCCATCAGAGGTGAGCCTCACCCCCCTCTCACTTCTTTTGTACAAGCATTCTAGTATTGCACTGCCTAAATATACAGAGGGTCACTTCCACAGTCAATGCACACACACACACACACACACACACACACACACACACACATACACACACATACTCACACATACTCACACACATACACAGACATACGCCACGCAC
Source organism: Ephydatia muelleri (assembly GCA_013339895.1). Lineage (NCBI taxonomy): Eukaryota > Metazoa > Porifera > Demospongiae > Spongillida > Spongillidae > Ephydatia > Ephydatia muelleri. The sequence goes on along the minus strand of JABACO010000008.1, from coordinate 7,898,848 downwards.
ATGCACACACACACATACACACACATACACATACACACACATACTCACACATACTCACACACATACACAGACATACGCACGCACATGCACACACACACATACACACACATACACACACATACACATACACACACATACTCACACATACTCACACACATACACAGACATACGCACGCACATGCACACACACACATACACACACATACTCACACACATACTCACACACATACAAGCACACACTTACTTGCACACATTGTGATGGGATGTGAAGAGGTCATTCCTCATGACCTTCTGCCCCACCCTCCTAATCACCTCCACCAC
>JABACO010000008.1:7818527-7893527 GCA_013339895.1 Ephydatia muelleri | reverse complement strand
TGAGTCCACCTGACTCGTTATCTTCCCCGTAGCAACATGAAACAGATATTCTCCAAACCATTCAGCACTTGATATCTGCAGTCGATGAATTGACCAGCTTTTTCAGGTATGTAGTGTTCTAAATTGCAACCCATTTTGGTGGAAGAGGAAGGACAACAGGAACTCTACTGGACAGGCACTTGTTTGTGCCTGACAGACATATATGTGCAATCAATGCCAGCATCTATAATCACTTCATAATCACATAAATGAAACACCGACCACTCATGAGTAGGCAAATACCAAATCATCACACACACATGTGCACACACACACACATGTACATGTGCACACACACATACACACATGCATATACATCATGCCCTGTGAACATCACAACCAACCAAAGTCCTGGTTTCCAGCTTGTATGGTGCCTCAACTGCTTCGCGCCAATGCTAGGGCTCTCCTCATGAGGCTCCCTCTTGATTAAGGCAGAGTAAGTCGCATGTTGTTACGGCGACTAACACGCATATTCGCATCAAACTGCTAAATGCACTAAAATGGCTTGAGTACTTGCACCATTGAAACCATGGGCTTTCTTAATTTACACTGTCATGGGCCTGATACAAAGACGTTGTAGCGGTCCTGTCCATCCAGCACACCTCCAACATGCAAGTTCGATTACTAGTAATGCCTACAGACTACTACTTACTTGAATCGCTAGTAACATTCATTACATTTGCAAGAGACTGGAACCCATACCTGAATAACATGGCACTAGAAGGTACACATCCATTGTATTAAAGGTATCACACTATATCATTCATTATTTAAGCTTACAGAGATGACAGGTTCACATGTATAATTGCAGAAATTAGAACAGCATAAATTACAGCATTTACAACACTAGTAATATACTGTTTTATTCTTCACACAGATCATTCAATATTGCGTAATACAGTTACTAGAGATGACCAAGTCACTGGCTTTACACCCTTTCCATTAAACCATCTTAGGAGTATGGTTACATTTATCCGTTCAGCATTCTTTAAATGTTCATTCTCTAGTGCTGTCACGATGGCTCCATTACTGTCTTCCAGCAGAAATATTCCAAACTTCAAATAATTAGCCCCAATCTGTTCAGCAATGTTCACTTTCCTATCTGAGAAGGATAATAATTCCTGCAATGTGGGTTTACCTGGAGGAGGGGCACAAGGTGACTATCAGATTGTTAATTGGATAAACAATCTTGTCCAGGTAATCATATCACCACTGCACATTTGGGGGAACATATTTGAAGGGGTAAGACGTACTGACCTTCCAAATCCTTTACACCTTGTCTGATCAACTCTGACAATGGTTGGGATGAAAGTACTGCAAGATGGTCAAGACAGGATTTAAAGCACTCAGAAGAATTAGTATTTGCATCTGATACATTACTAAAAGTAGAATATTCAATACATTCAATACGTTCATGCATTCTAGAGGAGACTGTGCATGGATTCAGCCACTAGCATTATCACTCACCCAGACCATCTGTGATACATGTAGGCTGTGTTAGTGTCCTCCTTTTCCTTCGTAGTATGCCTTTACGTACCAGTATGCTGATAACAATTGCAGCAATTGAAGCCACAGCAATAGCGATGATGACAATGACACTGGCAATAATTACTGGATTAGGAGACAAAATAGTGCTCAGTAGATGTGATTCAAAATTGCAAAAGGCTACTACCCTTCAAATGTAATATTAACAGAATAGCATTTTAATTATAAGTTGGAAGCCAGGTGCAGATGATTGATGAATGGGATCAGTTTCATACATGTGCCAATGAATGCATTGCAAAATCTGTAGCTAAAATACCTCACATACAAGTGTTTTGATAGCTGGTAGGTGCACTGGAAAATGAGCTGGTGGATGAGCTGATAGGCATGTTGGGAAGGAAGTTGGTGGTAGGTATGCTGGGACGTGAGCTGATAGGCCAGCTGGGAGGTGGGTTAATATGTGTGCTGGTAGATAAGCTGGTAGTTGAGCTAGGCACTGTGGACAACACATTGCACTGTAGTTGAAGACAGCTCTGGTTGCAGCATTGAGACATGTTGCAGAGAGATGTGCAGCGTTGAGCTGATGTGCAGCATTGAGCTTTGCAGTAGTCATTACATTGTTGAACATTTGCTATGAAGTCACAAGAACAATTTCTTATTGACAAACTTACTACCATGCTTTGTTGTTTTTATTTTCAAGTCATTCTAGAACAAAGGCTATAAAACCTAGCCGATGGGTCAAACAGACGTACATGAAAATCAAAATTACAATATTAACAACGAAATATACATGGGGAGACATTAAACATGAAGTTTAGCCAATAGCTAATTTAACATTTTGCTATGCTTATGCAACAACTAACTAGCATGCTACAGTCAACTTAGTTAAATCTAATGAAGTACCGATGGCCTTGCCTTTACATCTTGCATGTCAAAAAAATTTAAAAAGTGTTTCCTTCATTACACATGTTGCTGAACCACTCTTAACTCTTTGCCATCATTATTATTTTTACTTTTTGTTTTAAACAAATAGGCGACGGCAATAATTTTGTGGTTAGGTTAATTACACACATTGCTTTGCTCAGTGTAACAACAAACTAGTCAAAGTTTGAAAAATTGTCGAAAGAATTGTTCCTTACTTGAGACAAATGCATAAGGTTTATCACTTTACACATTGTCGAAGCCAGAATTACAGTGTAGGGGATGTGGCAACACCACATATGTACCATCATGAAGCAGAAAATGTTAGTGTCTGAAGACATCGAGTGTATCCAGTTGCCATCGTAGCTTCTTTCGTTGTATCTATTTACATTCATGTTTTATGCCTGTTATAAATAAGAATGCATGTGTACATGATTTCCTTTGTTAAGAGCAGTAGCTTGGGCTCGCTTTGTGAGTTATGTTTTAGACGGGTTAGGTCATAGGTCGCAGGTAACCGGCATCAATATACATACTTGCAATGAGCGGGTCGAAACTGGACATCTAATGGATGTATTGTCTTATGAGATACATTTTGTGAGGAGTAAATTACAGTGGCGCATATGCAATAGAGCATTGCAAAACATGTGAGTATACCATAGAAAGTTTCTTATTATCAATCAAGTATGGCCCTGAAGCGTTGCACAGTACCATATGGGTTACATACAGCTATACAGGGCCGGAAGGCTTGCAAGTCATCCTCAATACCACACCGAGTTTCTATTATCTAACATATTACTGAGACAATTACATACACAGCACAATTAGTACTTATACGATCACAACGGTCTGCTTCCTTTTTACATACCAACTTGGCTGACAGGAGAATTATACAATGTAGCATAATATTCGACAATTGCATGCATCAATTGACGGTCACAAGCCACGCTCAACTGAAAGCCAATACTATTATATCTACTTTTTGTTTCAAACAACACAAATACATAAATTGCAACAACAAGGGTGCTGCAAGCTAATTTTATTAACATTAGATCAAGTATAACCAACCATACATTCACTCAAGCAGATGCAGGCTTGCACAGACAGGTGTGTGCAGTTTAGATGGAAAACAAAGAATGGTCATCCATTAATTAGTACAGTACACATTTTAGCAATATTTGTCAAACACTTAGCAACAATTTGTACAAACTGTATTGCATTTACACATATACACAAGATCTAGAATAACTGAACTCTGAAAAACATAGATACATTTTTATTGCATTTGAGTCACTTTGATTTAAGCAAGTTCTTTTCTAAATCTAATGAAGGCCAGTAATCAATTTCAGCAAGACAATATTTTTAAATATCTTTTCTTTTTTTTAATGCTAATAAACTTCATGCCTCAATCTTATGGTTGCATTGTTGTGTGCATAGTCTATTAAACACAATAATATGAATAACCAAGTAACACAAAACATTTTCATAATCAGTCTTCAATAATAAGTTAAGGCTACAGTGTATGCACAGCAGCAGATCATGATAGGATGGTGTGAGAATGATTTTGCACCACAGTTGTGAAGCCTACATCAGTAAGCATGGACTCAATGAATGGCTAGTCAAGATAACAATTCAGATCTGTAGGTGTATTAATTTTTAATCAATAATTAACAACATTTATTTTGTACAATGACCCCTTGCTGAGCAGATTTCAATGCCATCCTATTTACATGTGCATGGTTTCAGCCACTAGCATTATCACTCACCCAGACCATCTGTAGTAGGCTGTGTTACTGTAGTAGGCTGTGTTGTCCTTTTCCATGGTAGTATGTCCAGTATGACAGGAATTGATACCAGTACAGCAATAGCAGTGACAACACCAATACCAATTGCTGGATTAAGAGAAAAAATAGTGCTCTATGGATGCGTTGCAAAACTGCTACTCATGTACAATTATTTATATTTATTATTATTATTATTATTATTATTATTATATTAAAATGTATGTTCTAATTCATGCGCCTCCTATCAGAAAAAATTGCTGCAACTTGGCATAAATCAAACAGTGAAGTGATGGGTTATGTGCGGGCAAGGCTGATGTTTGCTATCCTTCGTGCTACAAATTTGTGCATTCGTGGGAGTCGGGTGAAATGAAGGAGAAGGATGGAGATAGAAGACGGAGCAGGACTTCCATACATGCAGGAGTGACTTTATTCAATTAATTTATTTATTTATTTTCTTTGTTCTTTTTCTTTTGATTTGATATAAATATTGGTTGTTATTATTCATACATGTTTCTTTCATTTTATAATTATTACAAACTGTAGTATATCCAACGGCATAAACACATGTGCATGTACAGACATAACAATAACATCTACACACAGACATACAACAAATCAGTAAGATGGTGGCATTAACCTGGCTAGGATTGATGTAGCATTAATAATAATAATGTTTTATACTTGTGAGTGCATGTTAGTGTGTGTTTACAGTATGTGTGTATGCGTGTATGTGTGTGTGTATTTGTGTATGTGTGTGCGTGTGTGTGTGTGATGGGATAAGTTATTTTGGGCAATTAAGTGAAGAGATTGGATTGCTGGCAGTGGCAAATCACAGGAAGGGTTGGGTTGGTCCTCGTGGCTTCCGTTGTTCTAGGACAGACTGGGTACTACCAACCAGCTCTGTCACACCAATAATCAAAACAGCATCACTGAACAGTTCCTCTTTCAGCATTGACATGATCAAGCCGTCACTATAATGGACTGAATAGCTCTAACTATTTGTTAATAATGAAGATACTTGCATTAGCTGCATGCTCACAACTCATTAAAATACTCACCTGGTATTAAATTTGTTAGTAGTGCTGTTGATGGAGCAGAGGCTTTGGGCAGTACAAGAATGAAATATAGAGTACTTGTATGATGGAACCATCTCACACATGCAGATTAATTAATGCTTTGAACCACACAATGATGGCTAGTGATCTTAGAATGGTTTATGATAATAGATTTACAAACTGATTGTCATCTAAGATTTTAGTTACCAAGGTACACGGTACTGCAATGAACAACAACAACAACAACAACAACAACAACAACAAAATGACATTTGGGTCTTACAAATGCACAGTGAGGATTTAAGATACACCAAAGGAAAGGCAAGAACTAGAAAAAGTGCAAATGTGCCCACCCAAAGCTGAAGTTCCATCTTTCTTGGTGCAAATACTGCTAACCATTACTGCTCATATTCACAAGATTTGATTGAAACTGAAAAAACTTATGTTACCATTTTATTGAATTACAAGATCAACACAACATTTTGAGCTCTAAATAACATTTCCCATTCAAAGAAATTGAATTTTATCTTATGAGTACCTGTTCTTCCAGTTATTGTTGCAGAACTACTGCTCCCAGCACAGTTGATGGCCACCACTGAGACAGTGTAGACTGTGTTATTGGTCAGTCCAGTGAATGTGTACTGTGGTCCTCCAGTGGAAGGGATGGGGACCAGTGTGTTGACACTGTCATTGATACTGACATTGTAGCTTGTTGCAGTGGGAACAGATGTCCAGGTCACTGATAGTTGGTCTGAATAGGTGCTAATCTGTGATGTAATGGTTGGAGCACTTGGAGCAGCTAATAAAGATAAAAAGAAACAGATCTCACTAACATCGACTAGTTTGTTGTTTTAATACTTTTTTTTATTTTTTACTGCCAGACAAGTAAGCACAGGAAAGGCTCCTAGGCTACACATGAATGCAAAGTGACCAAGTAATGTTTCAAAATTTCAGAATAAGTTGTCTATACAACAAAATACACCACATAGCTGTTAGTATTGAGATTAAGAAGCAACGTTGAATGGCAAATCCTTCGGGTTACTAACAGCTAAATGTAGGAATGGGTGTTCAGTACTTATGCGTTTGTCAATTGCAGAAGGTCTGGCTATAGCTTTGATATGCGACGTGTGTGTGAGGTGTGTGTGAGATGTGTGTCAGATGTGTGTGAGGTGTGTGTGAGGTGTGTGAGAGGTGTGTGTGAGGTGGATAATGTGGATATGGTTAAAGGTTGTCATGGTACATGAGACATTTTATCTATCCTTTAACAACTCAATCCTGTATATAGTAGCTGAACTATAAAAGAGAGAATGTTAAACAAATGGAAATGAATAGACCATTGATTAATTAATAACTTTATAATGGCTTTTTTCAACCCAGGTTTTAATAAACCCCCGCAAGCAACTTAATGCAACTTACATGCCAGTTGTATGTTCAATGCATCATTGCCAATAAGAACACCAAAATTGCCATCACTGCATGTGACTGTGGTTCCATTGAAATATTGAGGAATAGGTATGGTGAGGACAGAGGTGTAGCATGTTCCACTGATGTTGGCCATCACAGCAGAGAGGATACCACATGATCCTGGTACTGTATTAAGTGGAGCACCTGTTTGTTGTGAGAGTGTGAGTGTGTTTGCTGGAGAATTAGCAGTGGCTTGGCACTGGAAACCAGATCCAGTCCACAGTGTGTAAATAGTAGTAGGAGAATTTGAGTTGAAGGTACATGTGTAGGTGACGATGTCTCCAGGACAGAGGTAGGTGATTTTAAAGGATTGATAGGCAGCTGTATTGTATTTATGCATATGTGCAAATAGTTGCATTAGAGGAAATGGCTTAAATAGCAATCAAACATACTTTAAGCAAGAAATAGTAGTCAACATGCATGGGTATTGTACCACATGAAAAGCACCTGCTCAATATGAACTAATGTACAGTATGAGTGATACTTGTGCTATACTCGCAACCAGACCCATTGGTGACTGGACTATAGACCATGGAGCAACCCAGATCCCTTGGATACGCAGTGAGTAATGATGGCCAGACCAGGTCGTGCTCAATTACACATGTGCCTGCAGTACTGAAGTGATGCATGAGGTGGTAATATGTTTATTGAAGCCACAGCTTAAAATAAAAATTCAACGTGATACTCAAATGCCCACTTGGGTAGACATGCTGCCTTACTTGTAAAAACTTCGCTTAAGTGTTATACATACCCAGCAGTATTGCACACATGTACATCTACCTAGGCATAATGCGTATACACACACATACAGAGTACTACATGTTCACATGCTGAATGGAATTTTTATTTCTGTGCATAGGGTCAAGTTGAGCGAGTGCAATGCATCAATCTTCTCCACGTTCATACTATATGGATGCGATAAAAGTTTTACAAAACGATCAAAAGCAGAGCTTGAAGAGCAGCTAAAATTCAATTGGTACTTTGCTTTGTTAATTGCAAAGGTAAGTGCTACTCCACCGCATTCCTTGACTATCTGATTAGAGGTAAGGATGAATACAATTAGTGGTGTAGCATGACCCCTGGCAAAGAACACTAACAGTTTTCCTGCCTTATTTTCCTTATCTAAGATGTGTTAATTTCCATATCTTCAAACTGGCATTGTACATAAATGTACACACTTGCACTGTTATGTAAATAGCTTGTACACCATTTCGTCACACACACACACACACACACACACACACACACACACACACACACACACACACACACACACACACACACACACACACACACACACACAACCACACACACACTGCACTGACCCACACAAATACACACATGCACGCAAACACACAGACTTGCTTGTACCACTTGCAGTGACTTTGGGTTCTTATTTCTTACACTGTTTTCACAAAGCGTACATATACACACCTGTGTGAACACTTGCATTGTTACAGGTAAATAGCTTACCATATTCATCACACACACACACACACACACACACACACACACACACACACACACACACACACACACACACACACACACACACACAACATACTCATGAACAGTACACTTGCATTGTTACAGAAATTGATACAATACACTTGAACACAAACCTGTCTAATGATGCCCACAAACACGCACAAACACATGTACATTGCAAGGTCTATTCTGCTAAACCTGTTCTCTGCACATGCACTTGCATTCTATTCGATTGAACTGCTCGTATGCATGTTTGAGGGGCTACTGATTCTATTATCAATCTTTGTACTGGGAGTGAGTTTTGTGCTCATAGTGTATTGCTCTCTATTGTTGTATGTGGTTGAAAACTTCTCTCCGTGCATGTGGGAGATCTCTTATGACTGTTTCTTTATAAATATCATGCAACATGAGACTCACAACACCTTTCACTGAGAAGGTGTGAAACAATGCATTCGTATTTCTTTAAACCTAGCTAATATTATCGTTGTTCTTTAGGCCTCACTCACTCAGATTTTGTTCCACTTACAGTGAATTCTGTCACTTGTTTCTAACAACTAGGATATAGATCTATGTAGTGTTACAGTACTGTCAACCAAATTACTTTGTTGCAATACTCTTCCCTCAGTACACTCATCTAGCACTATGTACAAGTGCTACATGCATTGATTGACCTTCCTAGAAGGGTATGCCTGGGTTGCATTGGTGGAGTTGTTTCTACAGAGCTGGATAATGAATATTGCTACTAACTTGTTACGTTATGTCTGCCTTTCAACATGTAAGTCTTCCTTCAGTGCAATGTTGCATGTCGCACCAAAATTGTATCAATGGTTGTATGCAGGGGAATTAAATGTCTCACAATAAGTACACACTACATATCCACTTTAATGTGCTTCACCTCCAGCCATTGCAATACCCTATACATTCATTTTATTCTCTGCATACAATTAGTTTGAAATACAACACTGTGCTGCACGTGATAGAAAAGGATGTACTACGCTGGTAAGAGATTATTGTACCCCTTTATTGTTGGAAGGATGATGTTCCTACAAGAATGGGCTTTGGAGATGACTATGAATGTTCCTAGCTACCTGTATCAATGCAGATTGTGGTAGGTCAGGGCCCATGGTAACTAATCAAGTAGTCATTTCATTTGATCATGCCACACTGCCAAGACTAAAAATAGAAAAAAAAAAGTCTCATATGGCTGGACTCTGTAAAAACACACTGAGAGATACAGATACTGAGAATAGAATCAGTGAACCCATGAGCTGTTCAACAGAATAGAATGCAGATTAACAGGGAAAGACTGTACGTATGTGTGTATGTGTGTGTGTAGCATGCATGTGTGTGTGTGTGAGTGTATGTGTGTGCATGTGTCTGACAAATATGGTCTACATGCTATGTACACAATAGTGTGAAAACAGTGTGAGAAATAGGAACTCAAAGTCACTGCAAGTGATAAAAGACAGGTTTGTGTGTGTGCATGTTGCATGTGTGTGTGTGTGTGTGTGTGTGTATTTGTGTATTTGTGTATTTGTGTATGTGTGTGTATGTGTATGATGGGATAAGTTATTTTGGGCAATTAAGTGAAGAGATTGGATTTCTGACCGTGGCGAATCACGGGAAGGGTTGGGTTGTCCTCGTGGCCTCCGTTGTTCTGCGACAGACTGGATGCTACCAACCAGCTCTGTCACACCAATAATCAAAACAGCATCACTGAACAGTTCCTCTTTCAGCATTGACATGATCAAGTCATCACTACAATGGACTGAATGGCTCTAACTATTTGTTAATAATGAAGATACATGTACCTGTACTAGCTGCATGCTCACAACTCATTAAAATACTGACCTGATGGAGTCAGTGTTGACTTTGTTAGTAGTGCTGTTGATGGAGCAGAGGTTTGAAGTACTAGAATGAAATATAGAGTACTTGTATGATGGAACCATCTCACACATGCAGATTAATTAATGCTTTGAACCACACAATGATGGCTAGTGATCTTAGAATGGTTTATGATAATAGATTTACAAACTGATTGTCATCTAAGATTTTAGTTACCAAGGTACACTGTACTGCAATGAACAACAACAACAACAACAACAACAAAATGACATTTGGGTCTTACAAATGCACAGTGAGGATTTGAAATACACCAAAAGAAAGGCAAGAACTAGAAAATAAGCAAATCCTAAGCTAAAGCTTCATCCTTCTTAGTGCATATACTGCGAACATTACTTGCTCATATTCACAGTTCAGGAGAAGATTTGATTGAAACTGAAAAAATTATGTTACCATTTTTAATGAATTACATTATCCAAAAAGATCAACACAACATTTTGAGCTCTAAATAACATTTCCCATTCAAAGAAATTGTCATATGTGTACCTGTTCTTCCAGTTGTTGCTGTTGGACTACTTCTCCCAGTACAGTTGATGGCCACCACGTTTTTGGTCAGTTCAGTGACATTGACTAGACTGACATTGTAGCTTGTTGCAGTGGGAGTACACATCGAGAGCGTTGCTATTTCGTCTGATTCATGCATGTTGTGACTGATCAACACTATTTGGGGAGGAATATCTAACTCATGCATGAATGGTTGTGCATGCATGCATATACATTGCGTTGGTTCCTGGGACGTTTGGTGAGCTCACAGCGCCCAGAACATATATAGAAATTGATCTTGATTTCCCCGTGCTATGAATTTTCGGTCAGTCTAAATAATTATATAGCCTTTCATAGGCCTATCTCCTTTCATGTTCCTACGTGCGATACCCCTAGGGGTTCAAAACTACCATATCTTCGTGTAGGAGTAATCAAATCGCTTCAAATTCGGTTTGTAGGTGGAGAGGTCCTATATCTATCTATTTGTTCTGTTCGTTAATTTTTATGCAATCCGTTACGGAGATACAGTTGAACAAACTACGTGCACATTTTCGCGCTCGTTTCGCGCCAATGATTTGGGCAAATTCCGCTCCGCTCAATGTATGGGGAGGCGGGGATTATTACATTGGCGCGAATCAAGCGGGAAAACGTGCACGTAGTTTATTCAACTGTATCTCCGTAACAGATGGCATAAAAATTAACGAACACAACAAATCGATAGGTATAGGACCTCTCCACCCCTCCCCCCAACCATAAGACCTATGCACTCTACAATGGTATCCTAACACCAGAAGCTGTTATTTACATGTCCCTCAGTACAGAATAATGTGTCTTGGGTGTGTTTGTCAGCTTCATTAATGACTAATGCCTTTTTAAACATTATAGTGTATTGACCACTTGAACGGACCATGCATGCAGACAGATTTTCTAGCGATTAATAAATTACACTATATATATGTATAATATATATATAATATTATTATATGGGACAGTTTCTGCGAAAATTGCCCCACGGTTAAAATGTTATAAAAATGCATCGCGTTTGAATCGCTATACCTTCCCAACGGATAATGCTATCGACTTCTTATTTTCAATACTTCATACTACACCATTTCTCTATGAAGTGTTGAAAATAGGAAGTCGATAGCGTAATCCGTTGGGAAGTTATAGCGATTCACACGCGATGCATTTTTATAACATTTTAACGGTGGGGCAATTTTCGCGGAAACTGTCCCATATAATTATATCTATATTATAATATAATTATGTATTATCGCAAACTGCATTTGCCATGTTTTTGGTTCATTCTGTTCTTGAGAGTGCGAGCGTGTGAATTGATAGTAAAGATGGAATCATTAGCTCACAGTGCGGAACTAGGTCTCGAGCTCGATGACTCAGGCAAGAGAAGCTACTCGCTGTTAAGAGATATGCTGCCTCCGCTGGAGACGCTAGTGGTAACAGTTCAAGGGTCTGACGGATCGGATGGTGTTTCTTCGGTATTAATACCTAACCGTTTACTTGAGGAATGGGCGAACGCTCGGAGTACGGAAACGAACTTTGTAGCGTTAGTCAACGAACGAATCGAGGGAGATGCGATTGCTTTCGATCCTGAGGCGCTGCGTTTGCAAGCACAATTATACAATCGATCACTTGCTACGTGCTCTAAATTGCGAAAAGCAAGAGGTCGAAAGAGAGAGGAGTTACTACTTGGCTCCACGAAGATAGTAATACAAAGGGGGGAAGTTATGTCTGCAAACCAACTGCAGATGGAGCGGGACGAAGCAAACGTTCTACTAGCAGAAGCTGATTCAGTTATAGAGGAGCTTTTAGTTCAAATGCAAGATATGCGAGAGGAATTAGCTGGAGCGCATGAATTATTCACCTCGCAGAATTCACAGCACGGAAGCAAAATTGATGACGTAAGCAGCAGGCACGCTAGAAGGAAGATATGTGAAGTCGAAGAGAGTGCACGTGAAGCATTGGAATTTCGGCCGTCATATGGGCTAATTGCAGAGTCTCTGAAAGTCCATACAAGTGCCGGCAAAAGTATCAGCATAGCGCTGTCCCCAGATGCAGAAGGTCTCAATACCCCGGACAGCTGCTCCAATCTGCGGGTTTTGTATCTCCTGGATAAGTTTGGGGTTAGCGACAGCTTTTACCACGAACTGTGTATGATTCTTTCAGACTTACCTAGGAGTCATGGTATAAAAAAAGCACGAATCGAGCTTAATAGGTCCATGACACTTCATCGTATTGATGGGTTTGAAGGAGCTTATCGACCATTTGAAGAGATTTTATGCGAACAAATATCAAGAATGGTAAGCCCGTTTTATTTGCACGTGTATTTTGATTCTTAACATCGCAGATATCAGATGACTCAACAGTGTTTGCGCCTAACCGCAAAATTACAGTTAGGATTTCTGGTGACGGTGCCAAGTTTTCGAGGAGTTCAAGTTTAATTTTTAAAAATAGTTAATTGATTTGAATTAATAATTTCTTGTTGTGAAACATGATAAATCATAAAAAAAGGTGGCAAAATTATTGGTGAAATCAGAATTCTCAAATCTCTATCACAACCTTACACATTCACTCATGTCCTCAATTTCTGGCCATGTGAGTAGTGACAATTTTGAGTGGACATCCTTAACGGGTGATAGTGTGAAGAAAGTTTTAAAGTTACACATGCACACTATGTACAAACATTGCATCCCGTCATCTTCTACTTACACTAGCTACTTCCGCCAAAAATGAAAGCTATCCCTCTGCCAAGTACATTGCTGGCAACTATTGTTAAACTGTGGACGGTATATGCAAGGGGGAAGGTGGGGGTGGGGGTGGATAGAATTAAATCAATATTGAGCAGGTTTCTATATTGAATGTTAAAACAGGATTTTGAAGAGTTGTACACTATGATATCCAGTGAGTCACCACCATTAAATGCTGCAGATGACATTCATCAGAAGGTGTGTTGTCAGGTACACCAAACAATGAGCACTGTCATACTGTGTATATATATATTATATAGAGCAATTAAGAGATGGGTTGAACTATTCTTGAGCATCAAAGAGGATGGTCACCAACTCAAGCATGTAACTCCATACATTCATGCCATGGTGTATCATGTTCCAAACAGCATGGAAGTATGAAGCAGTTTTCTTGTCAAGGTAAATTGTACAGTAATAGTATGCAAACGTCAAATATTCTTTCAGGTGTGGAGAAGCATAATGATGACGCCAAGAGAAATTACTTCTCCAGCAACCAGTGGGATGCCCCAGCAGAAGACAGAGTACAGGCTGGAAGAGCTGCGTGAGTATGCCAGAGAAAGGAGGTCTTACACTAAGCATAATTCTGCATACTGGCATGAAGGAGGGATTGAGGCCCATCGGTCTGAAACTCGGGAAGCACACCTACATCAAATGAACATTGCCAAGACATCCTTAAAGCATGATTACAGTACTGCTGGAGGACAACTACATGTATAACATTACTGCAATGTTGTTTACAATGAGCTGCAATGTTTTGAATGAGCTCTGCATGATGTTGCCTGCAGGAGTTCATAATGTTTGCCTTCAAACATACACGGGCCTATGAACTTTAAATGAGTGTGATAAAATGGTGCGTTCCAACAGATAATCATGTAGTGGGCTTTACTTGTACCACATGCATGTATCCACCTCATCCTGGCTTAATTCAGCTGATCAATGTGAAAGCAGTTCAGGTATTGATTCTCTGGCTAGACCATGCTGTGAATAAGGTCTATAGGTTGTCTGCAATTATGACCTATATATTGTCTCTCTTGTTACTCCTGTACTATAGATGTTTTGAATGAGCTCTGCATGATGTTGCCTGCAGGTGTTCATAATGTTTGCCTTCAAACATCCACTGGTCTATGAATGTGATAAAAGGGTGCATTCCAACAGATAATCATGTACATGTAGCGGGCTTTACCACTGTACTTTTGCACACATAATATCCATGCACAAGAGTTATTCCAGGGTTTTAAGCCGTTCGTATGTGTGCATGATATGACGCTTTCCTAAATTTGTTTAGGATTTTTTTTAAATCGTAAATGTACATCTCCTTGTAATCACACATGTTACACAACTTGTACATGGTTATAGCTATGGACTTCCTTTTTCAACGCATCATACTACACCTTTTCTGTATGGTAAAATGTATATTGTGGGATTTTGCTTTAACTTCGTGTTTTTATCCCCAAATCCCACGATTATCAAAACCCACTATGCTTTTTGCTGATATGACCATGAAAATTGCACCAGCACATTAAAAATGATTCAGATGGGTAAATAATCGTGAGCTACATGTATACAACAGAAATTTCTCCATGTGCTGTTTGATAGCTTCGAACGCTTTGGCTTAACTTACGCCAACGAAACGGCACTACTATTCTCATTCCCGCCTGATGTAGCGACACCTCGCGTTAAAATACTCAATCGGTTATCATGATTAGTTCCACTATTGTGTCGCGTGAGAATGCAAGAAATTACTTGGTATGGCCTGGGAACAAACAAAATGCTCAACTAAATTTGTGCATGCGTATGTAGGATATAGTTTTGATAGTGTTTGGGCAACAACAAAAACATGTCAGGACCTGTTGTTATTATACACTAGTCTGGCACGCAGAATTTTTAATTTGCGCACTTGCGCTGCATGCATCAATCCACATCAGGTGGGAGTACTGTTTTTCTCGTTGCAGAAACGGAGGTTTGGCACACTATATCGTAGTCTTACTATTTTAATGGTCTCGTGAGCAGAAGTCTCGTGAGCAGACGATACATCAATATTCAAAAGATTACGCACATAATGACATACGTTTATGAATATAATTAATTATGCTCGGTTGTAATTAGTTAATTTGTCTTGAATTTAATTAATGGATGCTTAATGTTCTTTACATGATACACGTATATTATAATCAGACCGATTTTTAGAGAATACTAAACCTGTTTGGAATTCAATTTGAAAAAAATAATTTTAGTTAATTGATTTGAATAAATAATTTCTTGTCTTGACACATGATAAATCATTTAAAAAGGTGGCAAAGTTATTGGTGAAATCAGAATTCTCAAATCTCTATCACAACCTTACATATTCACTCATGTCCTCCATTTCTGGCCATGCTGAATTTCGCTTTAACCTACGGCTCTAGCAGCGATGACAATTTCTGTGATACAAGCATGTGATTGCAGACTGCCTGTCTGGAATTACATGCTTGTGTCACAGAAAGTGACTGAGGTTACATTGACGGCCCTGGATAATTATGGTACATGTGTATTGTACGGATAATGTTGGTGGTCGATTGTAAAATTCATATCGCTCTATCATGAAGTAAGTCTCTACCGGGTGGTACATTTTGATATACAAGCTACCTGGACTTTCGCGCATCCAGGCTGAAAGTGACAAGAATAGAATCCACACTCATGGGCATGCTTATTAACATACCACGAAGCTTTGATATAAACGTAGTTTGCTCTAGAACGTTACACAAACATTAAATTCGATCGTAACAAATTGAGCGGTAGTAGTGACCTTTCGAGTACCGTGAGCTCCAGAACGATCAGCATCGCAGGTTGTTGATATTAATCGAGTCGCAGACACTATAGGGGACTATTCCGCCCTGCATTTTTGGAAACAATGTGTAGTTTCTGCAATACGTGAGCGAACGTGACGGTTTTTAGAAAACATTTCCCCAAGTGGGTGCAACACATCGACCTGTAACTTCCCAACGGAAGGTCCAATCGAAGCCACTTTTCTTTCCATACATTGTGAAGACATGTGAGTACAATACAAAAATCTTTATTTATCCTTAAAACGCATCCGTGATTTTAGAAAAAAAAATCTGTTCAAAATTCGTCTTAATACCCGGCTCGTCATTAGACCCGGGACGGGAGCACTCTACATGCACCCAAGAGTTGTACCCTATATATATCCGCTTACCCACCCAATCCCACCTATCAAAGAACTCCATCAAATAAACTTTTAACACATTACACTGGGTACTGTTCTGAAATATGCTTAAGGAGCAACCAGCCCACCAAATTTTCGGCGCCACATGAATTCTGGAAGATAGGTGTCAAAGAGCTTCGAATGCATTGTCTTTTCTTCTCGCATCATCCGCTTACATGCACTCCACATGCCTTATACACCTTGCGTGTGTGCACCAGTGGCGGGATGAACAAAATACAGCGAGTGGTTCACTGTATGGTGTATGTGTCTCGTTGTTGCTGAAAGTTGATTGTAGGCACTCCATTCATCGGAGTATATAATACTCCCTGCATGTGGCTTTACGTGATTTGCAATAATTGGGAGCAATGTAGCTGCATCCCGATGAGCAACTTCTACCAAAAAACTGTCTCCACTGCCTCTCTCCATGCCCCCAAACACCCAAGACCATCCCCTGCTCTACCTCTGTTATATTTTCCCTTTCCAAATTTGCTCTCATCTATTTCGACATCGATACCTACCACCAATAACTGCTGGGTGAAAGATGAAGTATTGGATACAGATGTCCCGTACAAAGTTGTACCACTCGATTGCCGTAGCAGATCCAATCTGTTATATTCGGGGACGGTTGAACATAATTTTGGGATATTGTGTACTAACCTGTAGCTCATCTTGTGCTTAACCTACTGGCGTCTTGGTAGACCAGAGGTGTAATAACCGTAGAATTACTTGAATTTTCAATTTACTGCCTGAATATAATCTCACAATGTTTTTTAAACACTTCATTTGATCAACATCATACCCTCAAAAAATGTTCCTTTTCTTAGTGTCACTTCTTTTCCTTTGCATGGACATCTCCAACCCATTGTGTCTTTTCTCCAGGCGCATCCCTCTTCTACAGCTATAGAGTTTACTTGCTGATACAAGCTTCATTGTCTGACACCATCGTATATCGTCGACACATGATCCATGAGCTCGCGACTTAGGTCGAAATAGGTGACTGGATGAATAAGCGGATATACATAGGGTACAACTCCTGGGTGAGCCATCCTTGCAGTATTGCATATGCGCAAAACTGAAATCGAGCACGCAGCACATGCTAAGGTGGCAACTTTTCTACCTAGCAAAGTTATCAGGAAAGATTTAAAGCACCCATCTTAGAATGACTGATGTGTTAAAAGTGCTTTGATAGGTGTTAATAACTTGTTGATCGATTTGGATTAACTTAGATTGGGTGGGGGATTATAACCTTAGTGTAAGCACTTGGACTTAATTGTATTGCTGGCAAGCATATCTCTGCAATTTTATTCCTATTGATGCACACCAAATGTGGCTGATCAAATTTTGCAACCGCACCTTGTAAGTCGCTTTATCTGTGTGTGTGTGAGTGTAGGTGTGTGTGGGTGTAAGTGTGTATGGGTGTGTGCGCGCGCGCGTGTAGTGCATGATTACATGTCTGTTATACCCAGAGCTAAACCAATCTATCAGCAACCAAAACCCAGCAAAAGGTTCAACTTCCTGGCCAAGACACTTAGAGAAGATCTTGCAAGGGCCTTGTACAAAATTTGCCAAGATCTTGGGCTCCTGGGCAAGATCGTGGGCAAGATTGTGGCCTCATGGGCAAGATCTTGAACATATTGCCCAAGTGTCTTGGCCAAGAACGTTTTGCTGGGTAACGGTAGGCCATTTTTGTCTGCTAGAGGAAAGCCATTTTGTGTCAGCTACCTGGAGGTAAGCCATTGTGTGTGAGCAAGCCAGAGGTAAGCCATTGTGTGTCAGCAAGCCAGAGGTAAGCCATTGTGTGTCAGCAAGCCAGAGGTAAGCCATTGTGTGTCAACAAGCCAGAGGTAAGCCATTGTGTGTCAGCAAGCCAGAGGTAAGCCATTGTGTGTCAGCAAGCCAGAGGTAATCCATTGTGTGTCAGCAAGCCAGAGGTAAGCCATTGTGTGTCAGTTACTCAGAGGTAAGCTATTGTGTGTCAGCTACCCAGAGGTAAGTCATTTTGTGCCAGCTACCTAGAGGATGTTGATGTTGAGTCCATTAAAAAGCTCCGTGCTTCAGTACCAACAGTGCCACTACCGCTACCAGAGACCTTGAGCTCTTTGGGCGCAGGCTTGGATGACTCAAGTGAAGGCCATGAGCATCCGCAAGAAGAATGGATCCGGACAGTGTACCAAAAGAAACAGCTGCTGAGCATTAAAATGGCAACAGCGTCTTGTGGAGTTGGAGGGACAAGCCATGAGATTCCTCACCACTCACCAGAACCTGCTCGTCCTTCAAGCAACGTTAGCTCTGATGCGGACTGATGCCATCTTTCTCTTTGTCTCATTCTAATGTTTAGCCTTGTGATCATATAAAAATCATTTGAGAAATCACTTATGAAATCGTGCGTTTGATTCTACACGGGATTCACTATACTAAAATCGTGTGCAAAATCACTTAGTGATTTTTTGTGGATTTTACAATGTATATAACAATTAATTCGTAATAAAAAATATTCTGCGTGATTTCTGCTTGATTGTCCAATAGATTTTTGATTGATTTAACTATGAAATCAATCATTGATATACCACGTGATCCCGAAAACACATCAATTCATAAATCAAGGCTTAATATCTATGGCTTGATTCACCGCATTTTTTCCCTGTGAAACAGTTTCTCAAGGGCTCCGACCTATTTGTATGTCTTCCTACTGGTAAGTGTAAAAGTCCCTCTGCTATTGGCTGCTTCTAGGCTGTGTGACACGTTCAGAGGCAGGTCGGGATCCCTAGTGTTGGTTAAGCATGTTGAAGCACTCCAAGCAGAGGTACTTCGCCACGTGTCCACTATCGGAAAGTGCCGAGTTTACGCTGTCGTGCTCAAAAAAAGAATTGAATACTTTCCGCAGAAGTGGAAGCGTGTAGCTTGTGGAAGCACTGTGTAGTCGTCTCCTGGAGCCAACCACGGTCTGCTTTTGACACACCACGCATAGCGGTTCACCCATTGCAGTCATCAGCTATTCATAGCCGTGTTATATTTATACGCAAGTAAACATTATGTACATGTACATGTACGCGAGTGTGCGTAGCGGTGATGTAATCCACCCGCAGCTGCGATAAATTGGGTCTGGGCACGAAACAAGGCAAGCTACAAAGCAGCGCGTTACACTGTGTACACAAACCCTTATCCTATCGACCGTCATACCGCGACAGAACAAAATATCATTATATCAACGCTAACTGTAGACGTAGCCGGATACTTACAGTTCGCTTCACAAACGACATGGAGCCAGAAAACACACGACCACTGAAAAAGGAAAACACACACACACAGACACACACACACACACACACACACACACACATATAATAGCTTTTTGCGGAACAATGTAGCAAGGTAAGAAAGCAAATAATACTGTACGAGTGATTGCCCCCCCCCCCCCCCCCCCCCCCCCCCCCCCGCCTTCCTCCCGACTGTACAGTTGTCATACGGGTGATGGTTTTGACAGTATCCTACCATTCTTCAATTGCCGGGTGTTCTGCTCTGATGCAGCCCCTGATAAACAATAGGGAGCACACGCGGCTGGACAAAAAGTCGATAATTAGACAATACCGTAATTTACAAAGAACCAAAACCAAAAGTAATATCATATCTCATTATACTGTTCATGTTTTGCGAACCACAAATCATACTTACTTTGAGACGTTTAGTAAAAATAAATAGCATCTGCAAATGCTGTAACATATCTGTAAACAAAACCATCGACGCAAGTACAAGCATTATTATCAGTGATATGCGCAGCTCGTTTTCACGCCCATGTGTCTTTGGCGGGAAAAGAGAGGGTTACTTTAAGCGTGCGTAGTGGAGGAACCAACCGATAGAAAACGTTTGGCGAGCAATAACGCTCATCAGCACACATGGGGAAACACATATACAACACACAGAACTAGCCACGATTTTTTTAAACCTGTGATCTAGACGTGAGTTTTTTATGAATAAAAGGGGCAGTATTGTATGGGGATCCACGTAATGAAGATAAACCCGCGATGCAGAGCGTATGGCCGCTTCTTGACGGAGGCTAGAGAAACAAGGGGAAAAAGGAGTTCATACATGTGCAGAGAGTTTGCAGACTCATAGATAATATATATATTATCTATGGCAGACTCAGTCTGTGCAATTAACACAGGCAATGGATGGAAATTATCTGAAGAGTACATAGTTTACTTCGCTCTTTTGATTGGACAGTGCACACAGCAGTTGTCTGCAAGAAGGTACCATAAAATAATTATGTGTACTGAATTGATGCATGTATACATGTATGTATACATGTAAGTTTACACTACCAAAACAACGAACCACAAAAGTCAGGTGGTCAACCAGATCCGCACAAAATTGTTGCTGGCAGTCGAGCAGTTGCCCCTCCCATCCAAATGGGATTTTCACTGGATGTGGAGCAGCTGTGGTGTCCCATATGTCTAATGATTGTGAGCCAACCACTGGAGCTTGGAGCTACCATGTAGGGCATTGGTATGTACTGACTGTACCGTACCATCCAGTGGTTCATGGCATAGGTCAAACTCAGATTATCGTACAGCTGGTGGAAGACATGAGACAGTCTGTAGAGAAGATGGTAAGGTTTAAACAAACACTGATTGAAAGCACGCAAACAGAAGGAGGAAATAATCAACAGCACCAAAGTGACTGACAAGGAATTTGCTGGTCTCTTTGTCAAGCGATTGGATGAAGCCCTCCAATCTTTTAACATCCATAGGCAACAATACTTAGGTAGTGTGTTAGTTGGCAACCATATACACAAGACCCTGTAGGTATAACTAAGAATAAAATATTCTCAGAGAGCGTATTGGCATGGCAAACACATATTGGATTCGGTCTCATGGGGTGAGAAAGAAGCCAATCCATTCATACACCTTGCAAAGGATGTACCATTTGGTACCAGATCCTGTGAAACATTTGTTGCTCATTGTTAAGGAGCACTTACTGATTGCAGTTCTACAAAATGTGGCGCCTCCTCCTAATAATAATCCCGCAATTCAGGATAGACTTCAACAGT
Organism: Ephydatia muelleri; assembly: GCA_013339895.1. NCBI lineage: Eukaryota > Metazoa > Porifera > Demospongiae > Spongillida > Spongillidae > Ephydatia > Ephydatia muelleri. The sequence continues at coordinate 7,871,898 of JABACO010000008.1, read as the reverse complement.
AAGTATCGCTGGTAAAAAAAAATCGTGGCTACAAGAACATACGAGAACTAGATAGTACATTCTGTTAGCTTTAATTTCTAGCTTGAATTCAAACTTTCTATCGGTTGGGAACGTGGAAAACACACTTCGAAGAGGAAGGGTACGTCGAGGGTTACCCGCTTTCAACAGCCATAACTTGCCGTGGCAAGTATTGCTGGCCATAATGACTTGCATCAAAAAGAGAAAACTGTAGCTTCTTTTGTAATCTGCTTTTAAATGGCGCTTGTAGCCATCCCGTCTTTTGTACCAGCTCACGTTTTCAGCTCTCCAGGTTGTCAAGGGCGTTGCTATAGGCATTACGCAATCATTTCAATTTTTCGGATTACATACTTTTTGTCCACAAAATATATGGCCGCAAACGCCTGTGAGCACTGATGGATAATAACTATCTATGATTTAACCTTTTATTGAAATCAGAGATTCTATATATTATCTCTGTTGAAATGGACGTTGCGTGTGACAACTTTTGAACCGATCGGCTGAAACTTAGTAGTCGGTCGTATCAGTGGTTAGGCTACACGCCAATGCCATCTGATCATTAGTACGACATTGGAAAAGCGTCTCGCGCTTGGATCAACGTATTCAACAGAGACGCTCTAGTTGATATGGACGCTGTGGACTCAGGCAAATGGAAACTTTTACAAAGTAAGTATTTGGGAGTGGCACTAAGCGTTAGTAAGGCTTATTATCCTCGCGGATTGTTTAGAAGGGTGTGTTGTCTGTGCGCTGTTATTTGTGGTATTGAAAAATTATAATTCTTTTTAGTGCCTCCTACAGAATGTAGCCATGTTTGATAATCTTTCTCAAAAGTGAATCTATATAACACGCATTTTGCAGCGAATCGTTATTTGGGGCTAGCATTAGCAAACGGCACAGTATCTACACAAAAGCTCTGGTTTACTTGGATATAGTGTAACACTGGTTTGCAAAGTAAGTATTTGTATGTGGGCGCTAAATCTGTTGATAGATGAGAAGATATAGATAGTGTGAAAACTTTGTGGGAGACATGTGTGTTGATTGCTTTTAGAGGATGAGCATTTAGTATAGACCTGTAATATCTTGTCAATGATCTGCCTGTGAAAGTGTGGGAACGGTAAATAGATTAGATGCCAGTCACACATACTTTAGACATTACATAGTTATACAAATATCCCTCATAACTCTAACTCTTGTGTCATGTTTGTTGTATTGTAACATGTGGTGGCTAGTACTATGATAGATGGAAATGCACATATCTAAGTAGATAGTTCTTCATGGTACAAATGGAAACAATAAGTTCCATCATCTTCTGTCAGACAAAGGTGCACTTTGCAGGTGTCACATAGTTTCCCTTTTTTTGTGCCCTTATAAGGAGCAGTACTTACATCTTCTCATGCCTTTTTTACTTTGCATTCTGTTCTATACTAAGTGGTGTGGTAGTAGCATGTGTGCATGTGCTGGCTTTGTTGCTGGACGACCTGGAGCCTTGCAGCTATTGTAATTGCCAATCAGCTGTTTAGCTAAATCTAGTCTGAAGCTGCTTCATTAGCATGTATTGTTTTATGCAGGAACGGCCTTTGAAGGGAATCATTGCCTCGTCGACAACTACATCTCTTCCTGGGATGTAGGATGAGGCAAGAGCACTACCTACTTTGTCAGTGACTGGCCGTACTTTTCCAAGACGGTCGTGGATTGGCTCAACTCTCGCTGGTCTTGCTGTTATCGGTGAAATGGAGGTACCTACTGATGCTCTGGAATCTGCTTCGGGAGATGCGACTGGGAATGGGCTCATAATGGAAGTCACACCAATAGTCTTTGACCTCTGGCATTTGGAATGCATTGATAGCAATGGGAGTACTTGATTGCTCCTACTCAGCTGTCAGTGCAGAGGTACGTAGAGAGCTCCTTGCTGGGCTATGTGCAGGGACCTCTGCATACAGCAGGTCTACATGCAGAGCTGCGTACAGGGCTGTGTACAGGGCTGTGTGTACAGGATTGCGTACAGGACTGTGTACAGGACTGCGTACAGGTCTGTGTACAGGACTGCGTACAGGGCTGTGTACAGGGCTGTATCTACAGGATTGCATACAGGTCTGTGTACAGGGCTGTATGTACAGGACTGCGTACAGGGCTGTGTACCGGACTGCGTACAGGTCTGTGTACAGGTCTGTGTACAGGGCTGTGTACAGGTCTGTGTACAGGACTGCGTACAGGGCTGTGTACAGGGCTGTGTACAGGGCTGTGTACAGGACTGCATACATGACTGCGTACAGGGTTGCATACAGCAGTTCTACGTGCAGAGCTGCATGCCGAACTGTTCATGACCACACCTTCATTTCTTAGGACTCTTTGGCTGGTAGTCAATTCTAGAATATGTTACAGCTGGTCATCAGTTCGCTTCCTCGCCATCATTTCTATCATACTGATCATCACAGGTGAACCTGTCCTGCAGCCCCCTCTTCATCACTGGATTCCATAGTGTTGCTGCTTAGCTCAACTACAAACCAGTTGAAGTGATACCTTAGAACTTACTGGGTACTGTTATTGTGATCATATCTTCCAGCAGGTCTTCACTCATCGTCGCTACCAGAAGTCATAGGCTAGTAATTGAACTCTAGGACTTCCTCCGGGTTGAACGTAGCTCTCCGTTTACTCATACTAATTCTATTCAGCGCTCGTTACCACACAGGGGCGTGTACATAGTATCTACAACGCTCTCCGTAACTACCTTTTGCCTAAGCAAAAAAAAAAAACACGGTGTCATCTGTTACCAACCCTCGAATGCCGCCACTTGTGTTTCACCGATTTAGGTCCATGATTTACTACGTAACACATCGATCTAGGTGTTGTCGTATAGCGGGACATGAACTAAAGGCCGGCATATACACGGGTCGACTTCCTGCCGATTTGTCGCATGCAACTAGACAATTGTGGGATTTTGTGGTTTGGTCGACTCGTGTATGATACGAGTCGATTTGTCGTTAGCAACAAGTCGATTAGAAAGCCTTCCTTCCTATTTTGCGATGACAAATCGCGACATCAAAGAGATCTACCGCACTGTTAACAAAATGGCGTCGTTTGTTTGGACCAACGCAAAGGTAGAGAGATTTTGGAAACAAAGGAATGTTTGTTTGTATTTGTGTGGATCACAACTTAATGATGCATGCATGTTTGCTGCACTTGTGACCATATAAGTACATTACATATTTGATAACTTGACTACTGCATGTAGTAATTATGTTTCTTCTGAAGAGCATTGTTCAGATGACTTCACTAATGCTATTTACTCCCAGAACAGGAATGTGTATCCCACTTCAGTGTAGTGGTTCACATGCATGTCACTGAATTGCATGTACAACATGGTATTCAAAGCAATTCTTTGTAATATAAGCACAACACTGACATGTATCCTATATACATTCCTATATACATGTATGATTATAGGGTTGTGTGAGAATATGCATGTATATATGCACTAGGCGTTCAAAGAGTTAAAAAGGAGAGGAATAAGATTTAGATTGCAGGACACTGGAAGTAGAACACCGTGTCTTAGAATAGTTTGTTTATAGTATACTATACACACGCTAGCTCAAAGAAATATCACTTTTTTTATTCTTGCACAAATAGTTAACCTTGTGCTACTGGCATCGGTATTTGGGTTATGGTGAAGACGGCTTGCATTGCATTGTCGCATTCAATGTTGTTAAGAGAGGACAAAACAGCACGTTACAATGTGTACACAAATCCTTATCCTATCGACCGTCATTCAGCGACAGAACAAAATATCATTATATCAACGCTAACTGTAGACGTAGCTGGATACTTACCGTTCGCTCCACAAATGACATACAGCCAGAGAACACACGACCACTGGAAAAGGGATGTGAACTATGAAATCGGGCCATGACAGATCGGGATTTTAACTGATTATACGTGGAAGACGCAAATTTGCTTACGCAGCCACTGACCGTGTACAACACCAGTGGTTATTGTGTATAGACGAGTGATTGTTCAGGGGCGGCGCGCGCGGAAACTGTTTAGCATTGGTGCCGCAGGCTACGGGGGCGGATCTAGGAAATTGCGTGCGGGAGGGGGCACCGCTCCCGCCCAGCTAGGGGGTATGGGGGAGCGCCGTAAGCTCCTTCATCGGGGCCTGGGGCGGAGCCCCAGAAGCCAACGTATTTTGCGTTGAAAAAAAACTCCGAAAACTATGCAAAAATGCGATGGCCAGGATTGATGAACTTTGTAATGTTCTACTTAAATTGCCAATTTCAGTATCTTAAGGGTCAAATCCAAGCCAAAAACTAATTCAAAGCATGGCATCTGTGCTCTCACTCCAATGATTTGTCCTTTCACATCTGGATCAACCCTAGAATCCACGCATTTCAGCCACAATTGCTTCAGTGCTTCGTAGTTGTGTCGTATACTTGCTATTACATCTCCTCTGACTGTCCACCTAATTGGGCAAAACGATCGAATGTTGTTTGTTGGCATAGGGCCTTCATCTTCCATTGGATTAGACACTTTTATGTCGTGAAGGGCAGCACTTCGTTATGGGGAGAAACGAAATAGCTTACTCACTTCAAAGGCCACATCCAAGGCATCCCTACACACTTTATTGTTTTTAAGTGCAGCAAGGTTGAGGGAGTGCCCATAACAATGGGTGAACAGAGCCCGAGGTTCTCTTTGCAAAAAGTGTGATTGGACACCAGTTTTTGATCCAGACATATTTGCAGCACCATCATAACACTGACCGCGGCAATTATGGATTTTTAACCCTGCCCGTAAGAGCACATCTTCCAAAGCATCTGTGAGTGTCTTGGCATCAATAGTGCCAACGTTGTACACCCCAATCACATTCTCAAGATCTTGCAATAATTCATCCACCCATCTAATGCACACCACAAGCTGCTCTTTGTAAGAGATGCTTTTGCTGACATCTCTTAAAATACCAAGGGCCACGATGTATAATACTTCATTCTGGATGTCATGGGATGTGTATGTATTGGTTTTCTTCTTCATCCAGTCACCTAAGCCAGGAGTATCAATAGCCTGTAAGTTGAGCAGCTGAATAAAATTACTGTCAGTCTCATCCTCATGACCCTTAGAGGCAAATCTTGCCTGGCAATAAATCTGATGTTCCGAAGAATGATCCTTAAAAAAGCCCGCCTTGTTTTCAGATTTTCCCGCTGGTGTTCAGTACTTAACAGCTCGCCAATGTCGGCCGTGTTTCCCTTGAACGTTAGTATTGCTTCACTATGGCAGGAAGTTTTCACGTGTTTCTTGAAGGCTTTGGTCGCATCTCTCCAATTGGTGAAACCTCTTGTGATAAAGGCTTGATCTCGTTTGGTACTACCTAGAAATTTCCTTCATGTTCAGCTTGCATGCAGATGTAACAAAAAGCTGCATCAGATGCTCTGTTGTAGTGCAGACAATCAAACTGTTGACACCACTCAGCTCGAAATGAGCGTTCTTCGCTATGTTTTCCAAACTTTCGTTTTGAAAAACAGTAACTAGCGCTTGGTTGGAAGGAGTGAATTTATTGATTAATCGTGGGGCAGCGCTAAAATGATTGACTAAGATCCGATCATGTGGTTTTTATGTTTATTATTTTGTGAACTGAGCGTACAACTACGTATGCACCCACACACAACACTAAGTCCACTCAGCGTATACAGCTACGCTCTACCAGCGACTAGCTAGCTACACACAAAACTGAAAATACAGGTATAGCTCAATCAGAGACAATATATACTAATTATCATCTCTGGCTCGAAAGAGTTGGGTCAATCACAACCGCTGCAAAGCGAAACCTCACAAGATCACCAAAAGAATAGTCTCTCTGAAATATTCCACGCCATGCGGTATATACAAGTACGGACGTATCTGATACCATGCATGGAAAAACGATAAACATATTACAATTCCGCGTATAATCGGTTAAACAGGCACCCATAACGAATGATGACAGCTGCAAGCTTACCATTAACGATTCTGGGTAGTATTAGAAAGAAGACGAAATGAGATATCTGCGTTCTGGCTGACGCTGGTCGAGGGCGTAATGTAACTTGAAGCCCTGCTAGCTACTGACGTCATTAATAAATCACATCCACCAGATTTAAGAGTACAGAACTTGTAACTCTAAAAATCAATGCCCATATATGGAAAATCTGAACAATGGATAAGTGTGCACAACGCCCTTTGATCGACATGAATTAAATCTGATGACTAACATGGGAGCACAATATCATTTCGATAAGTAATGAGAGGTGTAAAAAAAAAAACAGGCAATGCCTAGATCACTAGAGGGCACTATCATTTAATTGAGAATAAGACGTACTTCAGAGTATCCCTAATCATGCAGATTTGATCAAACTCCTAATACCATTTCTGAAACTTATCTACTGCTGTAAGCAGTCTTCGCAACAGTAGCAATAACTACAGCAACCTAACACAATTTGCACAAATTGCAACCAGGTCTGCAAGGGTCACCCTTTTTCTAAAAAAATATCAAATGATGCCAAATATTTAATTGATTAATTCTCAATGCAGTAAATATATACGAGTGCATACATGTACAACATGGAGAAAGACAAGTACTGGCTATGGATCACTTGTATTTAAAATGGTTACCATGACGAGTAGTGATCGAGGTCAACTGAACAGGGGTGTAGCTTAAATATCTATACATTTAGCAATTTGTGGCTGGCTGATGGGTACTGTTGCAACTTCAATAGGCTTGATGAGTTCAACATTTCTCTTGTTCCAAATAATGATGGTCTTTGTAAGTTCATTGTGCAAAGTTCAAGTTGACCAAGCTACATGTACGTACCAACATAAACATCCAAGCATTGCCACAAAGAAACTATTTTTAAGCATAGAGTAAAGTAAAAAAAGGGAGAGTGGAATGATGATTTCATAACAGCAGGAGCATGCACAATTATCTGTGCAAAATGCATCACAACTAGACTTGCAAGGGCCGTTTGAACTCACCAATAATACATTTGCACTTCTTTTTCTTCTGTCTATTACAAGTACCCGTATGGCATTGATTGGTCATCTTTTTTCCTTTTGAATGAATTCTTGTTATTTTTGAATTGTTTCTAAATGCATTGATGTGCAGAAACGTAAGGTGTATTGTGAACTCGAAGCATGTGACTGTCGCTGTCATGATACCAAAATCAACGATTTTATAACTATTATAAACTATTGGTTTGTAGGATCCTATCAAACCACACTGTATCATTACAGTAGCTTGCTTATCGCACTACCAATCCTACAACTTAACAGATCACTTTCGCGATTGAGGTTTTCTTTTTATTTACTAGTGTAAATGGGGCCACTTCTGATATTTGGACTTGAGCATGCACCACAAATTTGATGTCAATATTTTATAAGAAACCATGGCTATACTATGGCTCTTATACCATTGATGTAAGAGGCAGTGGCAATGTTAGATAGGTTTGAAACTATTGTTTTGGGTGCTAAGTGGGTGTGAGAAAATGTTCACTCTATTTGCATGTTCATATAGGGTTGGAGTGCCTAGAACCTGCCCAACCTCTCTTATAAATCGTGTACAATAACTTTTATTTCCCAGGATTCTTCCATGTAATCAATGCATTGAGGTGCTACAGCAATCCTTTGTGGAATAGCTGGAAAAATAGCCAGAAAGCAGCCATTGGAAAGGCTCCATTCACTTGTTCTGTAACAAAATATTAACTCTTATTTAATGCACACAACAAACCAAACATGCATACCAATTACTGGTTGGGAGTATTTATGAACATGTACCAATAAGTCAAAAATATAAGTGATGATGGTAAATTGACAATAAGTTCAACTCTAGACAAGCAGTTCAATACATATATACATCTAAATCTAAACCAGCATACCCTAGAATGGATGCAGCATTGCCTCTCAGCACTGCAACAGTTATTTGTTGGAAAAGGTAGATTTGGACTTCTTTATCCGTTTGCAACTCGTATAATTTCAACAAGAATAACACAGAAAGTGAAACATTATGTTCACACCTTTGTGGCTAACTAGACTGTCATAGTTACATAAAGTAAGATCACTATGTAAGCAGCTACAGCATAAAGTGACTAAATTAGTAGTCTGATAATAGTGTTCTGGTGGCAATCAATTTTACACTTGCAAATAGCTCTTCTGGAGCTCAATGTACAGGTTCTCTCCAGCCTCTAAAGAGGCACCAACCATTCCTGCATTGGGGTGGATGAGGTGGACATCACTTGGAATTGCAAGGACAAGCTCTTCACTCTGACACAAGGACTGGTAGATTTCTCCGAAAAATGGACGAGAATGTGTCTCCGGGTTCCTGCAAATGTAACTTTGTATCAACGAACGAAAACACAAATGCATGTTTTATATGTTATTACCCTTTGCAGTTAATTGGGTTGATTTGTACATCAAATTACAGGCTCCTAAATCCTGCTAATATACCATGTATTAGCTGCCATTCACAATAGACACATTGAATGTAGAAAAATGGTCAAAACTTTAACACAAACCAATTTCCACACTGTCTGATGTTTTACAATAATGAATTCTGATTTTACCTCTTTGGACACAATGATCGCTCATATATGCATGCATGCATATACACACAACTGTTATGAATTCTACATAACAATGTAAGTAAGATACATGTAGATCGCAACTTCAGGGTGCATGCATGCATGCAGATGTTTGCTGCACTTGTGACCTGAAGAACACATTGTTTAGATGACTTTACTAATGGTATTTACTCCCAGAACAGGAATGTGATCCCACATTAGTGTAGTACAACATGTTTAAAATGACAGTTCACTCCATCTCCACCTGCAGTTCATAATAAGTATGATTTGGTACAACCTTATGTGCGAGGTAATAACGGACACGCAAGATGCGCGTACACCCCAATGCCCCTCCTGGGTTTCACTTCAGCATCTACATGGCTGGTGTACATGCATGTCACTGAATTGCATGTATGTAAATGTATAATATGGTATTCAAAGCAATTTTTGTAATAAACACAACACTGACATGCATAACACAGATGATTATATGGTTGTGTGAGAATGCATGTATATATGCACTTGGCGTGCAAAGAGTTAAGCATGACTAGCATGATGTTTATGGAAACATTTGCATTATAAAGTTGCAAAAATGACTTGCCATCATTGAATCATCAAATGGTAGATCAGCTGTGGACATCCAGGAGGTGGTGGGAGTCTGTAGCCTGAATCAACCTTTTGAACAACCTGCAAATGGAACAGCTCCAAGATATACTACACTACAAGTGTCTACACACAACAACCTACTTCTGCATTGCTCTTCCCTTCAAAAGGCTTCACACCCATGCTCCATATCTCATACAGCAGGCACCCATAGCTCCACACATCACTGGCAGTGGAGTACTTCTTGAAGTGGATAGCTTCTGGAGCTGTCCACTTGATGGGAACCATTCCTCCATGGGAAACATAATATGTGTCATCAGCCAGGTCACGCGTCAATCCAAAATCAGCAATCTGAGGGTTAAATATTGGAGGCTCAATTTTATCATGCTTATTTGATTTGAAGATGACCTTGCATATGCAGTCCTTTGTAACAAGTATGTTTCTTGCAGCAAGGTCACGATGGACAAATGATTTGCTAGAGAGATATTTCATTCCTGCTGCTGTCTGTTTTGAGTAGTTTAGAAGACTCAAAGGAATGTCAGGTTGTGTCATCTGTCCAGGACTGGGATAGAATGAGATCAAACATGTACCTATCCAACCACATACTTACTCTGGCTTCATTGTACCAAGGTGTGTTCTTAGATCCTTTTTAGTGGCCAACTCCAGCACAAGCATTATCTGCATGCAGGGAATTGTGCTAATTGAAGTATACAAATTATATCACTTACAGGTTCTCCATCAAGGACAATGCCATACAGTTGAATAACGTTAGGATGTCTGAACTGGGCCATGATGGCTGCTTCCTGCAGAAACTTGACCTTAGCATCTGGCTGGGTTATTGTAGAATTGAGAGTCTTGATGGCAACATCACACCTTCCTTTGGAGCCATTCCATTTTCCCATTTGAACCCCACCAAACTGACCACTTCCAAGCATTTCGTTAGCTCTGGTCAAAGTTATGAAATGGTTTTTAAATGCAGCAAGTAAACTACCTTAGACACAATTGCAACAGAGAACGCAGACCCCTGAAGCACAAAATAAATAATACCTGTAAAGGGTTTTGATGCCACTAGCTATCACTTTTAATCTTAGACCTGCTTCAATACTTGAATAACAATCATAAAATACAGGACCAAGTTGTAAGTGCTGTCTGTCATTTGCAGCAGGCTGAACCACCATCTGGTAAGTGCCAATACTAACACTAAAGCCATCCTTGCCAGACGTCAATTTTAACTAAATTGTATTTAATGTTCCTCTACTACCATCAGCTCTGCTAACCACAAGACTCAAACATTCTTCATAGGCCAATGCCAAACCATCCTCTGTCTTTTGCTTTGTATTTAATGTTTCTTTATACCATATGTAATAATTTTATCTACCTGATACTCACAGTATTCAAGCGTGAATCTCTATAGGCTTACTGAATCTGGTGTCTTGGGATCTTTTTCAAATTTGTGGACTCCAATTGCACATATAGCTCTTCCTCATGTGATGCTGGTATGATGTAAGGGTTACAGTCTTCCTCTAGATAATCGTAATTAACCTGCAGTAGGAGAGCATGAGATCAGTGATATGAATGCATGTAGTCACTGATCTGTTGTACGAAGCCATGTTTCTCATGAAAACCCAATCCATTCTGCCATATTGAGTGTTATGTGAACTAGACATGCAAAATTGCAAATACACTTCTTCACCCATAATCACTAAATTTCAATAATCAATACAATTCAGCTCTAGCTGGATGATATAAAATCACTTGAACTAAAGTATCAATGTAGTCAAGAGCTATCTCACTTGAGAGTTGTCATTCAGAAGTTCATAAGTGGCATAGGGAATAACAGCTCTCATAGGATCAATGTTATTCCTGTGAACGTTGGGGGGAGATCCCACATTATCTGCAAACATGAACATGAGGCATGAATAATAATCTCTCACATTGCTTTTTGTGAACAGTTGCTATTTTAAAACAAGTCTATCAATTGTATATAATATTTAAAATCAACACAGCACAAGGTAGTTTAGCTCTTTGAACATCAAGTGCATATAAACATGCATGCTCACAAAACGAGAATTATCTGCCTCACCATTCATGCAGTGCTATGTGTTATGTTGTGTTGATCAAAATATGCATACAAGTGCAATGCTGACATGCATGTAACCCCATAACTAGTCATACAAATATGTGGTCCTGGTGTAAGCACATTTTGTGTGTCCATTATAACCCACTGCACCTTTTGTTGCAACAACCCATAATGCAAACTTGCAAAAGGGGGAAGTGAACTGGCATGATATACTACACTGATCTGGGCTACGCATTCTTGTTCTTGGAGTATTAAAGTGATGCATTAGTGGAGTGAAGTGAGGTCATCTGAATAATGGGGTTCTTTAGCCAGTGTAAGAGGCATGCATCATTGAGTTGTGACTGATCAACACATTTTAGCACGCAATATCTAACTCATGCGTGAATGGTGTAACGGTTGTGTGTACGTGCATGCATATACACACTTGGCGTTCAAAGAGTTAGAATATGGATGTCATTGCGCAACACATTCCTATGCTTGAAAATTATGCTCAAGGAGATTGCTCTGTTGTGAATGGAGATGGTTATCTTCCTTTCTTACCGATCGATTTCAGCAAGTTAATATTGGTCAGTTTATGTCTTCTTGTCTACCTAGTGTTCCTCAAGGCTCAGTGCTCCGTCCCCTTTTGTTTCTCTATATTTCAATGATCTACCTGATTGCTTGGTTTACAACCAGCTCAATCTAAAATATTTTCAGATGATACTAAACACTATGTTGCTCACTCTTCTGATTCAGTTTCGCCTTTATCCTAGTGTTGTGTACTGGTCCCAAATCTGGCAGCTTAATAAAGCTTTTCAGAAATGCAATGTAATATCCTTGGGGCATGTCTCTGCCAACATTTCTTACTCTTTGGGTGGTGTGCTGTTAAACAGAGCTAGAATAGTTGTGACCTGGGTGTTCATATCTTCTCATCTGACTTTAAACCCAGTCTATTGCTGCATAGTCTTTCCAAAGGTGTTATCCTTTGCTTAAAGGTCTTCACATGCTTGATATCTCTACTCTTTGCCGACTTACGTCAGACAATACACCTGTAAGTAATCCATAGTTCACAAATGACATTGAATGTGTTGAGCGTCTTTTCACCAGTGCAATATTTAAATCATTAAAACTGCTTAATATGAGTTATGCTGATTGTCTCATCAATTAGGATTTTCATTCATTGGAATATTGTGGAGTGTATTTTGATCTCCTGATGAGTTTTAAGATTGTGAAAAACCTTGTGGATCTAGATGCATCAGCCTTCTTCAACATCAACTTGTCACCATATTGTACAAGAGGTAACTCCATCAAATGTAGTCCTTTGTCATTGCCTTTCCATAATTTTCGCTCCAATATCTTCTCTGTTAGACTTATTTGCATATGGAATTCATTACCTGATACTGTTGTCACTGATATACCGAACAAATATTCAGATCAAGACTTCATAGCATTAATTTGTCCCCTTTTTGCCCGTTTCAGTACTAGGCAGTCACCAATACCCACCTTTACGCAATAAAGCTTGCCTTCTTTCTGTATCAGCCCCCATCTTAATGGCTTACTGAGGTACCTACAATGGAGTTAGGTTTGCACCTGGACCTAAGTGATTTTTGTGTAGCAATCCAGCTGGGGTTAGGTGTGGACACCTCCGGGGGGGGGGGGGGGGGGGGGGGGGAGGGGGGGGGGGGGCTTTCATGTCCTCATTGCAATGATATAGATTTGGACCCATTAGGTCACCATGCAGTTATGTGTAGGGCGAGGGGGTGATGTAGTTCTCCTCCATTACGATCTGCGGGATATATGTACACATTATTGCTATACTATTTATTTTAATGAATCTACAGTTCTGCTTACAAACACAACTAATCAACCTACAGTTCCACTAACCTACCCTTGGACAGCTTCCCTTCCCATGATCACCAGGGACATGTTGAGGGGGCTATAGATTTCAGACAACATTTTGGGTTTGGGGATGGCCTGGCTGATGGAAAGCAGAGAAGCGAGTCGAGAAAAAACACTCTGAGCCTCCTTCCCCCAATTGCCATACGTTTCCACAGCTAAGGGGATGCATAATCATCCCCACTCCTGGCACTTGATATCATTGGCTGCATGCTTTCTGCATTCAGCAGCATATGCTGCTGCCCCCACTGATGCACTGGCATTGTTCAGGGATATGGGAGTAAGGGGTGAAGTGACTGTAATGTCAAAGGCTGCTGGCTTTCGCCTGTCCCATCCCTGAGCCAGGATGTCTGCAGGACAGAAGTTGATATGGTCCCTAGCTAAGCCATACCTTACTTCAACCCGCACAGAAAGTTGGGCTCGACGACAGAAGTTGGCCAAGATATCTCGTAAGCGGTTGTGCCGTGCAACCACATCACCACCATGTCTACAAGTAGCTGCATGGTGACCTAGATGGTCAAGGGCAATGTTGGGACAAAGAGGGCAGAGGGAGCCACGCGACGTGTCAAGACCTAACCACCATCTAAGAGCTACCTGGCATTCAGCAGAGTCCAGATGCAAATCCAGACCAGTAGAAGGGATTACTGAAATCCAAGAACCTGCATGAGGGGCAGTTATTATTACTATTATTTTTTATAATTTAAGCAGAGCAGATGAAGGACTTTTTTGTGTAACTTATGTCTGTTATTATTATTATTTTATTTTATTATTATGAATAAGCAGTAACATACATAAGATAATATAGCACGCAAATAACACAGGTTAGCTCATAGGGGCTCAATCCTACTATGGATGGCCAAGGACACCTATCTCATGAGGCAGATGTTTAGTCTGCAAAATAGGTCATGTATGATGACCGACTCTGGCTTGGAGCAGTAGATTGCCAGTCTAGATGCCAACAGAGCCTAATTCTTCACAGCCTTTTGACCCCACGCACCATAGGTCTCAACGACCAAAGGGATACAAACCCAACCTAGACCTACACATTTGCTACCATTACTGTGTGATTCCTGATCTCAGAAACCTGAGCAGCTGCTCCTCAACACACACAAAATGACAACTAAAATTAATCACTTAACCCAGAACAATTCTTGGAGATTGTGTCTGATGATGATGATTATTAGTATTATTAATTATTATTGAAGGTATGAGTGTGTGTCGTGCTTTTGTATGATGACTAACTATTAACATGCGGCAGGTATGTGCTGGATAGTGCTCCTCCATATACACAAGATCTGGGATAACTGAACTCTGAAAAACATAGACACATTTTTATAGCATTTGAGACACTTTGATTTAAGCAAGTAGTTTTCGAAATCTAATGGAGGCCAGTAATCAAATTCAGATAGAAAAAAATCCTTATATCATTTCTTTTTTTAATGCTAATAAACTCCATGCCTCAATCTTTTGGTTGCATTGTTGAGTGCGTAGTTAATTAAGCATAATAATATGATTACCAAGTAACACAAAACATTTTCATAATCAGTCTTCAATAATAAGTTAAGGTTACAGTGTATGCACAGCAGCAGATCATGATAGGATGGTGTGAGAATGATTTTTGTTATGTTGCAGCACAGCTGAAGCCTACATCAGTAAGCATGCACTCAATGGATGGCTAGTCTAGATAACAATTCAGATCTGTAGGTGTATTAATCTTTTAATCTAATTAACAAGGGTTATTTAATATATAATATGTACAATGACACCTTGCTGAGCAGATGTCAATGCACATGTGCATGGTTTCAGCCACTAGCATTATCACTCACCCAGGCCATCTGTAGTAGGCTGTGTTGGTGTCCTCCTTTTCCTTCGTAGTGCACCTTTACGTACCAGTATGATGATAACAATTGCAGCAATTGAAGCCACAGCAATTGCGATGATGACAATGACACTGGCAATAATAGCTGGATTTGGAGACAAAATAGTGCTGTGTGGATGCGTTGCAAAACTGCTACTCGTAATAATTATAATTATAATAATATATTTAAAATAACAGTCGCCTCAGCCTCACCCTCATGAGGCAGAATGCCAGGGCAATTTTGGCCAGATGTGTCTCACCAAACGCCTGCTGTGACTTTTAGTTATTTGTAGTGCTTATGTTTTAAATTGCAGTTCTTCATATTAATGTATTAGTTAACTAATAATTATTTTTTAATTTCATAATAACATTATTATGTTATCTTTTCAATACTAGGTAGCAAAAGTATGTTCTACTGTCTAATTTGATCTGATCTGATGCTAAATAACTATCTGATACATTTATATTCCACAATGCTAATGGTGTTTTATACTACCCTTCAAATGTATAATTGAGCAGTTTAAATTATAAAATAGACAGAGATGACACAGTTAAAGGGAAGCCAGACCACAGATGATCAATGACTACGAAATAATTGAATCAGTTCCATACATATGGAAAGGATTGCAAAATTCGTAGCTAAATTATCTCACACACAAGGGCTTTGATTGCTGGTAGATGTACTGGAAAATGAGCTGATTAAGCTTGAGGTTTAGCTAATAGCTAATTTAATACTTTTCTATGCTTATGTAACAACTAACTAGCATGCTACAGAGAATTCTAGTCAAATTAGTTGAATCTATAAATGAAGCACTGATTGCCATGGTCTTTACATCTAAATGTTTTCCTTCATTGCGCATGTTTCTGAACCACTCACTTCATAGCCATCATTATTATATTTACTTTTTTTGTTTTAAACAACACCGATAAATAATTGAAAAGGCAACAACAATGGTGCTGCAAACTAGCATCACATAATTGTATTCCCATTAGTCAAATATAGCCAACCAGACAATCACTCAAGCAGATGCATGCTTGCACAGGTGCAGTTTAATTGGAAAAAAAGGAATGATCACATTTTAGTATTATATTGCTTTTACACAATCACTTCCATCCATATGTCACTGGTAGTAAAGCAATACAATGACCTACCTGGCTTTAAAAAGCACCTTCAAACTTCTAATCAGTGGCTATATATAATGCCTCACGTACATGAATTTTGATGGCTGGTAGGTGAGTTGATAGGTGTGCTGGTAGGTAAGTTGACAGGTGAGCTGGTAGGTGAGCTGATAGGTGTGCTGTGGAATGAGGTAGTAGATGATACACAGCATGCAGGTTCGCAGCAGCATGGAGGTTCACAGTTAGGACAGCTGCATGGAGAGTCACAGGTAGGGCAGCTGCATGGAGGGTTGCAGTTAGGGCAGCTGCATGGAGGGTCACAGTTAGGGCAGCTGCATGGAGGGTCACAGTTAGGGCAGCTGCATGGAGGGTTGCAATTAGGGCAACTGCATGGAGGGTCACAGGTAGAGCAGCAGCATGGATGTTGGGGAGGGTTGCAGTTAGAGGAGCAGTAATCACACTTACAGCAGAAACAATCACTGTGACCTGTTTGGGAAAAAAATTCATTTGCTAAAAAGGCTTAAGATCAATGTCATATTGAAGATTGCCTTACTCATTATCAGTGGCGGATTTAGGGGGGGGGGGGGGGGGGGGGGGGGGGGGGGGGGGGGGGGGGGGGGGGGTGGGTACGTGGAGGGGGTGAGGGCGCACGCCCCCTAAATATGGATGACAGAAAAATTACAATAAGTTAACATTTGCCGGCATGTATTTTAAGTTCTTTCGCGCCGCATCGTGCGAAGTACACTAGTAGTACGTAGTAGTACATGTGATATTTTCTGTGTTACAAACAAAGGTATCGCTGACCTGAAGATAATGGCCTCCTCTTCCTCCCCCCCCCCCCCCCCCCCACAACAACACACACACACTTTCGTATGGGGCCTGACCCTTAAAGCACCCCCTCGCTGAATGAAATCCTGGATACGCCACTGGCGCCCCCCACCCCCTAACTCTAAATCCCTGCGTACCGCCCCTGATATTCTAAACTGGTGTCAATCTATTAAGCAAAGACTAATAAAATCACTGATGGTGAATAAGATGTTCTCTTAGGTAAACTGTTCGGCACTCCAATGATGACTCTCAATATGCATCCGGGTGTGCGACAATTCAAATTAATATGCCATTTCGTTACTGTGTATCAGAAATGAAATCCGACAGCAAATAAACATTTGCCATGCATTTATAGCTCTGGGCTAAAATAGGTAAAGTCTAGTTCCATCTAAACACTTATAACCAGTTTACCAAAGTGAAGCTCCCCAGTCGCGCTTAGCGTATACTTGCCATGCCTCGGAGTGAAAACTTGGTTCGAAAGAACTAAGAGCTGTAAACGTGCATATGCCTGTCGGATTTCATTTCTGGTGCACAGTTAACAAGTGGTATTATTCTGAGTGTCTGTACATCTAGGTGTACAAACGTATCCCCGGGATGACGTCCATGCAAGCAGGACGTTATAGATATTAAATCTTAAAGAAATGTGCGACGCCGATAAAGCTACGTGGAAACGTGGTGGGTACATGTACGTACATAGCGTTAGCAACAGTAGGAGAGGGAGAAAGGGGGAGGGGGGAGGGGGAGGGGGGAGGGAGGCAGAGCGCTAGCATCACTGTATAGCCTGGGCCCCCATCTACGCCACTGTTTCGATTTAACTCTTTTTGCCAAAGCTGTAACTGCTCCAACCATCAGAAAGCATCACTTACCTAGATGAAAACACCACAAATGCACCATCATGAAGCAAAACAATCGTAGCGTCTGAATATCTCGAGTGTATCCAGTTGCCATCGTAGCTTCTTTCACTGTATCGATAGAAGTTGATTTATGTTCACGTTATATGCCTGTTTTATAAATAAGGATGAGTATGTATATGATTTCCTTTGTCAAGGGCAGTAGCTTGCTTGGGCTGTCGTTATGCCAGTTACGTTTTAGACGGGTTAGGCCATAGATCGCAGGCATTCAGCATCAATATACGTAATATTTTTGATTACATGTAATGAGGTCGGGAACCCTTTGGACACTGGACATCCAATATTATCTTATGGGGTGCGTTTAGTGAGTGGTAGATTCACAGTGGCGTACATGTGGGGAGGCCGACGTTAACTAGTTTCCTCCTGCACAGCTAAAACACTTGGGGTGAGCACTACAACTCCACTAAGAATATATAACATTGCAAATCACGCATAATTAACTTCCAATACACCGTTCTTATAATTATGAATCAATCAGCTATGGCCCTGAAGCGTTGCACAGTACGATATGGAGTTTTTATGATAACACTTACAGTGTATACGGGACCAGAAGGTTTGCAAAATCATCCGCAATACCACACGATAATTCCATACACAACACAATTAGTACTTTTATATGACCACAACGGTCTGCTTCCTTTCCGCTTACCGCTCCATATATGGTCAAGCACGAAGATAACTGTAATTCTATTTTCCGCTAAAGCTGCATCGAATTCAAAACATATCCATCTGTTGTATTCTTCAAATACTCCTGTAGACCTCTAGAACTTACGTGTGAATGCGTAAATGTACACCATTGAAATCCTCCTCACTTCTTTCCACTCATCTTTGACTACTGCGTGAACAACTCAATGCATGCTTAAAACTCTATACATGTGAAAGCTACATTTAATAACAAGAAACAAGAGATCATCATTACTTGACGCAAAGGCACTATGGCATTAATGTCTGACAAGCCAATAGTAATGGTATAGCAATATGTTGGAATTATTATGCACCAGATGGACAATGCAGACAAGTTCATAATAGACACTGTTGTCTTACGATGGGGAAGAAGAACCTGCCTCAAGTGTTTCTACTTTCACTTTTTATGCAGAAATATTATTAGCTAGATGTATAATCGATTGATTGATTTGTGCACTTACATGTGTGCTGCAATCAATCTTTTGCCAGTACAATTACTTATCCCACACAAATATCCCACAACACACACATGTAAATAATTCCATTAGTACAAACTACACTAAGTTCCCATCCACACAAACTCACAGGGGCCCATCCACGCAATTTCACAGATTATCTTTCAAACAACCCACAGGTTTCCATGTTGGAAGAAGTACCTGGCCCAGGAGACCTCCCAAGCGGATATAGAGCTCAGAATAAATTAAGAAATAATTTATTCATGCGACAAAGGTCCCCATAAGCATCCTGCAAAACAACAGCTGAAGCTCGCAGATGCATGTAGGTTCACTACATGTACGTGCTTTTGTATTATTAATTCACGAGTGTGTGCCTAGGACCTGGCAGGATCCACCTGTTTGAATTGGGCAAGTGTGTAGTGCATGAAGGATCCTGGATAACTTATTTACAAATATTTCCCAGTTGAAAAAGAGGTCTCCATGCAATCATTACCGTGAGATGGGGCAATCATGCTACAGCCATCCTGTATGCATTTTGGAGGCATTAAAAGATGCCAGAGTGTTATTAAAATGTAGGTAGTGGATAGGTTCTGTCCACTTGTTCTGCATAAAATATGTGAACATCCCACTGCTTCGATGTCCCACACAATATTTCACCAGAGCTGTAATGTTATATGGGGATACATTTTGGAAATGCAAAGTGCAACTCAAAAGCTCCTTGAATCTACCTCATACAGTGCAGATTTTGGATTCTACCTATTACGCCATAAGCATCCTGCACAAAAAAGCTAAAGCTCACAGAGAGGGACACTAAGAGTCACAATCTACCTTTTCAAACAATAAAAGGAGAGGGGGAAGGAGGGGAACTGAAACTATGGTGCCAAACATTTTACAAAAGCTCTAATTGGGATGATTGTTTGTAATTTAGAACTTGAATCTTCTTTATGTCTTTATGTGAGACAAAATGTCACCGTTGTGTTTCTTGAAATGACGGGTGAATTGATCACACATATTGCTGGATCTAGTGCTCAATATATTGAGCCCTAGATGGCGTGAATTTTGATTCACGACAGATTTTTTTATGTATGTTATAGGTATATATACCAGTGTATAGACACGTTAGTCATTTATATTTACATGTATGCATATTGTAATATCAGGCTGCTCAATACAATCTTGATATTCACTAATTTCAGAGAGCACACACAGAGAAAAACCCTGTCCAGTGACTGCACTGTCACAGTTACAAACTATTTAAGCAGCTACAACATAAAAACTACAGTGAATAGTGGAACTGATAGCAATCCATTTTACACATGCAAATAGCTCTTCTGGAGCTCAATGTATAGGTTCTCTCCAGCCTCTAGAGAGGCACCAACCATTCCTGCATTGGAGTGGATGAGGTGGGCATCACTTGGAATTGCAAGGACAAGCTCTTCACTCTGACACAAGGACTGGTAAATATCTCCAAATAATGGACGAGAATATGTTTCCGGGTTCCTGCAATTTTAACTTCATATCAACAAATGGAAAACAAAAATGCATGCTTAACATGATTATTACTGTTTTATTACACTTCAAAAGTTAATTTGTATACCAATTATGTGCTCTAAATCCGACTAATGCCCCCACATTGTTCCTATTTAAAATAAAGAGGTTGAATATAGAATAATGATCAATACTTTAGTACAAAGTAATATCCCAACAGACTGATGTTTCACAAAACTGAATTCTCATTTTAAGAGTATTCAATAATATGGACCAACCTTGACATTATACATCAAAAATGACTTACCAGCATTGGATCATCAAATGGTAGATCAGCTGTGGACATCCAGGAGGTGGTGGGAGTCTATAGCCTGAATCAACCTTTTGAACAACCTGTAAATGAAATAGCTCCAAAATATACTACACTACAAGTGTCTACACACAACAACCTACTTCTGCATTGCTCTTCCCTTCAAAAGGCTTCACACCCATGCTCCAGATCTCATACAGCAGACATCCATAGCTCCACACATCACTGGCAGTGGAGTACTTCTTGAAGTGGATAGCTTCTGGAGCTGTCCACTTGATGGGAACCAATCCTCCATGGGAAACATAATATGTGTCATCAGCCAGGTCACGTGACAGTCCAAAGTCAGCAATCTGAGGGTTAAATATTGGAGGCTCTATTTTATCATGCTTACATGATGTAAAGATGACCTTGCATATGCAGTCCTTTGTAACAAGGATGTTTCTTGCAGCAAGGTCACGATGGACAAATGATTTGGTAGAAAGATATTTCATTCCTGCTGCTGTCTGTTTTGAATAGTTTAGCAGACTCAGAGGAATGTCAGGTTGTGTCATCTGTCCAGGTCTGGGATACATTGTTATCATACATGTAACTATCCAACCACATACTTACTCTGGCCTCATTGTACCAAGGTGTGTTCTTAGGTCCTTTTTATTGGCCAACTCCAGCACAAGCATTATCTGCATGCAAGGAATTGTGCTAATTGAAGTACACAAATTATATCACCTACAGGCTCGCCATCAAGGACAATGCCATACAGCAGAATAACATTAGGATGTCTGAACTGGGCCATGATGGCTGCTTCCTGCAGAAACTTGACCTTAGCATCTGGCTGGGTTATTGTAGGATTGAGAGTCTTGATGGCAACTTCACGCTTTCCTATGGATCCATTCCATATTCCTATTTGGACCCCACCAAACTGACCACTTCCAAGCATTGCAGTAGCTCTAGGCAAAAGTTATGAATTTTACATGCAGCAAGTACCATACACATTGGTGACCATAGAAACAGATCCCTGAGGTGTATGCAGTGTATTACATGCATGCATAGCTCTTGTATGATGCCTCCAATCTCAACTTTAGAATTTAATCTTAGACCTGCTCCAAATCTTGAATAATTACTCAACAGCTATCCTCTCTAGAATACTCCTCCACCATAGATGTATTTTGCCATGTGTTGTATATGTTATAACAGTTAGGTTATCGTTGTGCTCTCATCATCCTACTTCACTGATGGATTTTTCCCACTAATAATAATAATTGTCTTTTTCTTCCCCGCTAAAACAAGGCTCAAATTCTTTCAATCTCTGCCCTAAAGCAGGTTCCTGGCTCTTAGTTATTCCTTCCCCAGGCTTGGAGCTGCACCTAGTGGTGGTTGGGTCTAGATACTTCAAGTGGTTCTCTGTGCCCCTTTTGCCCTGGTGTTGCCTATGATACGCTTGAGCACCATGCTGCCTCCTACCAAACATGGTGGAGATGTTGCTGCTTGGCACAACCATCTGAGAGACCTATTTGCTGATTTTTGTCATCGTGCCCATCTCCCAGTGAAGGTTGAAGTGGATATGGCTTAAGCAGAGATAATGTCAACACCCACCCTGCAGATATCCTTGTTCATGGCTGGGACAGAGGAAAGCCTGCTGCCTATGATGTCATTGTTACATCGTCACTCACTCCTGCCATCCTCAGGGAAGCTAGTGTGGCAGTTGGGGCAGCAGCATTTGCAGCTGAATCCAGGAAGCATGCTGCCAATGATGGATGGTCATGCATTCCACTTGCCATCGAGACATATGGCAATTGGGGTAAAGAGGCTCAGAGTGTGTTCTCCCGCCTAGCCTCTCTGCTTGCAATCAGCCAGGCCAGCCCAAAATCCAAATTGATTGCAGAAACCTACAGCCATCTCAATTTATCCTTAGTGAGATCAGCGGCTTGGCCATTTTAGGTAGGGAATTAGTGTATAGTTCCAGTTGAACAGTTAGTTTGAATTAGTGTTAATAACATCAGTCCGATGCAGTTACTTCAATCCCTGAAGAGAGATATCAGCTCAGAAAATCACAACTCACTAGAACCAAAAGCAGAAGGCATATTCAAGCTACTACCTCCCTCGTTGCAACGCTGCTTTAATCAAAAGGTTCATCCTCTTGGCTATCTGCCCTTCCCATTGCAGATCATGGCTTCCATCTAAACAAAGGAGAGTTTCGTGATGCTTTGTGCCTGAGATACGACTGGTCATTTACAACTGTCCCTCAACACATTGCAATTGTGGAAAACAGTTCTCTGCTGACCATGCCATGACTTGCCATCTTGCTGGTTTCCTAACTGTTAGGCATAATGACATCAGAGATATTACTGCCTCATTGCTGACTGAAGTTTGACATAACGTTGCAACAGAGCCAACACTACAACCTCTTAATGGAGAATTTTTTCTTACCTTACAGCCAACACAGATGCTGAGGCCAGGGCAGATATTAGAGCACAAGGATTTTGGTCATAAAGCCAAGATGCATATTTTGATATAAAGGTTTTTCACCCAAATGCATCTAGCGCTACGTTTCTAAACCTCTTTCAGCTCTCTTTTGCACCCATGAGCAAGCCAAGAAAAGGGAATATGGACAACACATTCGAGATGTTGAACATGGCATCTTCACCATTATTGGCTGGCTGAGATGTCGTCTGTCTTTTGCCATATTGCGCAGTGCTATCATGTGCCTGCAAGGAAGCAGGTTTTCTTACCACCACCCAGTTTAATGCGATCTGGCCCTAGCAGTACATCAGGGCAGAGTCTCATTATAGGCTGATTTGATCACATTATTTATCATTATTGCACTTAGTAATCTGTTTTATGTTGAGTTGTTATGTATGTACTATTATAATATGAATAGCGGCAAATAAAATTCAAAATCTTCCATCATTTAGTCCCTGTAGCAGACAGCATAAAAGTTGAGGAGCTCCTGTCGTCTGTTATCCTCCAGAACAAATTATCACAGAAGGTGGATAACCACCTCTTCAGTTCACTCCTGGAGGCTTCTTCCATTGCATACAAGGCACGTTTGCTGTCAGTCTCATCTCCCCATGCAGCCTCCTGGTTTTCAGTACCACCTTCTGAGCGTCAGGGCCTCCACCTTGACCCATCACAGTTTTAAGTGGCTATCAAATGGTCACTTGGTCTGGACACATCTGGTGGCACCCAGTGTGCCTTGTGTCCCCAAAAAAGCCTTGATTCCCTTGGTCACCACACAACTGCTTGCAAACTTGAGGGAGATGTGTTTCATCACAACAGACTACGAGACATTGTGGCTGAGACCTGCCGCTGTGCCCATCTCGGCATACATCTAGAAGTAGGCAAAAACCTTTCCCCTGACCACAGCAATAAACGCCCAGCAGATATCCATGTCCCGCACTAGTGTATGGAACCTGCGGCCTTGGACCTATCCTTCACATCTCTGCTTAACCCACTTACCGTACCGGAAGCGAGAGTGACGGCTGGTGCAGCTGCAAAGGCAACTGAGGAGAGAAAGCTCAAAGCCAATGGTAGTAAATGTGCGGCAGTACTGTCAAGGTGCATGCCACTTGTCAATCAGTTTCAGTAGTCATGCTTTAAATCTTTTGTGTGCTGTTGCTATAAGTGTATGGATAATCATAATAATAACAATAATAATAATAATAACAGACTTGCCACCTCCACATGCCGGCCAAAGTCCACCATACTCCACGAGATCTATGGTCAGCTGAATCTCAACCTTGTGTGTGCTAATGCCACAGCTATCCTTTCTAGGATAGCTCCTCTGCCATAAACCTTTTATTATCTGGTGCATATATATTGAAATAAGGATGTAAATAATAATGTGCATTTATTTGAATAATAAAAAATAAATAATAATAATAATAATAAATTTAAAATAATAATAATAATAATAGTAATGCTCAGATCTAGGATGGGTATTGTCCCTATGGTCGTTGAAACATATGGAGCTTAGGGAAAAGAAGCCACTGCCATTATCTCCTCTGTAGCCTCTAGACTTGCCACCTCCATGTGGTGTCGGCCAAAGTCCATCGTACTTAATGAGATCTATGGCCGACTGAATCTCCACTGGTCAGGGCTAATACTACAGCTATCCTCTCTAGGATAGCTCATCTACTGTAGAGCTGTACTTTGTATTTAATCAGTGTTGTTTCTGTATATACATGAATGAATACATTTTTATCTGTTCAAAAATAAATAATAATAATAGTAATGTCCGCAGGTGCTTCCCCTCCTGCTCTGCAGTGGGCACTTCAGATGCTGCTTGGAGACAGTCGATTCTAGCCCTTTGTAAGGAGGGGTTGGGTCTTCGCTCACTTTACCAACATGCACCAGCAACATATATAGCCCCCAATTGTTCCACTGGGTTTGGTTCAGACAAATCCTCACCTCGGTTTTGCAGTTGCAGATTTTAATTCTTTTGTTCCTCCCGATAAGGTGCTGCACATTGACTCCCTCCTCTCAGCATCATCAGACTCCCAGAAATGGCTTTCCTACATATTGGACACTCACATGTTCAATCTGCTGTTAGATGCTTCCTCCACTACTGACAGAGTACGGTTGCTTTCAGTTTCCTCACCACATGCATCCGCTTGGCCATCAGTTGTGCCATCACAAGGGATGGGTTTACACCCTGATCCACCAGTCCATCAAGTTGCCATAATAGTGGTGACTTGGCATGAACACATCCCAGGGGTCCTAGTGGTATCAGTATCTTGGACTATCCTGTCTAACAGGCTACCCGATTATTTTTAGGTGTCATTTTTGTGCGTGTTGTCCTAATGAGAGAATGTGCCCTACCAATCCTTGCCAGATCAAACTTGCATGATAATTTGGGTAGTGAGGGTTTTTTTGTTTGTATGATCATTGTGATACCTGATATGTGTTGCACGTGTGAAATTATTATTCAGCAGATAGAAGAAACCGCCCCTCCCAGCACACTCCATCATTGTCTGATATGCTTCTTTTGTCCTGCACGAATACCGTCTAAGCTCCTAAAGTGGATTCTTTAGAGATCAACGTGCCACCAAGCTGGCCTCTATTTTATCTTCTGTGGTAGCACCAACAACCACATACCATGGTCCACCTTCTCTGTTTTGGTGTTCGTTCTTTTCATGTTCCTCCCAAAGGTCCCAACCATGTGTCCTTGGCTACATTGGTGAACTCCAGCATCAAGGCTGAAGTGGACCCCACTGTATGTGAACCTGCCAGACCAAAAATGCCAAAAATACAGCACACATGATCTGATAGTGCATGTTGCCTCTCAAGTCTTGGCAATGATTGAGAAAAGGGATTTCATTGGTGCTGTGTAGGTTATGTGTTCCTCAGGACACCATTGCTCCCTTCAATGATGCCAGCATAATGCCCTCCTCCAAAAGCATCCAGTACCACCCCCTGACATCTGCATTCCTTCTCCATCTAATCATGATTCCTCCTTGCTCTCAGCAGAGGAAGTGGCCAGATCAATCAGGTCTTTCCCTTGTGATTCAGAAGGTGGTCCAGATGGCCTTAAACCACAACACATCAAGGACCTGGACTGGGCTGCCATCTGCGAGCTGGCATTGGAGGTAAATTGCTGCTTAAAGCCCTGTTTGTTTGTTTTTTTTAGCCTGGTAATCTAGAGCAAGGTTCCTCCCTCCATCTGCCCCGCTTTCATTGGAACAAATTTGACTGCTTTAGAAGATGGAGGCATAATGCGAATAGCTGTTGGCTGTACTCTGCGTTGTCTTGTAATATGGTCACTGATGAAACGTCATCCCTACTCACCCCAAGACAACTAGGTTGTTATACATGTCATAATTTTTCATTTTACTATGTATACATATTTTCTCTTTTGTTTTTGTTTTGTTTACTCTGTTTCATTTGTATCATCATTATCTCATCATAATATTAATTTTTTTTTTATAGCGTGCTGGCAAAAGTTAAGTGCTGTCTAACATTTGCAACTGGTTGATACTTCAACTGGTGAGAGCAAACGCCAACACCATCCACACCTGATGTCATTTGTAATTTAATTGTATTTCATATTTCTGTATACCATGTAATAACTACAACTGCTCTGCTATCAACACGATTCAAACATTCTCCATAATACGCTTACTCAATCTGGTGTCTTGGGATCTTTTTCAAATTTTTGGACTCCAATTGCACATATAGCTCCTCCTCATGTGATGCTGGTATGATGTAAGGGTTACAGTCTTCCTCTAGATAATCGTAATAAACCTGCAGTAGGAGAGCATGAGATCAGTGACTGCAAGTACAATGTATGTGCATCAGACGTGTGTCAATCAGAGCAGCAAATCTTCCTGTACATTATGCACCTTAGCCACTGATCTGCTGTACTGCCTATGGAAGCCAATTAATCAACAATGAATCAATGAAAATTCAATATTCAAAAGCATTTACTGCTTCATTCTCTCATATCCATTTTATCATTTTCATTACATTGTAGTTTACACACGGTTGTAAGACACAGATAATGGGCTTTAGTGAGCTTTTGAATTTGATTGTGTTCTTTTTAAGGTTTTCGTGACTTGCATAAAAATGTTCATAATGAGCTCACTCACATTTTGTGGAAGAGTATTAATTGATCAAAAATAAAATCTTTTTTATTGGAATGGTTCAGTATACACTAAGAGTCATTCCAGTACAATTTGGATACCGGGTGTGTTTGTAATGGAGCTATTGTGTGGTGCAAGGCATTGTTTCAAGAAAATTCAAAAGGACATGACAGGAACAATTAAAAATCAGTTGGAAAATTGTTTTGATCCATAAGAAGAAATAAATATACAAAGTTTGATTCAAATGAGGCACTAAGTGTTTATAGCAGGCTAGTTTACCCTCTCAAAAAAGTATTTACTGCAGGCTATTTACCCACTATTTTATCAAGTTAAGTGTTATGTGAACTGCACGTGCATATAACATATTTGAGAGTGCTAAACATCTACCATGTGTACAGGAGCAACATATATAATACATTTTATGTATCCCATCACAGCTGTGCAATTGAAAGTGTAGAAGTGCTGTGAAATTGGACATGCAATTCCAGGACACTGATTCGTACTGATTACTTTGAATACCCATAATCACTAACATTCAATAATCATTGCAGAATTATTGAAAATCGTACTAAAGCATAATTGAAGCCAAGAGCTATCTCACTTGAGAGCTTGCTTCCTGTTTGTCATTCAGAGGTTCATAAGTGGCAGAGGAAATAACACTTGTAGAAGATCCATTGTAAATCACACTATCTGTAAATGAATATGACATATTTTTATTATTATTATTGAGAGAATTGCAAATTTTACATACACCGAACAGCACACCAACAAAATCAAAGTCACAGCAGCAACCACCCCACCTCAACCCCCCTCCTCCAACTGCCGAAACCTTGCACGGGAGAGCAAGGCTCTAGCGTTGGCTCTCACGAGCGAAAGGCTTAGCCTCTGGTACACGGTGGTGGTAGCCTGAGATTTGCTACATCCCATTTGGATGGCTAGACGAGCCGCAAGACGCGAGAAGGATTGTTGTGCTTATGTGCCCCAGCATCCATATGACTCCACAGCTAGGGGAATGCACACCCATCCAAGCTCAGCGCACTTTGAGTCATTGGCACTATGCTTTCTTGCCTCAGCAAACAGAGCAGAAGACCAACACCTCACTCCCACTTCAGTCAAAGTGATTGGGTTAAGCGGTGAAGTGACAGTGTAGTCTATCATTTATTTTATTTATTATTATTATTATTATATTTTATTTATTTATCATTGTTAATATTATTCATCATATATATCACAATAAATCAAACACCTTAAAGTTACTAGACAAAAAAAATCGTCCGGAACAACTTGCTCACAAGAAGCAAAGTGAGACCTGCTGAGTATGGCTCTAGCATTGCACCTAATCAAAGTGAGGTTAAGGCGACCATATAGGCTGTTCAGCATTTGGGATTTGTAAGTGTTGGTTCGAACAGCCAGTCATGAGGCCAACTGCGACAAAGCCTGCCTCGCCTCTGTGCCCCAACAACCATAAGACTCCACCACCATTGGAATGCAGCGCCATCCCAACTCTTCACACTTCGCGTCATTGTTCCTATCTTTGCGTTCCTCTGTTGCCTTTGCTGCTGCCCCAGGTGATATGCCCGCTTCTACAATGTGTAAAGGATTAAGCGGGGATGTCACTGTGACATCAAAAGCCGCAGAAAAGAGGCAGCAAAATACACGAATGGGAATAAATGCACGTAAGTCTAAATGTATAAAAAAGACCTAATACACTCTAACTTAAAGTGCCAGGAGCTACATAACCTAAACTAAAACCCAACTCATAATGGCTTTAGCAGCAGACCTCGCCAGAGACATGTTGAGGTGGCTGAAGATCTCAGTGAGGAGGCATGGCTTCGTGCTTGAATGTCCAAAAGCAAGCAACGAAGTAAGGCGATTGAAGACATCACTAGCCTCCTTACCCCAGTTTCCATAAGACTCCACTGCGAGAGGAATGCATGTCCACCCCAAGTCCTCACATTTAGCGTCATTGGAGGCATGCTTCCTCTCTTCAGCAGCCTGGGCAGCTGCCCCCTCTGTGACAGCGGAGAAGTTTAGTGTGGCCGGAGTTAGAGGTGAGGTGACAGTGACTCCAAAGGCTGCAGGATGACCTCTGTCCCAACCTTGTATGAGAATGTCAGCTGGACGGAAGTTGATTTTAACCCTGCCCAAGCCATACCCAACCTCTATCCTCACCGGCAGGTGAGCCTTGCAGCATAGCCTGCCAAAATGTCCCTCAGGAGTTTGTGCCGTGTAACCACAAAGCCCCCATGTCTGTGCGTGGTGCCCCAGAGGGTCAAGAATGATGTCTGGGCAATAGGGACAAGAGGAACCTCCAGCAGTGTCCAAGACCCAGCCACCACCTAAGAGCAACTTGGCATTCAGTTTGGTCCAGATGCAAGTTCAAGCCTAGCTGTTATCCAAGACCCTGCGAAGGGGCTGACAGTCATGCTTTATGACTGGAGAGGAGGAAGAAAAAAAAGATTGAAAAATGAAACTATCCAATTACTTAGAAAGACTACTCTGATGTGGGGGAGAAGCGAGAACATCCTCAACTGTGACTGTATCATGTTGCGACACCTGGAATTATAACTGAGCAACAGCCTGCTGCAGATGAATGTTATCAAGCAGACCAAACCTCAAAGCAGCCAAAGAGGAGATGAAAGCTGCAGGGGAGTGTCCTGAGAGCGAGCGAAGGCCTAAACCTCCCATGTTGGGGCTGAGCTGAGCCTGTGACCATTTGGAATCAGCCAGACATGCAGTAAGACATGATTGGACATCCTCATCGAAGAGCTTCAGAGAGACTGAACAGATGCTTGGCGGAGTGGTGCGAGACAGGTATACATGCTCGCAGAAGTTTGCGCATAGGCGAAAAAGCGAGAAAGCCACGTGGAGGTCAACCTCGGCAACCTCTGTTATTGCACCATGCAAATTCTTTGATCCCGTACATCTCTCTGCAAAAAATCTAGTGCAATGGATGAGGTCTCCCAAGGGGGAAGCCAGAATGATCATGTTACGATTGGGGGAGAACTTTACTGATGTGGGAAAGAATGAGTTCTGATTTCTACTAAACAGCTCGCATTTATGAAGGTTGGTATGTAAACCAAGATGAGGACCTAGTTCCATCATGAGATCTAGAGCACAGGCCACTGCTTTTCTATCTCCTGCGATGATGCCATCATCCAGGTACCAGTTCTGTTGGGAGATATTGAGGCATTCATCATCTGCCTCTATGCTGGACACCAATTTGTGCAACACCAGGCGAAGAGCATAGGACCAAGAGGGTCACCCTGATGTACGCCTGACTGAGATCAAATCCTGCCTTGAGGGTGAAAAAAAAGATGTGTGAGAACCATAGCACCAGGTGACCTATGGCATGAGTTCTGGGAAAACAGTAGGGACGGCCTGTCTGGAAACCAAGTTGAAGGCATTGGACATGTTCACTTTGAGGATCACAAAATCCCCACTCTGCCAATTGACTTCCACACAGTTCCTAAGACTGTGGATCACCTTCTCAGCCCCGCTTTGCAGGCGACCCCAAATTGAAAGGGCTGGAAGAAAGATGAAGACTTCTCCTTTGACTGGGCACATAAGCACTTACCTGTAAGCCTCCGCAAGGTTTCTCCCACAGCAATTGGTCTAACATCTATTGGTTGGCCACCTCTGATCTTGTTCAAAGCAACTAACTTACCTCCACAGATGGCTCCAATTAATTAATAATGAGCTGAATCTCATTAAACCTATCAACAACCAATTAACACAGTTCACACAGTCGATTCGCGGGAAAATGCCGCTCTCTCAAACCTGGTCATCTACGAGTATATATAGTCGTGATTTCTATGCCATGACATTGCGTACAGAATGGTGTTTATCGACATAGGTCCCGTATGTTTGGGAGATCAGCTGATGTAATCCAATTCTTTACAAGCCAAAATTTACTTGCAAGATCTGTGCAGTGTACTAAGTACAGTAAGTGGAGGCATATGTGTGGAGGATTGTAGGTGGATACAATACAGAACGTATATGTTTTACCCGAACCGTTTCAGCTGTCAGACACCTATGCTTGAATGCTCTCTGAAAGATTTGCGAGATACTGTTGGGTGGAAGTGTTCTTCGTGTAAAACACGCCGTTCAATGAGAGATGGAAGTTACTTTGCCAGATCTACCAATACCAGCATTGCAGACTTAAATGCCACAATTACACTTCCAAAGTTCCAATCGCCGTGTCCAAAACCCATTCATGCAGTACAAACAGAGCTAGCATTTCTTATTAATAGCTGGCTAGCTCTGTTGTACTTTGGACATGGCGATTGGAAGTGTAGTTGCGGTATTTTAGTCCTTCCTTTTAACAAACCATTACTGTGCAGGAGGCAGCTGCTGGTACTCATTGAAACTAGATCATTTCTGCAATCCTAAGACTGCAGAAGCTCATAATTTATTTCATTACTAGATAAATCTTTTTTAAAGTAAGTAGTTTTTAAAATCTAATGGATGACAGCAAATAGTTTCAGCACACGAGAACTAAATCTAATTTTAATAAACCCCATGCCTCAATCTTTGATTGTATTGTAGGCTTATTGAGTGTTTTTGATCGCAATATTGTTTATGGCCAAGCTATATCAACAAAATACATATTTCGTCTTCAATAAGCAAAGGATATACGTATAACTAGGAAGAATCTACAGTGTACATCAGTGGACAAGTAAGATGCTTGTGTCAATAACAAACAAATGTCACATCGAAATTGTGGAGCCTACATCAGTAAGCTATCTGCAAATGTGCAAATAACCCTTGCCATGCAATTTTCAATATCATCTTTTTTACATGTGCGTAGCTTCATGATCACTTACCCAGACCATCACTGGTAGGCTGTGTTGGTGTCCTTTTCCTTCGCAGTACACCTTTACGTACCAGTATGATGATAACAAATGCAGCAATAGAAGCCACAGCAACAGCAATAAGGACGATGACACTGGCAGCAATATCTAGATTAGGAAGCAAACAAAGTACACCGTTGAGGCAAATCAAAAGTTACGCAAAATTCTACTGATGTTGCTAAATGTTGAAATGTTATCGTTTTTATACTAGATAGTCAAGTATATTCTACTGCTTTAATTTTACGCAATCCTTGTATTTAAACTGTATCCACCTGACTGTACAAGCTTGTGTGGTTGCCTAGTTGATTATACTTGATCCTTAAATTTATATCTAATACGAAAACTAGTACAGTGACGCTAGTGGCTGCATATACTCTGTTGCTGTCTTCCCAAAGTATCTATTGGTGCTTTATTTCTGTTTTTAGAAATAAAAACTGTGGTCAGGAATAATTTCAGCACTATGCAAAAATAACAATTCATGCATCCACTCTATAGCACATTTGCTATATAATAGAAAATATGGGACAGTTTCCGCGAAAATTGCCCCACGGTTAAAATGTTATAAAAATGCATCGCGTTTGAATCGCTATAACTTCCCAACGGATAAAACTATCGACTTCCTACTTTCAACACTTCATAGTGAAATGGCGTAGTATGAAGTGTTGAAAATAGGAAGTCGATAGCGTTATCCGTTGGGAAGTTATAGCGATTCAAACGCGATGCATTTTTATAACATTTTAACCGTGGGGCAATTTTCGCGGAAACTGTCCCATATTTTTACAACGATAAAGACCATATCTGAAACATTAATAATCCATTAATCCTTCATCATTACCCAACATATCTCACATGGAGATGAGCTTGTGATGGGTATGCTGAGTGAAGAGCTGGTGATATATATGCTGGGAGCTGAGCTGGTGTTAGGTATGCTGGAAGGTGAGCTGGTGATACGTATGCTGGGAGGTAAGCTGGTGATATGTACACGTATGCTGGAAGGTGAGCTGGGGATATGTACATGTATGCTGGGAGGTGAGCTGGTGATATGTATGCTGGAAGGTGAACTGAAGGACGATGCACTGCAGAGTGATACAGTGCATTTGACCAGGCTGCAATGCTGAGGATCGCAGCTGGGTGTACAGCATGGATGTGTTGATGTACAGCAGTCATTGCAGTCATTGCAGTCATTGCCGTCATCGCAGTCACTGCAGTCATTGCCGTCATCGCAGTCACTGCAGTCACTGCAGTCATTGCAGTCATCTGCTTCAGGAGCTACTAAGGCCCAAGAACAGTTTCAAATCAACAATTACCTTGCTTCATTTTTATTTTTTATTTTACTATTAGACAAAGGCTATAAAATCTGTTGTGTTCAACAAACGTGTATTTATACGAAAGAAATCAGTGTACAGTACAAAAGAGTGGCATTATTTTATTTCTTTGTCTATCTTTAATGTAACTGTTTTACTCCCCACCTATCACACCTATCACACCTATCACACCTATCACACCTATTTTGCATTCATACATTTTCTACAATGAAACAATTCCCATCGTATCATGTTTTATCTGGGGCAATGTTTTTTTACCAAGCTCATGCTTATAAAAGTCAAAAATATAGCATGCACTTCAAAGAGTCTTTACAAACTATTGCTCAGTACATGACACACTGTTTTTTAATCATGCAAAATCTAACAAGGGAAGAGAGCAGTAGTCTAAATAGAAACCAATTAGACTACTTTTAAAGTAAACAAAACATACAGCGAGCGTGCCGTAGTACTTAATCATCTAGTTCCTTAAGATGGCATAGCTTACCCAGTTGAAAAGAATGCATGCATATGACTATGAAGCAGGAAAGTTGTAGCGTCTGATGACATCTAATATATCCCCTTGCCATTGTAGTTTCTTTCACTGTACAGGGAGAATTATTTAACTATCTTCATTAGAGATATGATCATACATGTACCACTCACATGATCTCAGCCTTGGTGATGCAAGGTATGAAATGTATAGAGGCTGTCACTTAAAAAACGAACACCCTTGCTTTTTTTGTACTGTTGTACTGCTGTGTGCATAAACATCAGTTGTTTGTTAATCAATTTACTTTCCTTTGTCCATAAAGGGTGGGAAACCATGCTGCAACATTGTGGATCACCTCAACTTCCACAAGATGTGTTTGCAAATGTACATGTTTCCTAACCACACTTTAAGACAAGATGAACACTTTCTACCATTTAGAGAGGTGTATGGCACTCACACAACAGAGAGAGACTGACCGTCTTTGACTAAACGGTCCAAAACAATGAAGACATTGCCATTGTGTGGGTAGCATTCAGCATGTCAGAAAAGTTAGCATGGTGGTGCAGTGTGGAAAGTGTGGAATGTGGAGACATACAGTAAATAGCTGGTATTGAGCTAAGAAGGAATTAGAGAGGAAACTAAGTAACTTTGAGTTTAGTTGCGTGTGGTTCCAGTACAGCAGATTTAATTAGGACTTAAGTGATGAGCACCTGTATGTGCACTTCAGAGATCTTAGCTGTGAAGATTCAGTGGAGAAGTTGTACTATTGAATCAATTTGAATGGGATATGAAGAAATATGCATATATTGCTCCAGTGAGAATGATTTGAACACCCCAGACAAGTGTTACCCCATTTGTGAGTCTTCTTGGTCTCTTTCTAGCAGCCAATTACTACACAGGACCACCCATGCAGTTTGCTGTATGTTGTTTTTCTATATGCAGCAGCATCAGCATTGGATCCAGTAAATAGGGTGGATAGGGATGCGGACACGCTCGCATATTGTCGATTCACGTTCTATATTAATATCATCATTTATAATATAGGGATGTCGCAACTGGTGAGAGTATATATAATGGCTACACGTCCGCCCGCATAAAAGCCCTGACCAGAAACTACGAATGGGGCCTTTACAATGGCATCATGTATACTGTAGTTGCTTATACTGTGTATACCTCTGAGCGCTTACCTAAATATGATCACTGGCAAAATTGTCTTCCGAGAGCACCCGCAACATTACGGCCGCTATTAATAGCGATATATGCATACCAAATAAGGAATTGCATGCTTCTGCTTCCGTTCACCGACCCTGGATCTTTGTCAAGAGACTCATGTGCACGTACCAACGACAAATTCAATAACGTTGCCGGGGCAGTTGAGAATTAAGCACGAGGGTTATTGTAAAATATACTTGTCTTTAGCCTTGTTAACTGTTTTGCGATCACTACGTATACCTGTAGCCGCAAGTCCGATCCAGCGGTACATGTGCAACGACACAAAACATACCCAGTAGTGCACATACCCAGTAGTGCACATACACATGCATCATCAACTTACGTCACAACGAACTACTTCGCTTCCTCTCCAAACTTGCTGAACGGGAGAATTATACAATGTTATGACACTATATCGTACAATCGCTCGACATCTGTATATGGTTTCAATTTGACGCAATCCGTTCTCTAATTAGCGCCTACGTGAAGGCACGTGCAGGACCAGGTCTTCGTTGACCCTTGCACTTCCAAGTGCTAGGGTCAACGAAGACCTTATAATAATCCTGCACGTAATCGTTTTATTTTACGAAGCCACATACATGTATCATAATCAGACCGATTTATTGTAAACTCTAAACTTGTTTAAAAATCAATTTGAAAAAAAAGCAAGATGACCGCCTATGTATAGGCCATTTCTGGATATGCAATATTTGTAGGATCCCTAGCTTCGCTGACACGCATTCTCAGAACTATTTCTAGCATCAGTAGCTGCCTGTTTTAACATTAGCATTCGCCAAATTGTCCCAATTGTTTTTGAGTTACTGGTATAGGGAAAAATATTCAAGTTTTGTAACTTTCGTAGGCCCCTGATACTTTGTAGGCCCTACAGGCACAGTGCATATATTGTGCTGAATTGTGCCGAATGGATAAGCTGGCGCTGATTACGTGAAGGGAACTATCAGCTTCGTGGTGCCCTAAATAGTGCAGTATATTGGGTAAATGATACGCTGAAAGCAACTGACACGGTGTAGTCACGGATCAGCTAGCTAGAGGAGCAAACCATGCTGATTAGATATCTATATCCTGTCTTTATTGGCTGGTAAATGATGGAAGTCAGAGTTGTCGGAGCAGATTTGTCCCCCCACCGAATTTGTCTCCCGGACTGGCGGGTTCTGTCCTCCACGGACGGAATCCGCTAGCAGATATTGTCCCCCTTCCGCAGGAATTGTCTCCTCCCCCCTCCCCCCATAGGTGATGCTGCGCCTTTCCAAGTACTAATATTGTTCCCTCCACCTTTTTTTTAAGTGGCACGTGTCGCGTTCTAAGCAGCTGCTTGCGTTCAGCCGTTTGCATTATGGACTATAAGTTTTTTTCAGCTTTCTAGAGTCTGGTTTATAACTCAGAAGGCCCAAATGCGAGCTCCTGTCGATAGCTGTACTACAAAAGGAAAAGGAAAAAAGGAACATAGAACTTCATCGAGCTCCTAGAAGAGTATTAGAAAAACGAACATTTCACTCGGACCAGTCGTCCTAAAAAAAGTGAGTCTGATCAGCTAGGCTGGGAGGGCTCGGTTACTGACTTTCCACACGAATTAGTGGTTTGACTACCAACCATTTATGTGCGTGTAACTTTTGCATTAGGTTGCACGCAAGCTGATTTTAGATCTATATACACTTCCTATACAGCCTAGTGTTTGGCATCAAGTAAGTTGTAATTATTCTATCCCCCTGCATGTTCTGATGTATTAGATGTTGCATGTACCCATAGTCTACAGTAGCAACAGAGTTCTGTTAGAAACCGGTTTTGTGTGTGTGTGTGTGTGTGTGTGTGTGTGTGTGTGTGTGTGTGTGTGTGTGTGTGTGTGTGTGTGTGTGTGTGTGTGTGTGTGTGTGTGTGTGTGTGTGTGTGTGTGTGTGTGTGTGTGTGTGTGTGTGTGTGTGTGTGTGTAACTTGCTAGGAACTGGTTTAGGTCGTCAAACCGGTTTGGTTTGCAGTCAGACAGGTTTTGCCGAGTGGAGTGGCTATAAAGAGAGATCTCCTATCTCAGAGAGATAAGAGAGAGAGAGAGCGAGAGAGAGAGAGAGAGAGAGAGAGAAGAGAGAGAGAGAGAGAGAGAGCAGAGCGAGAGAGCGAGAGAGAGAGAGCGAGAGAGAGAGAGAGAGAGAGAGAGAGAGAGAGAGAGAGAGAGAGAGAGAGAGAGAGAAGAGGGAGAGGGAGAGAGAGAGATAGAGAGAGAGGAGAGAGAAGAGAGAGAGAGAGAGAGAGCGAGGAGAGAGAGAGAGAGAGAGAGCGAAGAGGAGAGAGCGACGAGAGCGCAGAGCTGAGAAGAGAGCGCGATAGAGAGCTCTCTTCTATCTCTCTCTTCTCTCTATTCTCTAGATGTCTCTCTCTCTCTCTCTCTCTCTGCTCTCTCTCTCTCTCTCTCGCTCCACCAATTATACTTGCGCTATCGGGAACTCAACTGGTTCGTAAAGGCGTGCGGCGCCAGCTAGTGACTGGATATTACAATTGGCGACGAGGGTAAACGGAGTCTCATGCATGCAGACGTCTCAGCTGTCCGGAGAGAGGAGGGTATAAGACCGGCCCCCAGCTAAATCCAGTATGGCGATTCACGGCTCGGTAGGTCAGTTCAATGAAGAGATAGAGGACTGGACGGCTTATTGCGAACGGCTGGTTCAGTACTTCACCGCTAACGACATTGAGGGCCCTGATGAGAAGCGTCGCGCTGTGCTACTCAGCGTCTGCGGCGTCCACATCTATCAATCGGTTCGTAGCCTAGTGTCTCCTGGAAAGCCGACGGACCAGAGTTTTGGTGACATAGTGAAGCTGGTTCGCGACCATTCGACACCACACCTTCATGTATCGTGCGTCAGTTTCTGTCATGCGTAATTTGGTCCTACCCTGAAATGATCCGGCGGACCAAAACAGGCAACCTGAAATGGTCCGACGGACCATTTCAGGCTGCCCGAAATGGTCTGGTACATGGTCCGGTGGATGGACCATTTCAGGCAGCCTGCATGTTTTGGTCCGGCTACCCATATAAACCTATTCGCATGGCCTTGCACCTAGTTATATACTACCAACCTACACAGAATAATCATAATGACAATAGAGAGGTGATTTTGTATACAGAGCATCATATTCAGATAGCAGTCACAATGCAATTATGCATGCGAACTGCATGTGTAACAAGGATTGAGATTATTCAAACTTTGCATTTCATACAAAGCCATGTAGTGCTTCTTAACTTCTCCTTTCAGACACCTTTACACAAGTATCTGTGTGGTACCAATCCTTACATTCAATCCAATTGGAGCTGGTAACTGCGGACATGCGACGTATACAAAACACTGATATCAACTCTGTGCGTTTGACTAAATTGACTCCACGTCGCATTTTCTTGACAGGAAAGATTGACATGCTTTGCTCCTCAAAGCATTTGATTAAGTGTGATCTCATTTTATCTTGGTCAAAAAAGAATTCCCCAGGTTGTCGATTAAACACCAATGCTGTAGCGAATGCTATACTAAAAATGAACATTCTGATAACAAAGTTTTATGTGTGGGAGATTATATTAGGGCACACTAAACATGCAATTTGCATTTTAAGTGCAGAGGATGAAGATGTATATTTGCTATCAAACAAATGAACCTCTCAGTCAGGGACTCCAACAGTAGATACAACAGTCCAATGGTCAATTCCATTGAAGAGTATCTGGATAAATCCAGTGGTTTCTGCAGTAAAGTTCGTAACCAAACCACAAGCAACATCTTGAAATCCTGATATTATTTTGCGGTTTTCACATTTTAACAAAGTTTGGGCAGTGTTGACAATATCATCAGTAACCCACTTATAGTTGAACAGCAGAATATTATGGTCAGCTCTGGAAAATTTCAGCAGGGGTATCCAAGGCTCAGACACTTCAACTTTGGATTTCAAGCAGTATGCATCTACATCTATTGGATGTGGATTGCAAGGTACTGATTTATGATTATCCTGCCTATTTGCAAATGCAATATTTCTATCTAGTTCCTGTCTTTGTTTTACAAAATCAAATCTGCTGCTTGATTCCCATCAGTAATGCAAACAGTTGATGTTTTAAGAGACAGATTTTCTGACAGCTTATTTGTACCTACTTGATTTTGAAGACTATAGCTGTTCTTGCTGGCCAGAGCAAAATGACAATTTTCTCTTTGCCAAATCTATTTCTTTCTGACAGTACTGGTGAGACTATTTCAGCATTGATAGGACAGAATTTTGGGAAAAAAACCACCTTGATGTATAAAAGTACTGCAGTCAAAATTTTCTTCTTCATTATAGTTACCAAGGTCTTCACAAAATGCAACATTGAATTGAGAATGGTTATCAGTTTTGATGAATATTGTGATTCCTTAAAATGTGACTGCTGAGGATTTTGTAATGATTGCTGTGATAATGACTGGTGTGATGATTGCTGTGATGATGACTGGTGTGGCGATTGCTGTGATAATGACTGGTGTGATGATTGCTGTGATGATGACTGGTGTGGCGATTGCTGTGATAATGACTGGTGTGGCGATTGCTGTGATAATGACTGGTGTGGCGATTGCTGTGATGATGACTGGTGTGTGATTGCTGTGATGATGACTGGTGTGATGATTGCTGTGATGATGACTGGTGTGATGATTGCTGTGATGACTGTGGTGATGATTGCTGTGATGATGACTGGTGTGGTGATTGCTGTGATGATGACTGGTGTGATGATTGCTGTGATGATGATGGTGTGGTTGCTGTGATGATGACTGGTGTGATGATTGCTGTGATGATGACTGGTGTGATGATTGCTGTGATGATGACTGGTGTGGTGATTGCTGTGATGATGACTGATGATTGGTGTGCTGTGATGATGACTGGTGTGGCGATTGCTGTGATGATGACTGGTGTGGTGATTGCTTGATGATGACTGGTGTGATGATTGCTGTGATGATGACTGGTGTTGATGATTGCTGTGATGATGACTGGTGTGATGATTGCTGTTGATGATGACTGGTGTGGTGATTGCTGTGATGATGACTGGTGTGATGATTGCTGTGATGATGACTGGTGTGGTGATTGCTGTGATGATGACTGGTGTGATGATTGCTGTGATGATGACTGGTGTGATGATTGCTGTGATGATGACTGGTATGTGATTGCTGTGATGATGACTGGTGTGATGATTGCTGTGATGATGACTGGTGTGATGATTGCTGTGATGATGACTGGTGTGATGATTGCTGTGATGATGATGACTGGTGTGATGATGCTGTGATGATGACTGGTGTGATGATTGCTGTGATGATGACTGGTGTGATGATTGCTGTGATGATGACTGGTGGTGGTGATTGCCTGTGATGATGACTGGTGTGATGATTGCTGTGATGATGACTGGTGTGATGATTGCTGTGATGATGACTGGTGTGGTGATTGCTGTGATGAGTGACTGGTGTGATGATTGCTGTGATGATGACTGGTGTGGTGATTGCTGTGATGATGACTGGTGTGATGATTGTGGTGATGATGACTGATGTGGTGATTGCTGTGATGATGACTGGTGTGATGATTGTGGTGATGATGACTGGTGTGATGATTGCTGTGATGATGACTGGTGTGGTGATTGCTGTGATGATGACTGGTGTGGTGATTGCTGTGATGATGACTGGTGTGATGATTGTGGTGATGATGACTGGTGTGGTGATTGCTGTGATGATGACTGGTGTGGTGATTGTGGTGATGATGACTGGTGTGATAATGACTGGTGTGGTGATTGCTGACAAAGTAATTTCTGTGAATGTGACTGCTGTAAAGGTGATTTCTGTGATGGTGGTGATGATTGTGTGCTGAATGATGTGATGATATCTGTGAAGGTAAATGGTGTTGTAAAGGTGATTTCTGTGATGGTGATGACTGCTGCACTGATTGACGTGGTGATTGCTGTGAAGGTAATGGCTCTAAAGATGATTTCTGTGAAGGTGATTGTGATTGCTGCGATTGTGACTGGTGAACTGATGAATTCTGTGAGGGTGATTGCTAAGACAAACATTGTCTCGATGGTGATGCAGAAATTGACTTTGGCGGAGTACGATAAACTTTCAAATAGGCTCCATTCACTCAATTAACAATTTCGGAAGGAGATTTACTTAACATGAACATGAACATCCTTTTAACGTGGAACTCCGCAGTACCGAAATGGAATTTACTAACGAGTCGTGCTGCTCGCATTTCTGAGAGCAAAGTATTCGCGATTCACCCGTACACGTGGAAATCTCGCCATGTTCGCGACCTGCTACTCCTAGTACACCACAAGCGGCTCTGTTTGCTCCTTCGACTGAATCGGTCATTTGTGTCACCTGGACAAGATTCCAACGCGAACAACGAGCTTATCGAAGACGAATGCATGGACCAGCCTTGCTGCTCTTATTCTTCTGCAGCTGAAATACACAGTGCTGCTTCAATTATGCCAAATTATGATATTGGCCTTGTGGCAACAGAAGCAGTCATTCCGGACGAATTTAGTGCTTCCAATGGAAGTCTCGAGCATCCGACAGTACGCCTCTCCCGGATAACTTGATTTGTAGTCTTCCTCATGCCGATGCCGAAATATGCTAATTGAAATAGGTTGCATTTTTTCCGGTAAGTAGTTCAGAAGCAGAAAGATCTTTCTCTGCGTTGAGAAGAATAAAGACCCATTACGTAATCGAATAGAAGTTCGCCTTGCAGCATTAACGTTATTCAATATCAACTCGAACCTGGACATAGACCCAAAAGATATTGTGGCCCGTTTTATCAAAAAGAATCCCAGAAGACTTTTCAGACCTTTGTACAATGACTAATCGTTATGAATCAAACCTCATCGTTGTTAATTTGTGAATTTCATTAATGACCCCCACCCGCAAATTTTTCCTAGATCCGCCTCCGAAGTGCTTACATTGTATTCAAATCGGGGGAAGCTCTGATGCCTTTAAGTTTTACTCAGCTAACTGAACCTTTTGATGAGGACTATATTGAAGAAGTTATCTCACATTTCATATAGAAAGCTGGTATAGGATACACAAATGGAATAAAAACATGTACAATATTATTATTATTATTAATACATACACATGACATTATAGCACATCAGAACACCACTAACTAAGTCTACATGTATTGTTCCGCTTTAAAAACCATCCAGAGAAATGGCTCTGGACAACAGTGCCCTGACATTGGCTCGGACAAGGGTTATGCTTAGTCGTCCATAGAGGGATGCTGTTGTTGTTGACTTTGGGCTATTGAGCCTCATAGCTAATCGAGAGGCCAGCTGTGACAATGCCCATTTAGCCTCCGTACCCCAGCACCCGTACGTCTCTACCACTACTGGAATGGAGACCCACCCCAGTTCTGCACATTTCACATCCTTCGCCTGATGTTTTCTCGCTTCTGTAGCATGGGCTGCTGACCCTGCTGTCACACTCGCTTCATGTAAGGTACTTGAATTAAGCGGAGATGTGACAGCAAAATCAAGAGCAGCAGGCTTCCCTAGCATCCAGTTGGTGGCCAGGACATCAGCTGGCCGTGTGTGGTGCTCATCTCATCCTAGCCCGCTCCCTGCCTCCACCTGAACACCGATGCAGGCTCGTCTACAGGACTCTGCAAAAACATCCCGAAGCCTGTTGTGTCTGTTAACTACATCCCCACCATGCTTGCACATTAAAGCATGGTGGCCTAATGGATCCAGTGAATGAGGGCAATGTGGACACATTGAACCGTGGGCAACCCCAATTCCAAGCCATTATTATTATTTTTTCAGATTGGTGTCAAGCAGAATATCTTATCAGCAGACACCCAATTTTGGGAAAGGTGTCCATCAACTAAACAATTCTGGAACAGGGAAAGTACCCTACAGTAAACATTTTAAGAGTTTGCAGACTGAAGTCCAGTTCCATCCCAGAAAAGTGTGTTTCAAATTTTAGGTAATGCTGTAATGAACTATCTGCTCATTTGCAAATGTGCCA
Source organism: Ephydatia muelleri (assembly GCA_013339895.1). Taxonomy (NCBI): domain Eukaryota; kingdom Metazoa; phylum Porifera; class Demospongiae; order Spongillida; family Spongillidae; genus Ephydatia; species Ephydatia muelleri. The sequence goes on along the minus strand of JABACO010000008.1, from coordinate 7,828,650 downwards.
AAGGCAAGCCAAGTCTATCATCCATATTTTAATCACTCCACTACAGTCCATTCCACCAGCCTCTCCACCAACCTCTCCACCAGCCTCTCCACCAGCCTCTCCACCAGCCTCTCCACCAGCCTCTCCACCAGCCTCTCCCCAGCCTCTCACCAGGCCTCTCCACCAGCCTCTCCAAGCCTCATTCCACCAGCCTCTCCACCAGCCTCTCCACCAGCCTCTCCACCAGCCCTCTCAACCAGCCTCTCCCACCAGCCTCTCCACCAGCCTCTCCACCAGCCTCTCCACCAGCCTCTCCACCAGCCTCTCCACCAGCCTCTCTACCAGCCTCTCCACAGCCTCTCCAACCAGCCTCTCCACCAGCCTCTCCACCAGCCTCTCCCACCAGCCTCTCCACCAGCCTCTCCACCAGCCTCTCCACAGCCTCCCACCAGCCTCTCCACCAGCCTCTCCACCAGCCTCTCCACCAGCCTCTCCACCAGCCCTCTCCACCCAGCCTCTCCACCCAGCCTCTCCTACCAGCCTCTCCACCAGCCTCTCCACCAGCCTCTCCACCAGCCTCTCCACCAGCCTCTCCACCAGCCTCTCCACCAGCCTCTCCACCAGCCTCTCCATTACAGTACACCAGCCTCATGATGCAGTCGAGTCCACCAGTCACTCCATCACAGTCCACTCCACATGTTTCTCCACTATGGTCCAGTTTAGCATGGTTTATATAAGTGTTAGGGACACAATTAATTTTATTCAGGTTCTGTCGCAAGATGATTTGTATAGACGGTTAGGTGGCACCATTGCACAATGCATATATTCATATGATGCATAATTTTAATTTTAATATGAATTATGCATTTTAACAGTTATAGTGTGTCATCTTTCACACTTTCAATATTACATATGTATAGTCCTTAAGATGCCACAACTACCAGACATCACTATGATTTGCTGCAGCCTCTGCAAAGAGCGCTTCCATGGTGTTGTGTGCATTGGCAATCTCCAACATGACTAGGCAGCAGAAGAAAACACGATGGCTCTGTCCTCTTTGCCTCAATAACTGTTTCTTTGACATTTATGAGCATTGATACATGTTTATTTTTTCATTACTCTTGCTGCTATTGGTTGCTGGTTTTGGTACTCATGAGTTGTGCACAAGTTGAATTAATTTTTCTGATAACAATGATTGAACTGTACATGTCCTAGCGGTATGAATGTGAACAATCTTCAAGACTACAGTTGCTTTACTTATACTTATTCTACAAATCAATTAGCTATTACTGTATTCTAAGTTAAAAAGTGGACATTTCGTTCCATAGTAATAATAGTATAGGCAACTAGGACAAGTATGAGCAGCATATAAGATTAATATAACGTAGAAAGCCTGCTCTAGTGAAGCAGCATACAAGATTAATATAATGTAGAGAGCCTGCTCTAGTGACCAAATTAGGCAGAGTCCGAGGGACCAAAACAGGCTGCCTATAAACACGCACCAAATAAACACAAAGGCTATGGGGGGGGGGAGGGTTAGGGGCATATTCTGCTGAGAGGGGACAATACCAACTATCGAATAGTGTCTCACCGGACAGAGTCCGCTGCAGATTTTATCCGGGGGACAATTTTTAAGGGGGGGGGAGGGGGGCGGGGGGACAAAATCTGCCATGACGTAATCTCTTGTTTGCCCCCTTGCTGTATCTATTCTTGCAATTGACTATAGCACACCCCTAGTTGTGGGGTGACTCCACCCCTAGTTGTGGGATGACTCCACCCCTAGTTGTGGGGTGACTCCACCCCTAGTTGTGTGATGACTCCACCCCTAGTTGTGGGGTCTAGTTGTGGGATGACTCCACCCCTAGTTGTGGGATGACTCCACCCCTATATAAGTTGTGGGATGACTCCACCTTAATACTTTCTCACAGTTTTCTAACAGAGCGCACTATGACCACCTGAATATTTGACCATCCAAATGTCAGATAATGATGTCATAGCTACACAAATAATTTACGTTCACGCAGCAACACCCGCAACTCATCCATCATCTATTATATGATTGGAAAAATTATGCATCGCAACATCTGAGCTTCGATTGCACACAAAAAAGTCTCAGTATGCGTCTGGACAGACCCCTAGAAATTCAGTTATACGAGTGAATACAAGTTGGATCACGTACAATTATACTATTGAAATCCTCCGCACTAATCTCTGACCACTGCATGAGCAATTCTACTACTGCATATGATAAAAATTGTATAAATTTTGAAAGTACAATTCAGAATAAGAAATACAAGAGGAACTATGCACCAAATGAACAATGCAGTCAAGTTCATAATAGATACTGTTGTCTTCATCCTGAGAAGATGGGCAGAGGGAGAAAGAAAACCTGCTTTAATTAAGTATTCTACTTTCATTTTTCATACAAACTAATAGATACTTAGTGTACAATTGTTTAATAATCACTTGACTGATTTGTGCACTTACATGTGCGCTGCAATCAATAACATTCCAGTACAGTGATCCATGCATTTATTTACTTATAGATTTCCCACAACATCATATCAGCACAAATTTCAAGGTTTCCATCCACTAAAGCTCACAGGTTCTCATTCACTGGTTCCCTTCACATTCACACAGACTCACAGGTTCCCACATTGGACGAGGTACCTCCCTGACCACCCTCCCTGTAAGCTAGGCATATCAAATGGAGCACAGGGTTGCCTTGCTGCCATCATATCCCTCTGGGAGCGTGATCACTGCATGAAGGAGGTTCACCATTCTCATAATTCCCATCATTACTGACTGAGAAGGGAGAAAGTGGAAGAGGTTCAAATGGGGAAAGATGATGGAGAGGAATGTATGATGCTGACACTGGTTATATAGTGGAATTTACTGCTAGTCAAATGTAGCATAAATGTGTAAGTAAATGCGGTATGCGGTGTTTGCACAATAGTAATCAAGAACTTCATATTAATTTTACTATAGTGTAAATAGCATTACCATCGACTCATTCATCTCTCTATGGTAAAATATAATTGTGCATGGTGAGGAAGAGGTGTGGCATGGGGAGGAGTATTGGGCATGGGGAGGAGGCGGTGGGCAAGGTTGGAATGGGGAAGAGAAGGTGGGCAGGAGAGAAGGCTGGCATGGAGAGGAGATGGTGGGGCATGAGGAGGCATGGGAGGGAGTGGTGATCAGAGTGTGGCAGGAACAAAGGGGAGGAGGCACTGAGGCATGGAGAAATAAGAGGGGAATATGGTAAGAAGGGTGTGTAGGGAGGTGGGGCATGGAGGAAAAGGAAAGTGTAGGGGTATGCTCCAAAGGCTGGACCTTGAAGATGGCTATTGTCATTAGTGTGGAATCCACCTCTAGTTCACACCCACTTCTCCGGGATGAGGGCTAATGATGGACTTCACCTGTATTATGTGGAGGTAGTTGGCCCAGGAGAGGTACCTGCAAGAGGTGTGGTGTATAGAAGTGCAGCAACCAATGTTATGGAAGGTGTGGCACAAATGAGATTGGTCCCCCCCACCCCCACCCCACTGCACTATCAGAGGGTATGTGCAAGGTCCCCATGCCCTCTGGCTGTGTGGGGCCCTAGAAGCTTTGCTTGTCATGCATTACTCATCTTCAGTTGGAGTTTCTCATTAATTTAGAAGTAAGTTTTTAAACATTATCATTTTTTTTTTAACCATACCCAGAGAGCCAATCCTGCATGCAGAGCCCAATGTACCACGGGTCCTGATGATGTGTGGACATGTAAATGGAGCCACGTCTAATCTTTGGACTTTTGAGCATGCACTGTAAATTAGATTTCAATGCAGTATTTTCTGCTGAGAAATGTGTAGTGGCCATCGCCACTATGGCTCCTATAGATGCCACGTACTGATGTGAGAGAAGGTGGTGATGTTAGAGTGGGTGGGGTTAGATTTGAAGATGTGTGTATTCAAGTGAGGGGGTAAGGGTTGCTATTACTCGTATGAGTGTGCGCCCAGGACCTGGAAGGACCCACCTTTTTGAATGGGGGAGGGAGGAAGTGCAGGAAGGATTATGGATAACTTATTTAAAGGGAAATTTACTAATATTTCCCAGTTGAGAAAGAGGTCTATCCATGGAATCACTACCTTGAGATAGTAAAATCATGCCACAGCAGTAATGCATTTTGGAGGCATTAAGACATGCCAGAAGTTATTAAAATGTAACTAGTGGATAGGTTCTGTCCACTTTTTCTGCAAAAAAAATGTGAACTCTTCTTCACATCCCACTGCTTTGACATTTTCAGCTGTAATTTTATATGGGGGTACATTTCGGAAACGAAAAGTACAACTCAAAAGCTCCTTGAATCTACTCATGCAGTGTAGATTTAGGATTTTACATTGGGATTGACATTAAGCCACAGCATCCTGCAAACAGACAGCTGAAGCTCGCAGAGAGGGTCACTAAGAGTCACAATCTACCTTGGTAATTTCAAAAAGATTTTAAAAGTAGAGGGGGGACAGAAAAACTATGGTGCCAAACATATAAAACAAAAAGTCAAATTGGGATTATTGTTTGCAATTTTAAACTTGAATCTGGTACACTTGTATCTAATGCCCTTGCATTAAATTTGTGAGACAAAAATCCACCTTGTGTTTCTCCAAATAACAAGTGAATCAGTCACTCAAGAACTAGTGCTCAGAAAGTTTTGATTCATGATAGATTTTGCGCAAAATGTAGTAGTAATGTCAATTTATAAACACGTTGGTCATTTATATGGGATTGTTTCCGCGAAAAGGGACCTAACACATACTTTATCAAATTTCAATAGAAATGTAACACCAGCGTTAAAATGTATGGCTAATTAAAAATTCAGAGCCTTACAACTCCATGACGGATACTCCGATTCTCAGTGCGTAAGAAGCAATGTGTAGAGGACATTTGAAAATTATAGAATATCAAAGAATTTGAAATCATGAAAAAACATGCCCTTTTCATGGAAACAATCCCATATACACATGTACCAATAATTAAGAGTGTAATATCATGTTGCGCAATAAATCATATATATTCACTTACAACTTGTCTAAAGGTTAGGAAATTTCTGAGAGAGCACACACAGAGAAATACTTTGTCCACTGACTGCACTATCACAGTTACAAACTATGTAAGCAGCTACAACATAAAGTGACTAAATTAGAAGTCTGATAATAGTGCTCTGATGGCAATCAATTTTACACCTGCAAATAGCTCTTCTGGAGCTCAATGTACAGGTTCTCTCCAGCCTCTAGAGAGGCACCAACCATTCCTGCATTGGGGTGGATGAGGTGGACATCACATGGAATTGCAAGGACAAGCTCTTCACTCTGACACAAGGACTGGTAGATATCTCCGAATAATGGACGAGAATGTGTCTCCGGGTTCCTGCAAATTTAACTTCAGTTCAACAAATGAAAAACAAAAATGCATGCTTTACTTGACTATTACACTTAAAACCTAATCTGTATGCCAATGACGTGCTCTTTAATCCTGCTATTGCACCACATTATTCCTATTCAAAATAAACAGGTTGAATATACAATAATGATCAAAACTTTAGTACAAGATAATATCCCAACAGGCTGATGTTTCACAAAACTGAGTTCACATTTCAAGAATATTAAATATCGTGGACCAACATTGACATTAGAAAGCTGCAAAATGACTTACCAGCATTGGATCATCAACTGGTAGATCAGCTGTGGACATCCAGGAGGTGGTGGCAGTCTGTAGCCTGAATCAACCTTTTGAACAACCTGCAAATGGTCCAGGAACAGCTCCAAGATATACTACACCACAATTATCAACACAAAATTACCTACCTCTGCATTGCTCTTCCCTTCAAAAGGCTTCATTCCCATGCTCCATATCTCATACAGAAGACATCCATAACTCCACACGTCACTGGCAGTGGAGTACTTCTTCAAGTGGATAGCCTCTGGAGCTGTCCACTTGATGGGAACCATTCCTCCATGGGAAACATAATATGTGTCATCAGCCAGGTCACGTGACAGTCCAAAGTCAGCAATCTGAAGGTTAAATATTGGAGACTCAATTTTATCATGCTTAGATAATGTATAGATGACCTTGCATATGCAGTCCTTTGTAACAAGTATGTTTCTTGCAGCAAGGTCACGATGGACAAATGATTTGCTAGAGAGATATTTCATTCCTGCTGCTGTCTGTTTTGAATAGTTTAACAGACTCAGAAGAATGTCAGGTTGTGTCATCTGTCCAGGTCTGAGATAGAATGATATCATATATGTACCTATCCAACCACATACTTACTCTGGCCTCATTGTACCAAGGTGTGTTCTTAGGTCCTTTTTATTGGCCAACTCCAGCACAAGCATTATCTGCATGCAGGGAATTGTGCTAATTGAAGTATACAAATTATATCACCTACAGGTTCTCCATCAAGGACAATGCCATACAGCTGAATAACATTAGGATGTCTGAACTGGGCCATGATGGCTGCTTCCTGCAGAAACTTGACCTTAGCATCTGGCTGGGTTATTGTAGGATTGAGAGTCTTGATGGCAACTTCACGCTTTCCTATGGATCCATTCCATATTCCTATTTGGACTCCACCAAACTGACCACTTCCAAGCATTTCATTAGCTCTAGGCAAAAGTCATGAATTTTAAATGCAGCAAGTACCATACACATTGGTGACCATAGAAACAGATCCCTGAGGTGTATACAGTGTATTACATGCATGCATAGCTCTTGTATGATGCCTCCAATCTCAACTTTAGAATTTAAGCTTAGACCTGCTTCAAATCTTGAATAATTACTCAACAGCTGTCCTCTCTAGAATAGCTCCTCCACCAAAGATTTTTGCCACATGTTGTTTATATTATAACATTTAGATTATTAATGTTTACGTTGTAGGCAGTGTGTGTACTGTCGTTGTGAGAAAGGTGATAGTACTGCTGTGGATTTATGTCGATTTGTATATCCATGTATTATTATTAATAAATTAAATAACTGAAACTAATGATAATAAAAATAATGCCCATACAATAATAATTATTATTTTAATAATAATACTACTCTAGCAGTATTGCATACAATTATGAAATAATGAAGCAAATAAAAATACATACACATATGGCTAACAAAAACACAACCTAACATGTACTTATCGTAATGCACTCACTCACTCACTCATACAATACAACAATTTTTATACTAAAAACTCTTCCTCTTCACTGTCCATCTTAATTGTTCCCAACACAGAAGCTGCATTGCCACATTGGATTGCATACATGTACATAATAATAACAAGAAAGAAACACATAAACCTGTCTAATGTATGGCAGGCTTAGCCTGACTTTGATGCGAGCCAACGCACGGGCACTCCTGTCTTGTACAGGATCATCTGTGGAAGATCCATAGAACTTATATTGTAATATTAGTCCTTTTCTTTGTAATGTATATGTGTAATGTAGTATATTATCCCTGTAATAATATCCGCAAATAATAATAATACATGTAGGCGAGCACATTTTAGTGTTCAAGTGGAAGCTGGTTGCAACCTCACTTCTGATCACAGCCATTCTCGTCCTGCGGATGTTCTCATCTCCAACTGGGTTTTTGGCAAAACTGCAGCCTGTGACTTATCAGTTACATCACCGCTAAACTCCAAAATTCTTTCTGAAGCGGGAGTACCTGCTGGAGCAGCTGCACATGCCACTGAGCTCCGAAAACATGAGGCTAATGATGCTAAATGTAGTGATCTTGGATGGGTCTGTATCCCTCTGGTAGTGGAATCATACGGAGCATGGGGGAAGGAGGCTTTGGAGGCGTTTTCCGTGTTAGCCTCTCGCCTAGCCACGTCCATCCAGGCCCAAATCTATGGTTCTGTCTGAACTGTATGCCGGCTCAATCTCCATTTAGTTAGGGCAAATGTGAGGGCTATTTTGTGCCGACTTTCCTGCCATCATCAGGAATACATTTGAGTTTGTATGTTATTTTGTGACTTGTGTATGGTTATTGTTGCATTTGTGTAAAAAATACGTTATTGGATGAGCTGCATGCCTTTGATGAGCAGGTCAGATGCACCTTCACAGAGTGCCAAGCTATTGACACTACTGACAGCTCTTGGATGCAGGTCCAGTTGAGCTTAAGTAGAGGTGGCCTGGGGCTTCGTTCACTGGCTCATCACTCTAATGCAGCCTTTATCGCCTCCATCAGTACTGCAGGCCTTGCCTCACCATCAGATAATTTCCTGGCCGATGCGGTCAATTCCTACAACAGGTGTGTTCCCCCTGAGAGTGCAATTGATATTAACAGTCTTTCATCTTCTCCTTGCCGACAACACACTCTATCAGCTGCATTAGAAAACATTCAATTTAACTCTCTTTTTTCCCAGAGTTCTGTGGCTGACACGGCTCGTCTCCTGTCTGTGTCCTCTCCCCATGCCTCCGCTTGGCTCTCTGTAGTACCATCTCAAGGCCTGGGTCTAAGCCTAGACCCCAACGAGCACCAAATGGCCATCAAGTGGTGGCTCGGGCTAAATACCTCACCTGGCTCGCCTCCCTGTGCATTGTGTCCAGAACATCCCTTAGGCCACCATGCAGTAACATGTAAGAGAGGTGGTGATGCTATATCCAGGCACAACAAGCTCAGGGATGTAGTGCTTCAGACCTGCCATCGTGCCTGCATAAGCGCCAAGGCGGAGGCCGGTAGTGGACTAGGACATGAGCTTCGGAACACACGCCCTGCTGACATCCTAGCTTCCAATTGGCTCTGTGGCAAGCCTGCTGCCTTTGACCTTACTGTGGTGTCTCCGCTTAACCCTACCTTTATCTCTGAAGCGGGTCGCACAGCAGGGTCAGCAGCGGTTGCCGCTGAGCTAAGGAAGCACTCTGCCAATGATGCCAAGTGTTCCGAGTTGGGGTGGACGTGTATTCCCCTTGTGGCCGAGTCATATGGAGCTTGGGGCAGCGAAGCGGTGCAAGCTTTTTCATGGCTCGCATCATACCTTGCCACAAGGACCAACTCCCCCAAGTCCAAGGTTGTCTGCAGCCTGTACGGCCGCCTTAATTTGACTCTTGTGCGAGCCAATGCCCGAGCCCTCCTCTTACGATGTGAATGTTCCCTTCAGGAGGGGGATATTTCATCATCGTAACTTTCATAGCTAGTGTGTCTCAGTGTGTCAGGGTATGTATGTATGCATGTATGTATGTATGTATGTATGTATGTATGTATGTATGTATGTATGTATGTATGTATGTATGTATGTATGTATGTATGTATGTATGTATGTATGTATGTATGTATGTATGTATGTATGTATGTATGTATGTAGTATGTATGTATGTATGTATGTATGTATGTATGTATGTATGTATGTATGTATGTATGTATGTATGTATGTATGTATGTATGTATGTATGTATGTATGTATGTATGTATGTATGTATGTATGTATGTATGTATGTATGTATGTAATTTTTAATAACGCATTAAAGTTAATAACAAAAAAATAAATAATAAATAAATAAATAAATAAATACTTCTGCTTTGTGTATTCCCTGTAATGTTATATTTGTAAATAATAATAATAATAATGATAATAATAATAATAATATTGTAATTTTCTTCCCCAGTAAACAAGGCTCAAATTCTTTCTATCTCTGCCCCAAGCAGGTTCCTGGCTCTCTGTTATTCCTTTCCCAGGCCTGGATCTGCCAGCTGAATGTCAGGTGGCAATTAGGTGGTGGTTGGGTCTAGATACGTCAGGCGGTTCTCTGTGCCCCTTTTGATCCGCTTGGTCATCATGCTGTCTCCTGCAGACATGGTGGAGATGTCGTTGCTTGAAACAACCATCTGAGAGACATCTTTGCTGATATCTGTCGTTGTGCCCATCTCCCAGTGAAGGTTGAAGTGGGATATGGCTTAGGCAGAAATAATGTCAACTCCCGCCCTGCAGATGTCCTTGTTCAGGTTTGGGATGGAGGAAAACCTACTCCCTTTGATGTCACTGTTACATCATTACTCACTCCTGTCACCCTCCGTGACGCTAGATGGGTAAGTGTGGCAATTGGGGCAGCAGTATTTGCAGCTGAATCCAGGAAGCATGCAGCCAACGATGCTAAGGGCCAGGAGTTGGGGTGGT
>JABACO010000008.1:7800635-7817527 GCA_013339895.1 Ephydatia muelleri | reverse complement strand
ATTTGTGTAAAAATACGTTATTGGAGTGAGCTGCATGCCTTTGAATGAGCGGTCAGATGCACCTTCACAGAGTGCCAAAGCTATTGACACTACTGACAGCTCTTGGATGCAGGTCCAGTTGAGCTTAGTAGAGGTGGCCTGGGGCTTCGTTCACTGGCTCATCACTCTAATGCAGCCTTTATATCGCCTCCATCAGTACTGCGGCCTTGCCTCACCATCAGATAATTTTCCTGGCCGATGCGGTCAATTCCTACAACAGGTGTGTTCCCCCTGAGAGTGCAATTGATATTAACAGTCTTTCATCTTCTCCTTGCCGACAACACACTCTATCAGCTCATTAGAAACATTCAATTTAACTCTCTTTTTTCCCAGAGTTCTGTGGCTGACACGGCTCGTCTCCTGTCTGTGTCCTCTCCCCATGCCTCCGCTGGCTCTCTGTAGTACCATCTCAAGGCCTGGGTCTAAGCCTAGACCCCAACGAGCACCAAATGGCCATCAAGTGGTGGCTCGGGCTAAATACCTCACCTGGCTCGCCTCCCTGTGCATTGTGTCCAGAACATCCCTTAGGCCACCATGCAGTAACATGTAAGAGAGGTGGTGATGCTATATCCAGGCACAACAAGCTCAGGGATGTAGTGCTTCAGACCTGCCATCGTGCCTGCATAAGCGCCAAGGCGGAGGCCGGTAGTGGACTAGGACATGAGCTTCGGAACACACGCCCTGCTGACATCCTAGCTTCCAATTGGCTCTGTGGCAAGCCTGCTGCCTTTGACCTTACTGTGGTGTCTCCGCTTAACCCTACCTTTATCTCTGAAGCGGGTCGCACAGCAGGGTCAGCAGCGGTTGCCGCTGAGCTAAGGAAGCACTCTGCCAATGATGCCAAGTGTTCCGAGTTGGGGTGGACGTGTATTCCCCTTGTGGCCGAGTCATATGGAGCTTGGGGCAGCGAAGCGGTGCAAGCTTTTTCATGGCTCGCATCATACCTTGCCACAAGGACCAACTCCCCCAAGTCCAAGGTTGTCTGCAGCCTGTACGGCCGCCTTAATTTGACTCTTGTGCGAGCCAATGCCCGAGCCCTCCTCTTACGATGTGAATGTTCCCTTCAGGAGGGGGATATTTCATCATCGTAACTTTCATAGCTAGTGTGTCTCAGTGTGTCAGGGTATGTATGTATGCATGTATGTATGTATGTATGTATGTATGTATGTATGTATGTATGTATGTATGTATGTATGTATGTATGTATGTATGTATGTATGTATGTATGTATGTATGTATGTATGTATGATGTATGTATGTATGTATGTATGTATGTATGTATTATGTATGTATGTATTTATGTATGTATGTATGTATGTCTGTCTGCTTCTTTCTGTATGTCGTCTGTCTGTCTGTCCTGTCTTTCTGTCTGTCTGTCTGTCTGTTCTGTCTGTCTGTCTGTCTGTCTGTCCATGTCTGTCTGTCTGTCTGTCTGTCTGTCTGTCTGTCGTCTGTCCTTTTCCTCCCGCACTTCTGCTTTGTGTATTCCTTTTGTAATGTTTATTTGTAATAATTCAATAATATAATAATATATAATAATATTGTAATTTCTTCCCCAGTAAACAAGGCTCAATTCTTTCTATTCTCTGCCCCAAGGCAGGTTCCTGGCTCTCTTTTATTCCTTTTCCCAGGCCTGGTATCTGCCAGCTGAATGTCAGGTGGCAATTACGGTGGTTGGTTGGGTTCTTAGATAAGTCAGGCGGTTTCTCTGTTGGCCCCTTTTGATTCCGCTTGGTCATCATGCTGTCTCCTGCAGACATGGTGGAGATGTCGTTGCTTGAAACAACCATCTGAGAGACATCTTTGCTGATATCTGTCGTTTTGCCCATCTCCCAGTGAAGGTTGAAGTGGGTATGGCTTAGGCAGAAATAATGTCAACTCCCCGCCCTGCAGATGTCCTTGTTCAGGTTTGGGATGGAGGAAAACCTACTCCCTTTGATGTCACTGTTACATCATTACTCACTCCTGTCACCCTCCGTGACGCTAGATGGGTAAGTGTGGCAATTGGGGCAGCAGTATTTGCAGCTGAATCCAGGAAGCATGCAGCCAACGATGCTAAGGGCCAGGAGTTGGGGTGGTCATGCATTCCACTTGCCGTCGAGACATATTGCGATTGGGGTAAAGAGGCTCAGAGTGTGTTCTCCCGCCTAGCCTCTCTGCTTGCAATCAGCCAGGCCAGCCCAAAATCCAAAATGGTTGCAGAAAGGTACGGCCATCTCAATTTATCCCTAGTGAGATCAGTGGTTAGGGCCATTTTAGGTAGGGAATTAGTGCATAGTTACAGTTGAACTGTTGGTTTGAATTTGTGTACATTTTAGTGCTTAGTTGTAATAATAATGATATGTTTGTAGTGTATGGAGCTTGTAATTGTCATATTGATCATATAATAATGCATGTTAGGTAAAGTGTGCATTATACGTACTGCAGGTGGTAGCATCCCATTCGTGTATTCTCTTGTATTCATATTATGATTATTGATTAATAATGATATTAACAATATTTATAATAATGAATGCCATGTTGTAAGTGCAACGGAGTCAACTCTCGGTGTAAGGGCTGCTCGTGGGCCATCCCACTTCCCACACCTATTTGCTCTTCACTTCTGCAGATGATGAACATCCACATTTCAGGAAAAGCCCCTCCCCCTCTCTATCGCCAGATTTATTGCTGGAGCTAGGCTCATTGCTCTGAAAGGGGTGCCCTTTTAATGTAAGGCCAATTGCTGTGGGAGAGACACTGAGAAGGCTGGCTGGAAAATGTGTTTGTGCCATCCTGAAGGAAAAGGCTGCAGATTTCTTTCACCCTTTGCAATATGGAGTAGCCTGTTAGGCAAGATCATACGTCAGGTTAGAAATTGTATTGAGGAGCACTGGATGGATGAAGGCTTCATGTGTTTCAAGGTGGACATGAAGAATGCTTTTAACTTAATCTCAAGACAATCTATTCTTGAAGAATGTGCCACTTTCTACCCAGAGTTGCTCCCTTGGGTCTCTTACTGCTATGGGTCTCACCCATCCACTTGGCAAAATTACTTCAGAACGTGGAGTGCAGGAGGGTGATCCCCTGGGCCCTCTGCTGTTTTCTTTAGCCCTCCACAAGTTGGTGTCTAACATTGATGCGGATGATGGCTGCATTGACTTACAGTTGCAGGCCTGGTACATTGACAACTAGGTCCTTGCAGGTAGTCACCCTGCAGTGCTCCGAGCTGTGCATCTGATAGAGGAGTTGGGCCCTGCTCTGGGCATCCATATCAATCTAAACCAAGTGTGAACTTTTTGGCAGAATGGGCAACACTTCCTTCCCCCCTTCGGTGAGATGCTCACTCTTGCCTAACATCGACATCCTTGAGGTACCAATAGGTGACTATTTGCATTGCCTAATTGAGGAGAAAATCTCTCAAGCTAAGGTGCTGCTATCAGCTTTGGTAGAAGTTGCTGCAGCTGATCTTCATGTGGCAACTTCTCTCCTTCGGATCTGTAGCAGTTTTTGCAAACTAGTTCACCTAGCTAGAACCACTCCTCCTAGCCTTTCCTTTGATTCCCTGCAGTTCTTTGATGAAGAGGTAAGACATTGTTTTTCTTCATGCTTGGCAGTGACATTCCAGATGTTCATTGGCAGCAAGCACAACTTAGCCTCAGTTTTGGAGGTTTAGGTTTTCGTTCTCTTTCTCACCACTGCTGTGCTGCGTTCATCTCTTCTTTATCTCTCTCAGGTATCGGTAGTGCTAGCAATAAGCATTTGGTATATGCCATTTCTAGGTTCAACGCCTTTGCATCCCCTAGTGATGTCATCACAATAGATGCTATTTTATCCTCTCCTTCCCAGTAGGCCTTATCTAAGAAGTTGGACAGTCATCTTTTCAACTCAATTTTGATGACTTCCTCTCCTGCTAACAAGGCTTGTCTTCTTTCCTCTTCTGTTCCTTATGCTAGCTCTTGGCTGTCAGTTCTTCCTTCGGTTGGCCTTGGATTGCATCTTGACTCCCCAGAGTTCCATACTGCGGTGAAGTGGTGGCTTGGCATGAATTCTTCTGCCAGGTCGTCCTGTCCTTTCTGTCCGGACATTGCTTTGGCCCCTCTTAGTCACCATGCAGTTTCATGCAGACATGGAGGTGATGTAGTCATTAGACACAACCGCCTGCTGCGAAACATCATTGTGGATTTGTGCCATCATGCTCACCTTTCTGTACGTTTTAAAGTTGGTAGAGGTCTCTTGGGTTCTCACGATTACTCACAGCCAGCTGATGTGCTTGTTGATGGATGGGATAGGGCTAAGTCAGCTGCTTGTAATGTCACCATAACCTCTCCTCTTACCCCAGCCACCCTGAATGAAGCCAGCATCCATGAAGGAGCAGCTGCCTTAGCTGCTGAAACTAGGAAGCATGCAGCCAATGATGCTATATAGATGCCAAGCGCTTGGATGGTCATGCATTCCTCTTGCAGTGGAAACATTTGGGAATTGGGGAAAGGAAGCATGGTGCTTTTTCTCACGCTTGGCTACTCTGCTGGCATTAAGACAAGGGCATTCCAAGTCTACAGTTGTCAACATCTATGGTTGCCTCAACCTCTCTCTAGTGAGGTCTGTGGCAAGGTCCATTATGGGCACAGAGAGAGTTGGTTAGAAAAACTTGTAGTGTTTAGTTTTTTTTGGTGTATTGTAGTATTTTTGAGTTTTAATGAATACAAATATTAAAAAATAAATTAATAATAATAATAATAGTAATGTCCGCAGGTGCTTCTCCTCCTGCACTGCTGTGGACACTTCAGATGCTGCTTGGAGACAGTCGATTCTAGCCCTTAGTAAGGAGGGGTTGGGTCTTCGCTCACTTTACCAACAAGCACCTGCAGCACATATAGCCTCCATTTGTTCTACTGGGTTTGGTTCACAGACAAATCCTCACCTCTGTTCTGCAGTTGCAGATTTTAATTCTTTTGTTCCTTTGATAAGGCGCTGCGCATTGACTCCCTCCTCTCAGCATCATCAGACTCCCAAAAAGAGCTTCCTGCATATTGGACACTCACATGTTCAATCTGCTGTTAGAAGCTTCCTCCACTACTGACAGAGTACAGTTGCTTTCAGTTTCCTCACCACATGCATCCGCTTGGTCATCAGTCATGCCATCAAAAGGGATGGGTTTGCCCCTTGATCCATTAGTCCATCATGTTGTCATAAAGTGGTGGCTTGGCATGGACACATCCCAGGGGTCCCAGTGTGCACTTTGCCCTGGCAATGCCCTTGACCCTACTGGACATCATGTCATCACTTGTAATTGTGGGGGTGATGTTATGGCATGATACAACACCCTTCACAATGTTCTGGCTGAAACATGCCATCGGGCCCATCTTGGTGTCCAGGTGGAAGCTGGCAATGACCTCACAGCCAACCATAGTCACTCCCAGCCCTGCTGACCTTCTGTTGACAAACTGGGCTACAGGCAAGACAGCTGCCTTTGATATCTCTGTAACCTCTCAGCTTAACACACATACCCTGATGGAAGTGGTAGTGTCTGCAGGATCAGCTGCCCTAGCCACTGAAGGCAGAAAGCACAGGGCCAATGATGCCAAATGTGGAGAACTTGGCTGGTTATGTGTTCCCCTGGTAGCAGAGATCTATGGTGCATGGGCCGGAAGCTATTGAAGCCTTCTCTCAGCTGGCATCTGTGTTTGCTACATGCAGGCCCAAGTCGGCTGCACTTTCAGAAATCTATGGCAAGCTCAACCTCCATCTAGTGAGGGCCAATGCTATTTCCATCCTCACCAGATGTATCTTGAATTAAAATCCCCAGGATATCACCTGACTCTATGGCAAACTCCACATAACTCTAATAACAGGCCAATGCAAGAGCTTTGCTAGCAAGGTGTGCGGCTAGTCATGATGGTCCGGCTGACGAATTCTTAATTTACGTTTTCACATTTATGTCTCATTATGTATTAGTATAATAATACAAATAAAAGTGCTGGCAACGCTTTCAAGATCCACCCAGGAGCTACCATGTAATTAACTGATAAGACTTATGCGCTTAGTGATTGAAAGTGAACCTGTATGCAATAACCAATGCATTGCGGTATACGTTATTCAACACTGTATGTCGAGCAGGTTTGGCTACACATCTTGAGCAGGGAGGCTAAGGCAGTGATCAAGGATTGACCACCGTTTGCTAAAGAACTGATCATATCCTAGAGATGCTGAGGCCATCAGGGCCACCAGATGAACGATTTACCAGCCCCAGTAACTTCCGTACACACAAAGACGGTTTGTGATGGATTGATCGTGAAGTTAGGGAGGGAGGAATCTGAGTGCAAAGGCGAATGTTTAGATTGCAGTTCTTGGATATTAGAGGGAGAGGGAGGTGCAACTACCTTGTTACACACAGCCAGACATACTGCACCTTTAAAATCACCCTCTTGAATCTTTGAAAAAACATGAGTTGCAAGGGTTTGAAGAGGATCCGGTGGCTTTCTTGTCTTGCTCTTTGCTGTGGGATAAAAGTTGAAGGAGGAAGGACCTTCTCCTTTTCAACTTGTGCATTAAGTACGTTTGACAGGAACCAGTGGCTAGCGGCTACCTCCACGTGTTGGGGCGTAAAGGCAGTGGGCACTAAAAATAAAAAGACGACATCAGGATGATTGATCATTGTTTTTAACGACAGTACTAATAATGGAAGCAAGTTTGGCTGCACATGGAATTCTCCGTAAGATTTTCACTGAAGGCCTGGGCAGAAGGACCATTCCTTTTGCAGTACCTTATCATCATCTCCATGTAGCAAATGAGAATTAGACATGACCAATGTAGACACAGTATATGATGGTAGAACAGTTAATGTAGAAGACTTGTCAGATTATAGAACCCAGTCCCTCACATGATAGAGACTGTGGTTGTATCCGGTCTTCTTTCTTCACATTATTTTTGTATTTTGCTTATTTAATTATTAGGATTATTTCCACGAAAAGGGACCTAACGCATGTTTTTTTCAAGATTTCAATTCTTTTGATATTCTAGAAGTCTGAAATGTCCTCTACACATTACTTCTTATGCACTGAGAATCAGAGTATCTGTCATGGAGTTGTATGACTCTGAGCTTTTAATTAGCCATACATTTCAATGCAAGCGGTACATTTTTATTGCCCGTACTGGAAATTTTATATTGTATACATTAGGTCCCTTTTCGCAGAAACGATCCCAATCGTCTATTGAATTAATTTTATTGTTATTACAATAAATAAAATAAAAATACCACTCCCCTTACTCCTGCCACTTTGGGTGATGCTTGTAAATCAGCAGGAGTTGCAGCTTACACAGCAGCGTGTCAGCAACTGGCATCTCTTCTTTCAATCAGCCAGTGCCGCCTGAAGTCTAAGATCAGTTCAGAGATCTATGGTTGGGTCAATCCCTCTCTAGTGGTATCAGTATCTTGGACTATCCTGTCTAGCGGGTTATCCGATTAATTTTAGGTGTCATTTTTGTGCGTGTTGTCCTAACGAGAGAATGTGCCCTACCAATCCTTGTCAGATCAAACTGGCATGGTAATTTGGGTAGCGAGTAATTTCTGTTTTGTGTTTATGTTTGTATGATCTTTGTTATACATGTACCTGATATGTGTTGCACGTGTGAAATTATTATTCAGCAGATAGAAGAAACCGCACTGTTGTGCCCCTCCCAGCACACTCCATCATTGCTGTTGTGCCCCTCCCAGCACACTCCATCATTGCTGTTGTGCCCCTCCCAGCAAACTCCATCATTGCTGTTGTGCCACTCCCAGCACACTCCATCATTGCTGGTGTGCCCCTCCCAGCACACTCCATCATTGTCCGATATGTTTATTTGTCCTGCAAGAACACCGTTCAAGCTCCTAAAGTGGATTCCTCACGCATCTAGAGATCAAGGTGCCACTAAGCTGGCCTCTATTTTATTCTCGGCGGTAGCACCAACAACCACACACCATGGGTCCACCTTTTCTGTTTTGGTGTTAGTGCTTTTCATGTTCCTCCCAAGGGTTCCAACCATGTGTCCTTGGCTACATTGGTGAACTCCAGCATCAAGGCTGAAGTGGACCCCACTCACTGTATGTGAACCTGCCAGACCAAAAATGCCAAAAACACAGCACACATGATCTGATAGTGCATGTTGCCTCTCATGTCTTGGCAACGATTGAGGAAGGTGATTTCATTGGTGCTGTGAGGTTATGTGTTCCTCAGGACACCATTGCTCCCTTCAATGATGCCAGCATAATGCCCTCCTCCAAAAGCATCCAGTACCACTCCCTGACATCTGCATTCCTTCTCCATCTAATCATGATTCCTCCTTGCTCTCAGCAGAGGAAGTGGCCAGATCAATCTGGTCTTCCCCCCCCCCCCCCCCCCCCCCCCCCCCTGTGGTTCAGCATATGGTCCAGATGGCCTTAGACCACAACGCATCAAGGACCTGGACTGGGCTGCCATCTGCAGGCTGGCATTGGAGGTTAATTGCTGCTTAAAGCCCTGTTTGTTTTTTTTGCAGCCTGGTAATCTAGGGCAGAGTTCCTCGATCCATCTGCCCCTTTTCATTGGAGCAAACCTGACTGCTTTAGGGAAAAGAAAAGATGGAGGCATAATGCCAATAGCTGTTGGCTATACTCTGCGTTGTCTTGTTGCAAAGATTGCTGGAAACAAGGTCACTGATGAAATGTCAACCCTGCTCCCCCCAAGACAACTAGGTTGTTATATATTTGTTGTTTATGTCATAATTTTTCATTTTACTATTTACTCCTATGTATACATATTTTCTCTTTTGTTTACTCTGTTTCATTTGTATCATCATTATTTCATTATAATACTAATTTTTTTTAATAGCGTGCTGGCAAAAGGTAAGTGCAGTCTAACATTTGCAGCTGGCTGATACTTCAACTGGTGAGAGCAAATGCCAATACCATCCACACCAGATGTCAGTTGCAATTTAATTGTACTTCATACTCCTGTATACCATGTAATAACTACAACTGCTCTGCTACCAACACGATTCAAGCATTCTCTGTAGGCTTACTCAATCTGGTGTCTTGGGATCTTTTTCAATTTTTTGGACTCCAATTGCACATATAGCTCTTCCTCATGTGATGCTGGTATGATGTAAGGGTTACAGTCTTCCTCTAGATAATCGTAAAAAACCTGCAGTAAGAGAGCATGAGATCAGTGATATGAATGTACTGCAAGTACAATGTATGTGCATCAGACGTGTGTCAATAAGAGCAGCAAATCTTTCTGTACAGTATGCACCTTAGCCACTGATCTGCTGTACTGCCAGAACTATGCCCCATGTGAAAGCAAATTAATCAAGAATGAGTCAACGAAAATTCAGTTTACAAAGAGCACTTACTGCTTCATTGTCCCATATTGATTATAAAATGTGTAGTATATCTATCATGCCTGTACACCCCCCCCCCCCCCCCTTTGCAAGTTTGCATTATGGGTTGTTGCAACAAAAGGTGCCAGTGGGTTATAATGGACACACAAAATGTGCTTACGCCAGGACCACATATGTACATTTGTATGACAATGGGGTTACATGCATGTCAGTATTGTACTTGCATGAATATTCAAAGTGATTTTGATCAACAAAATATAACACACAGCACTGCATGAATGGTGAGGCAGATAATTCTCGTTTTGTGAGCATGTATTTATATATGCACTCAAAGAGTTAAAGGTTTTCGTGACTTGCGTAAAAATGCTCATAATGAGCTCACTCGCATTTTGTGGAAGAGATATCTTTTTTATTGGAATGGTTCACAATATACTAAGAATTGATTACATAGGTCCAGTACATTTTGGAGTTTAATGGAAATATTCTGTGGTGCGAGGCATCGTTACAAGGGTAATGAGAAGAACAATTCTAAAATTGTCATAAGGGGAAATAAATATGATTCATAACTGAGGCACTAAATGTTTATTGCAGGCTGGTTTATCCTCTCAAATCTGAGGCACTAAGTGTTTATTGCGAGCTAATTTACCCTCTATTTTATCAAGTTAAGTGTTGTGTGAACTGCACATGCATACACTCCAGCCCCTCCACCCATAATCACTAACATTCAATAATCATTACAGAATTATTGGAAATCGTTTGAAACTAAAGCATAATTGAAGCCAAGAGCTATCTCACTTGAGAGCTTGCTTCCTCTTCATCAATCAGAGGTTCATAAGCAGCATAGGGAATAAGACTTGTAGAAGACCCATTGTAAATCACATTATCTGTAAATGAAATATATCCATTGTACAATATTTAATCACGACACAATTCAGTTTAAAATATGCATGCACACAAAAACATGCTCCTAATTAAGCTAGAAGCTAGCTCTGTTGTGCTGCATGAATGAGTTTTGGCCGTCGATAGGGGATTGGAAGTGTAGGCAATCAAGTCTGCAATCCCTTCGATTCAACAAGCCAGCTGCTGGTGCTCATTGAAACTAGATCATTTCTGTAATCCTAAGACTGCAGAAACTCTTATTGTAGTCTTACTGTTTATTGATCACAAAAATATCTATGGCCACGTTATATCAACAAAATACATAACGATCTGCAATAAGCAAAGGATATATACATAACTAGGAAGATGGCCCGGTTGTGTCAATTTCAAACATCGAAATTGTGGACCCTACATCTGTAAGCTATTGATAGCTAACTGCTTATAAGAAGCAAGTGTGCAAATAATCCTTGCTGAGCAAGTTTCAATATCATCTTTTTTACATGTGCGTAGCTTCATGATTGCTTACCCAGACCATCACTGGTAGGCTGTGTTGGTGATCTCTTCCTTCGCAGTACACCTTTACGTATCAATATGATGATAACAAATGCAGCAATAGAAGCCACAGCTACAGCAATAAGGACGCTGACACTGGCAATAATATCTGGATTAGGAAGCAAACATAGTACAGCCATGAGGCAATTCAAATGCCACACAAAATTGCTGCTAAACGTTGAAATGTTATCATTTTTTTACTAGGTTGTAAAAGTATATTCTACTGTTTTAATTTGATGCAATCCTTGTATTTAAACTGCATCCACCTGACTGTACAAGCTTGTGTGGTTGCCTAGTTGATTATACTTGATCCTTAAATTTTAAATCTAATACGATAACTAGTACAGTGACGCTAGTGGCTGCATATACTCTGTTGCTGTCTTCCCAAAGTATCTATTGGCACTTTATTTCTATTTTTAGAAATAATAACTATGGTTAGGAATAATTTCAGCACTATGCAAAATAACAATTCATGCATTCACTCAATAGCACATTTGCTATATATTTTACAATGAAAAAAGACCATATCTGAAACATTAATAAATCCATGATTACATCATCATTACCCAACATATCTCACATGGCAAGCTGGGAGGTGAGCTGGTGATAGGCAAGCTGGAAGGTGAGCGGATGGTAAGCATGCTGGGAGGTGAGCTGGTGATAGGTGTGCTGGAAGGTGAACTGGTGGTAGGCAAGCTGGAAGGTGAACTGGTGGTAGGCAAGCTGGAAGGTGAGCTGGTGGTAGGCAAGCTGGAAGGTGAACTGGTGATAGGCAAGCTGGAAGGTGAACTGGTGGTAGGCAAGCTGGAAGGTGAGCTGGTGGTAGGCAAGCTGGAAGGTGAACTGGTGGTAGGCAAGCTGGAAGGTGAACTGGTGATAGGCAAGCTGGAAGGTGAACTGGTGATATGTATGCTGGAAGGTGAACTGAAGGACGATGCACTGCAGAGTGATACAGTGCATTTGACCAGGCTGCAATGCTGAGGATCGCAGCTGGGTGTGCAGCATGGATGTGTTGATGTACAGCAGTCATTGCAGTCATTGCAGTCAATGCCGTCATCGCAGACAGCTGTTACAGGAAATAGTAAGGTCTAAGAACAGTTTCAAATTGACAAATTACCATGTTTCATTTTTATTTTTTTCATTCTATTGGACAAAGGCTATAAAACCTGTTGTGTCAACAAAAGTACAAGCACCACACAAAACATATCAGTGTACAGGACAAAATATTTTATTCTTTGTCTATCATTAATGTAATTGTTTTACTCCCCACCTATCACACCTATCACAACTTTACACATATTGCCTTTGAGATGACTTTTATCTGTGGCCCACTCTCTCGGGCCTTCCTGACAGAGCTGGACACCAGACCGCGGGACAAACATTCTATGTCCTACCTTATTCAGAAGCTTTCGTTATCATCCAAGGGGTAATGTGGCATCATTTATGGGAACCCTGCCCCTTCTCCCTCTCTCCCTGGTCAATGACTGGCTAATTTCATTTGTAATTAGTACTGTGTGTTTTATATGTTATGGATTTATAATATACACTGAATTCTTTTGCATTCATACATTTTCTACAACGAAACATTTCCATCATATCGTGTAGCATATGGGGCAATGCTCGTTACTAAACTCATGTTTATAAAAGTCAATAAAATAGCATGCACATTTGTACTGCAATAAAAGTGTTTACAAACTGTTGCTCAGTACATGACACACTGTTTTTTAATCATGCAAAATCTAACAAGTGAAGAGGGCAGTAGTCTAAATAGAAACCAATTAGACTACTTTTAAAAGTAAACGTAACATACAGCGAGCGCTCCATAGTACTTAATTATGTAGTTCCTCAACAAAGCATAGCTTACCCAGTTGAAAAGAATGCATGCATATGATCATGAAGCAGGAAAGTTGTAGAGTCTGATGACATCTATTATAGCCCCTTGCCATTGTAGTTTCTTTCACTGTACAGGGAGAATTATTTAACTATCTTCACCAGAGATATGATCACACATGTACCACTCACATGATCTCTGCCTTGGTGATGCAAGGTATGAAATGTATAGAGGCTGTCGCTTAAACGTGAACACACTTGCTTTATTGTACTGTTGTACTCAACTGTTTGTTAATCAATTTACTTTCCTTTGTCCATAAAGGGTGGGAAACCATGCTGCAACATTGTTGATCACCTCAACTTCCACAAGATGTGTTTGCAAATGTACATGTTTCGCTTTAAGACAAGATGAACACTTTCTACCATTTAGAGAGGTGTATGGCACTCACACAACAGAGAGAGACTGACCGTCTTTGACTAAACGGTCCAAAACAATGAAGACATTGCCATTGTGTGGGTAGCATTCAGCATGTCAGAAAAGTTAGCATGGTGGTGCAGTGTGGAAAGTGTGGAATGTGGAGACATACAGTAAATAGCTGGTATCAAACTAAGAAGGAATTAGAGAGGAAACTAAGTAACTTAGAGTTTAGTTGTATGTGGTTCCAGTACAGCAGATTTAATTAGGACTTAAGTGATGAGCACCTGTATGTGCACTTCAGAGATCTTAGCTGTGAAGATTCAGTTGAGAAGTTGTACTATTGTCATATGAAGAAATACATGTATGCATATGATCTGAGCACCCCAGACAAGTGTTACCCCATTTGTGAGTCTTGCTCTCTTTCTAGCAGCCAATTACTACACAGGACCACCCATGCAGTTTGCTGTATGTTGTTTTTCTATATGCAGCAGCATCAGCATTGGATCCAGTAAATAGGGTGGATAGGGATGCGGACACGCTCGCATATTGTCGATTCACGTTCTATATTAATACTTTGATTAATCATCCTTTATAATATAGGGATGTCGCAACTGGTGACTATATATATAATGGCAACACGCCATGATATACGCCAGCCCACATTAAAGCCCTGACCAAAAACTACGAATGGGGCTTTACAATGGAGAAAACGCATCGCGCACTGCAGTTGCTTATACTGTGTGGCTATCCTGAGCGCGTACCAAAATTTGCAAATGCTATTTTACCCGCAACATTACGGCCGCTTTTAATAGCGAGGATATGCTTGCCAAATAAGGAATTACACTGACGCTTCTGCTCGGTTCAGGATACTGCGACCATGGATCTTTGTCATGAGCTACTGTACGACAATTCGATAATGTTGCCGACAATAAAGCACGAGGGTTATTAATTCTTTTTAATGGCTTGTCTAGCCTTGACAGATTGCCCCGTATATACATGTACATGTACATATACCCGTGTCGATCCATGCAGCGGTGCACGTGCAACAATAACGCAAAATATACACAGCACAGTAGTGCACACATATACATGCATCAACTTACGTACGCACGTACCATAACGATCTACTTACTTCGCTTCCTTTTTTTTTTAACTCGCCAAACTTGCTGAACGGAAGAATTATACATTGTATGACATCATACTGTACAATCGCCAATTGGATACATAACAGTGTATATGGTCTGATTTCGACGCCAATCCGTTCTCAAAATAGCGCCTACGTGAAAGCACGATTACGTGCAGGGCTGTTTTAAGGTCTTCGTTCAGTTCGTTGGTCCTAGGCACTTCAATATAGGTCTCTAGCTTCGACTGACACGCATTCTCAGTACAATTTCTAGCATTGCATATAAGTATTTCCGTCTGTTGTGACATGAGTAGGCCTATTCATAATTGTTTTCGATACTGGTATGAGTAGTTTGGATGAATTGCCTCACTGTTTGCTGATTTATACCGCTTATTAAAAAATATTCAAGTTTTGTAACTTTCGTAGGCCCCTGAAACTTTGTAGGCCCTACAGGCACAGTGCATATATTGTGCTGAATTGTGCCGAATGGATAAGCTGGCGCTGATTACGTGAGGGGAACTATCAGCTTCGTGGTGCCCTAAATAGTGCAGTATATTGGGTAAATGATACGCTGAAAGCAACTGACACGGTGTAGTCACGGGTCAGCTAGCTAGAGGAGCAAACCATGCTGATCTGATATCTATTTCCTGTCTTTATTGGCTGGTAAATGGAAGTGTCTCCTTGCTGTATCTATTCTTGCAATTGACTATAACACACCCCTAGTTGTGGGATGACTCCACCCCTAGTTGTGGGGTGACTCCACCCCTAGTTGTGGGATGACTCCACCCCTAGTTGTGGGGTCTAGTTGTGGGATGACTCCACCCCTAGTTGTGGGGTGACTCCACCCCTAGTTGTGGGATGACTCCACCCCTAGTTGTGGGATGACTCCACCCCTAGTTGTGGGATGACTCCACCCCTAGTTGTGGGATGACTTCACCTTAATACTTTCTCACAGTTTTCTAACAGAGCACACTATGACCACCTGAAAATTTGACCATCCAAATGTTGATTAACGTCAGATAGTGATGTCATAGGTAGCACATTCATAGTTCACGCCGCAACTCATCTATCCATTACAGGATTGGACACCACAAAATCTGAATTTTGACTAGCTTTGATTGCACCCAAAAAAAGTCTTGTGTTTCAGTATGCATCTGCCTATTTCTACAGGCTACTAGAAATTCAGTTATACGTATGAATACAACTTGGATCACGTACAGCAGAGATGTATATGGGATCATTTCGCGACTAACACATGTTTTTTTAAGATTTCAATTTTTTTTTTGTTGATATTATAGAAGTCTGAAATGTCCTCTACACATTGCTTCTTTCGCACTGAGAATCGGAGTATCTGTCATGGAGTTGTAAGGCTCTGAATTCTAAATTAGCCATAAACTTGAACGCAAGCGTTACATTTTTTATTGCGTTTCCCTTTTCACGGAAAAGATATCATATTATTATTATGATCTCTGCGTACATGAGTTACACCATTTAAATCCTCCACACTTGTTCGCACCACTGCATGAACAATTCTACTGCCGGCATGTTATAAAAATTCTATATAAAATTTCAAAGTACATTTCAAAACAAGAAGAGACCATTCACTCAACACAAGGACACTATTGCATCAATGTCTGACAAGCCGATAGTAATGGCATAGAGATCTGTTGGAACTATGCACCAGATGAATAATGCAGTCAAGTTCATAATAGATACTGTTGTCTTCATCCTGAGAAGATGGGCAGAGGGAGAAAGAAAACCTGCTTTAATTAAGTATTCTACTTTCACTTTTCATAAAACTAAAACCTAGATACTTAGCGTACAATTGTTTAATAATCACTTGATTGATTTGTGCACTTACATGTGCGCTGCAATCAATAACATTCCAGTACAGTGATCCATACATATATTTACTTATAGATTTCCCGCAACATGTAAGAAGCTCATATCGGCCCAACTGTCAAGGTTCCCATCCACTAAAGCTCACAGGTTCTCATTCACTGGCTCCCTTCACATTTACAGACTCACAGGTTCCCACGTTGGAAGAGGTACCTCCTTGACCACCCTTCCTGTAGGCTCATCAATGAAGCACAGGGTTGCCTTGGTGCCATCTTGTCCCTCTGGAAGAGTGATCACTGCATGAAGGAGGTCCACCTCATTCTCATAATCCACATCTTGAATTGCTGACTGAGAAGGGAGAAAGGAGGAAGAGGGTCAATGGGGAAAGACGAGGGAGAGGAAGGTGTGATGGCTAACACTGGCCTGGGTGAATAATTAAATTTACTGCTAGTCAAATAGCGTGATATACTTGTACTTGTATGTGATATTTGCTTTATAGTACACAAGAACTTCTTATTTACTATAGAATTAAAAACATTTGATTAGTAGTAAATTTTCAACTTTCAACCCGTGTGATGACTTCCACTTGGAACATCAACAGACCCATACACCACTCTATATAGTACAATACAATTGTGCAACAGCCGAGTACAGTACAACTACTGATCTTATAGCATTTTCTAACATGATCCATATGATACAGTGCATCTTTCACACAAGCCTACATCCTGTGCTATTTAGTAGCATCCCAGAGTAACATCACTCAGTGGCACAAATGAACCCACGCATCAAATAAAAACGTACAGAAAAATCGTTGTAAACATTTGGAGGAGGCTTTCGACGCTTTACAACTCGTCCGTATTGTGTTACAAAAGT
>JABACO010000008.1:7795635-7798135 GCA_013339895.1 Ephydatia muelleri | reverse complement strand
GGGGGATCCCCCAAACGTCACACCCGTCTCTGTACCACTCTTGACCGCAAACAACACTGGTGGGCATTCTGTGTCCATGGATATAAGCCACACCCAGTAAGTCCAATACACATAACTTGGCCAATTTTTTGGGTTGTATCTACAGCATTCATGTATAAGCCGCTGTTCCAAAGATGACACACAAATAATACATTGTGCGCATTAAAAGTACACCATTAACATTTGCCAGCATGTGCAGGGCTAAGCAGCTCATCGATTGGTCATTTGTGTCCGGCTGATATACTTACCTTCTTCCACTGACTATGCGTAAAGTACCCCCTCTTCCTCCTCCCTCCCTCCCCACTTCATCCTCCCTTCCCTCTTCTCCCTCCCTCCTCCTCCCTCCTTCCTCATCTCCTCCTCCCTCCCTTCCTATAACACACCCCTCACTCCATTACACAGCTACACCCCTCCCTCCCTTCCTCCCTTCCTCCCTCCATCCCTCCCTCCCTCCCTCCCTCCATCCCTTACACACACTCCATCTGGTACATGCATGTTCGTGGTGATAGGTGCTACCCCCCCCCTCCCAACACACACCCACCTTCTATCTTCACGGTGATGGGTATCCCAAAGTCCTCCTGCCCAACGATCCCCTCCCTCCCTCCCTCCATGGCCACACGTGCCCCTATCTCTGTACGGAGCACAGTGCAGTTGGCCAGGATCCAAGGGAGGCTGTAGAACCGGTAGTACCTACTGCAGTGGACCACTACCAGGATGTCCTCCTGAACCATGACCTCTCTGATGTCATAGCCAAATACCTTGGAGTAGGAGAGAGAGGGTAGGGCATGGGGAGGAGCAGGTGGGACAAGAGAGGAGGTGGGCATGGTGAGGAGGTGGGCATGGAGCGGAGGTAGGCATAGGGAGGAGGTGGGCATGGGGAGGAGGTAGGCATGGGGAGGAGGTGGGCATGGGGAGAAGGTGGGCATGGGGAGGAGGTGGGCATGGGGAGGAGGTGGGCATGGAGAAGATGTATGGAATGGGAAGGAGATATGGATGGGGAGGAGGTGGGCATGGGGAGGAGGTGGGCATGGAGAAGATGTATGGAATGGGAAGGAGATATGGATGGGGAGGAGGTGGGCATGAGGAGGATGTGTGGATCGGGAGGAGGAGCATGGGACGGGATCCAGCATGGAAATCAGGAGAGGGCAGTGGATGTTGTGATCACGGTGTACAAAGGAGAGGAGGCTCGGAGAATTAAGAGGATGTATGATAATTAGGAGGTGTGGCATACTGAATGGTGGGCATGACAGTAAGGAGGCGTGGCAGCCTCCCCTCTCCCTCCTCCCCCTCCCCCCTCCCCCACCTTCTTATCAATGGGTATGTTGGCCAACAGCTCCAAAGGCTGGACCTTGAAAATGGCTATTGTCATTAGTGTGGAATCCACCTCTGGTTCACTCCCACTTCTCCTGGGATGAGGGCTAATGATGGACTTCACTTGGATTGTGTGGAGGTAGTTGGCCCAGGAGAGGTACCTGCAAGAGGTGTGGTCAGGAAGGAATACAGTGCTAGAGGTGTGGCTAGAGGTGTGGCTAGAGGTGGGGTCAGGAAGGAATACAGTGCTAGAGGTGTGGCTAGAGGTGGGGTCAGGAAGGAATACAGTGCTAGAGGTGTGGCAAGAGGTGTAGTTAGGAAGGAATAGAGGTGTGGTCAGGAATATCCCCCCCCCCCCTCCCCTCCCCACAGAAGCCTAGCATCACTCATGGTGCAGTACCACAGGAAGTATTGACTTATGGGTATGATGTAATTGTTTCATAAAGGCTGAATTAAAAACAATACTTCCTATAGCATGGGTCCAGATGCAGTGTGAACAATAAATGGAGCCACTTCTGATGATCGGACTTTAGCATCCATTTTCTATTAAAAATAATGATGGTACATGGATACACAAATGGACATAAGCCCACAGTAGTACTATCACCTTTCCCACACCTACAGTACACATAATACACATACTACGATGATGACATGCACAGAGCGAGACAGGATGGCTCGGGAATTCGCTTTCACAAAGGCCAAACTAAGCATTCCATATATTTCGTTGCACATGCATGAGTGACTGGGGATGACCCTGCCTTGTGGACACACGGGTTGCAAGTCTCGATAGTGCTTGAATAGCCTCAGTACCCCCAACATCCGTATGTCTCCACCACAAGAGGGATACAGACCCAGCCTAGTTCCCTGCACCTTTCATCATTCACTCTATGCTTGCGGATCTGAGCAGCAAAGGCAACTGAACCTGCTGTCACACTCGCTTCTTGGAAAACTTGTGTGTTTAGCGTTGATGTGACAGTCAGGTCAAATGCCGCTGGCTTACCTAGGACCCAGTTTGGGACAAGAACATCAGTTGGACCAGTATGTTACCTAGACCACCCACCCATCACCCACCCATCACCCACCCATCCATCACCCATCCATCACCCACCCATCCATCACCCATCCATCACCCCATCTCACCCATCCA
>JABACO010000008.1:7777728-7784139 GCA_013339895.1 Ephydatia muelleri | reverse complement strand
AGCACGCCGTGTATTGCACATAATGCATTCACCATTTAGAATGTAAACGGTCACACGATATGGATTCCAAGGAAGGGAGTTGTACAGGAATTTATTGTGACCGCAACTGTAAGCAGCTGTCACAATTAATACTAGCAACAGTATTTATTAATACATTACTAGAGGCAAATCCACCAGTTTATAGAACTTGAATTGAGTTAATTTTGTGTTTGACGTTTTTTATTCATAAAAAATGAAGCCATTGATCAGATGCCAATTAATTCTCAGAGTATAACCATTTTTGTATTCTCCCCTTGAATAATGGCCAGCTTCCTGCAGTCGACCTTTAGAGCAATAAATAAATGTGCAGCAATATTTTTGATTTGCATGTGGAACTGTATGGCTTCTCCATACATGAATAACTGTGTGGGTGGTTCCATACATGGGCTTACAGGTTTAAATAATGAGCTATCTACATGTATTACATATAGGCATTCGACAACAGCATACTACACATGTACATGCATGGCATGGCTGTAAGATCAGAGTTCATGTAGTAAACATCTGTTACATGTAGGTGCTGGTGGTCGTCTGGGTGTTGGCAGTTCTCTGGCTGCGTATGTGAGGAAGACCGCAGCTGTAGAGTCTGTGGAGGAGGTTGACCCAAGAGAGGCCCTCCTCAAGTATGCCAAGGTGAGCTTCGTGAGCTTTGTGTGTTGAATGAGCGTGTGAATGTTGTGCACTATGTGCGTGTGTTTGTATGTCAGCTAGCAATTCTGGAAACTACTGTTGTGATCTCTAATACACTGTAACTCAGTATAGAAATATTGTCCATAGGTTTCTATCGTTTAATAAATTTATTATAAAACTTTGACAAATAAACAGTTGAGGTGTTTTCACATCCCACAACTGGAATTGCTTAACTTGATGGCAAAAAATGTAACTGATTATTAAAATGAGGGCACCCCCATGTTGAATTGAATGAACTTAAATGAATTTGAAATTGTGCATTAAGACCACAACTTAAAATGTATGGCATATTTAACCCTTGAACTGCTATAGGCCACTAAAGTGGCCAAGCGGGATAGTATGTGGTTGACACGTATGCCATTGTGCCAATATTGTTTGCACTTGCAAGGCTGCATTCTAGTCGAATCAAAGTATAACCAATCCCGTTACGAATTATTGTCGGCTGTACCATGCATGTAGTTGCAGAAACATGCAGAGCTCTAGTGTATTTGAATATTGTTGCATGAAAATTTCCCACATCATAACAGTACACCAGGGGACCTGCAAGATTATTCATATTCATTATAGCTGCTATTTTTATTATTTTTTTGTATTCTAATACACCACCTGCAGCTCTGGTTCAGTCATTAGGCCAAACAATCGTATTCAGTATTATGATGTGTGAAATTGTCATGCAATGATATACACTGTATGTACCACCAATAAAAATACATTTAAAGGTAATGCATGGATTGGACAATTAGATAGCCTTGCAAGGGCAAGGAATTTTGCAACATGTAGCAAACTGAATGACATGAATATCAGCTATATATATGATTAATTGTTAGCGTCTATCACGATTAGCCTACCTTAGCAGTTCAAGGGTTAATGTACATGTACATGTATGCATACTACACCATATCTAAAATTATGAAACTTGCTACATGTATTTGCAAACTGGAATTATAACGATTCAAAGTAGTGTAAAAATTTGTGAAATACCAGAATACTTGTACATGTCTGTGCACGTGTGTATGGTTGTATGTGTGTGTATGGTTGTGTGTGTGTATGGTTGTATGTACATGTATGCATGTGTATGCTTGTGTGTGTGCGTGTGCATGTATTTGTTTATATGGAGTGTGTATGTGTGTACAATTTGTGCTCAATACATGTATCGTGTCTATAAAGCAGTGTACTTTTATAACCCTTTCATTGCAACCATATTCCTTCCTCCTTCAGGAAGCAGCTGAAAATCCACATTGGATTGCTCCTGCATATAAGGAGTACGTGGCATCAATACAAATATTATATGTGCTACATGTACATGTGCATGTAGCATTGGCTAGTTTAATGCTGAATGTGTGCAGTGATTGGAACTCAGCGATGGTACTGTTTCAAAAAAACTGCCTGAGGGTCATGTAGTTTTCAAAACTGCACCTCCTTCATCAAACCTACGTAGTACCGCTGGTCCTGATA
Organism: Ephydatia muelleri; assembly: GCA_013339895.1. Classification (NCBI taxonomy): domain Eukaryota; kingdom Metazoa; phylum Porifera; class Demospongiae; order Spongillida; family Spongillidae; genus Ephydatia; species Ephydatia muelleri. The sequence goes on along the minus strand of JABACO010000008.1, from coordinate 7,781,955 downwards.
CCTGTGTGTTGTAATGGGTATGCCGTGGTTGCTGCAGTACTACCATTGTGAGTACTATGCTACCCAGTGATTGTCATCCTTTTCACTGCATTGTATATCATATACATGCATGCGTAAGGTTGTATATCTTTCCCCAGCACCCAGCCCAAACCAATCTTCCAGGCAGAAGACGAAGAACAGGAGGACTAGTGATTTGGAACATTTTTGTGCATTTGTGCTCACATTTCTGTGCCCCCCTTTGCCTTCTCTGTATCTTCTTCCCCCAACCAGCTTTGTGGTGCAGACATGCAATTTCCCCATCCTGTATCCACTGCTTGATCTATTGTGCATCCCCACCAATCCTCTAATCTCGTTCCCAGACCCTATACATCACAGTAGTGGATGGATTACATCACCCATATCTATGCTGTGACGTATTGGGTCTGGGAATGAGGCTAAGCGCTCACGTGTCTATACGTATTTGATAGACACCTGATGGAGAGTTCACCAGAGAGAGAGAGAAGCGAAAGGCTTTTAAAACAAACTTTACAACTGATTACAACATAATGCATAATGTACGCACAAATTAAATAAAACATAAATCTGCACTCTTATGGGTCTGCATTGGCCAGTGCTCCCTGTATCTCATCTGCCAGAGCATTCAGTTCCACTTGTTGAAATACGCCAATCAGAGCACCCCAATCTACAGGTGTAGGACCTTTATTTTCAATCCACGTCCCAAAGATCTCCTCAGTGATTTCTTGTGGATCATTGCGATGTTTACGTTCCAGAGTTTTGACAAAACGACAGTTTTTGTCATTAAGTAGCAGCATCCCAAGATTTTTATATTCTTTAATGGCCCTTCTAATAACATTCAATGTCTGTTTTTCTCCATTGGCATCAGTCAATTTTAGACCAAATTTTAGCTGCAGTAATGTAATGGACCGTCCACGACCTGTGTTAATAAATGCACACATATGGTCATAGTGGCATGTGCGATATGGTGATTGTGAGTGACGCATCCCTTTATTCTTTCCCCGATATGTGATTATACTGAACTAACAATAGACTTCTTGAAACAATTATGTGAGTACAAAGATGGATTCATATGGGAGCAGTAATAAAGGTGGCATTATACGGAAGATATCTTACTGTTTGAGGCCTTTGCTATCTGCCCAGAAGATGTGCCAGCACTACAAGACAATTGAGAATGCTGACCATCAGAGGATGGTGCTGGAGGATTTTGAACCTCAGAAGATGGTCTGGAGGATTTGGACTATCAGAAAATGGTCTTGTTGACCTGCGATTATCAGGTAGTCTCTCATAACCCATTTTGGGGTGGAAACAAGAAAATGTCACAGGATGAGTGCCACAAACATCCAACAAGTGATATTACATCTTTATTACCTGGTGTCTGCACTTGTAGAAAATGACAGCACACAGCAGTACTGTTAGTATGAGTATGAGGGGGACAAGGAAGATCGCTGCATACATCATTGTTTCTTTGAAAGCATCGTCTGTATATAGGATAGAGTAGGGTCTGATGTTACACATTGCAAGAAATAATACATGTACTGCAGCTATTGGCCTGTGCATGAGTTGCTGTGTGTGTCATGTGCTCCCATCCTGGTTCTTTCTTTCAATGGATACCCCAACTCATGACTCTATATGCAAGAAAAATCAAATCCCCACTTGCCTGTCACCAGGAGCAATACCTCTATAATTTCTTATCACATGCACAACTACCAATCACCTGTTTTTACTCTTGCCTGGTCCACAGAACTGCTGATCCCTGCACAGTTGATTGACACAACAGATACATTGTAATCAGTGTCACTAGTCAATCCTGTGAATGTGTAAGAGTATGGAAGCAATCTCCCATCCTCAAAGGCAACACTGGCAGTACTCAAGGGGACACTGACACCAAATATGCTGATGGTGATATTGAAAAGATTTGGAAGACTTCCATTCTCCGCTGGAGACCATTCAATGGTTAGCACTGTTGGGTTGTCACTGTTTACATGAGTAATCCTTGGATTGTCAGGAACAGCTGCAACAATTTGAAAGGTCACTAACAGTTATCACCTGTACAGAAATAGTAGTAACGTACAGATAACGGAGAGAGCAGTCCTTCCATAGGATGTAGGCACATCATCAGAGCCATTGGTCCCATCTTGACACTCAAATGTCAGACCATCCAAATCGCGGCTTGCGCGAATGAGAATGGTGGAGCACACTCGCAATTCTGTGCTGTTATACGAAGGCTCATTCCATGCTCTGATGAACTGCCCACATTGTTGGTTGTCATTTGAGTGGTTCAGCTTAATGGCACTGCCAGCACACAATGCATGTGAAAAGCTCCATTGATTGTACACGCTATTTATAGTACATGAGCACAGCACCCAAGTCCCAGGACATACAGTCATTGTTGAGCTACATGTGTAGCCGCCACATTGAGCCACACCTGCTGACCAAATTAGAGTAGGCTAGCAATTTATACAACAAAGCATGTGTATACGTGTATGCATACATAACATGCACGAACTGTACACTAAACCCACGCAATGCACATACGTGCTTCCGAATTATTATCAATGCATAATCGCAGCTGCAAACTGCTAAGACATATATGTCTTTGCATTGGATAATTACATACACTCTTAAATCTACTGTATGATGGGCTCAATAGATGCATCTGAATTAATGCTCTTAGCATATATGTATCAGTTGCGCATGCATGCATGAATGGAACACGCGGCTAAATGAAAAGACAAATGCATGAAAATACAATATCCCTATGCACCCTTTAATGCAATCAAGCCTCTAATATCATATTGATCAATCCCAGACCTTTGTAAATGCAGATGACCATCAGCACTGCGCATACAGGTATGACCTACAGGGAAAGTATAAAAATCCCGAGGTCAATGTACACCATGTATGAATACACTATATAAGTAATGTTTATTCCGTCCGCGCGATTCTACCCGCATTGTTGCCGCAAAGATAACGCGTTTCACAAGCATCGTTTGTGTTTCAGCTGACTTTGGCACATGCATATATATGTACATGATAATGCATGTATATAAGCCACGCTCGTCGTTCATACAAGACCCGTGCGTGTTCGAGTCGTCCTCGCCTTGCTCGCGAGCCCCCACAGTTTATGTGTTATTATTCACTGTTATAGCGTCGCGGCTTTACAAGAGCACTCTAACGAGTAACTTCGCTTTGTGTACAGTAACTGATGTCAGACGGACGTACGGCTTTTCTACAGTCATGCACTCTGAAACTATATGTCATTAATTTGGACCCATAGCTGTATCGGCGGCCTCGTACCGAACCTCGACACGCCCTGTTATTTTTTGCGCCATGCCTTTTCAGTCCTGTCAGATAAGTGGTTCACCTCGGCACTTACCGCGGAGAATTCATGCTGCGCGAACCTGTAACCGCGATGTTCTGTGGAAGCGAATAGTACAGCTACGCCCCCCGTATGCTGCTTACTTCAGCAAATAGTTGCGCTGACGGGATCTTCCCTTCAAGTGGATATCAAATCACGCCTTCAAGTATCAACTTACGATATCTAATGTATTTTGAAGTTCTAGAACATAGAAAGTGTATTTGTTAATGAACCGCCACTTTTCCTAAACTGCCAGTATCTGTGGGGAAAATGTTTCGCCATCACCACTTCGTTTTTCCCGCTTGACGTACAGGTCCAATGACTGTGGGTACGGTTCATGTACCGTGTTCCTGCGTGCTTACACCGGTCCTTAACCTCTTGCATGGGCGTCGGAACCGGTCCGGCAGGTCCGGCGGCCGCCGGACCAATATTTATATTATTATGATGAATCAACTGATAAGGACGCCTTTCGCATGCATCTAATTATTTCCTGTACGTCTGTCATTGTGCAAGCTACGAATGAAGTGTTAACTTGCAAAGATAATAACAATGTTGGGGGTCCTCTAATTAGGGTGTGTAACCTCCCCTGCATAATGAAAATCGATTTTTCCGAATACTTTTAAAACACTAATCGATTTTTCAGGTTTTGGTGGATCTGAAAATCGATTTTTCCGAATAGTTTAAAAAACAAAATCGATTTTTCCGAATAGGTTTTGCCTAATTTCCTGCCGAATACCTAGGTTATTCAGGTTATGGTGCTTGTGGAGTGCACACTGAGAAGATAATTTATGTCTGCACAGAAATCCACCTGGTCTCGCACCAAACTAGAGCTATGCATGTCAGTTGAAAAC